>CM031981.1:5015349-5615349 GCA_018804465.1 Populus tomentosa
AACAATATCCGTTTATCTGGAGTACAAAAAGTTCATTGATGATTCAAAGATATTGGAAGATACTCAAAATATGTTATGGTGACATCTAGTGAGATTTTGACCAAAAGAACATCAAAAGCTTTCCACTCTTTGCCTCAATCCTCAAAAATATCCATGCATCTTATGAATTTAGTTAGACATTTGACATTCAAAATGTCCAATTGTCCATGTTTAGCAGGCCTATTTACACTTTTAGAAAGATGATGTCAACTAAAAGGACATTGGACATTTGAATATATATATATATATATATATATATATATATAGAATTAATTGTCAAAAAATGGATGGAAATTAGATTGAAAAAAAAAAAAAAAAAAAAAGAGGCTGAAGCTAACACCAATAATTGCACAAGTTTACAAAGAATGCTTCCTTGTTGCCATTGTTGTCAAATATCAGCACTTAAAGTCATGAGTTCCCAAGAAAAGCTCAGCCTCTACGAGTTTCTATATTCTATCACCACTCTAAGGCAGCAAGGAAAAAAGGTACTTCAATTTATAGCTGTACATATAGAGCATCATCAAACAAAAAATGATTACAATGGAATAAAGACAGAACTTTTGGACCTTAGTTATATCATCAAAGGAAAGAACAGCAAATGGATACTGGTGACTACAAAAGGCAGATCAAGCACCAGAAATAGACAGTGTAACTCTTACAGCTTATTCACGCTGAGGTAAAACAATGTATATCCCATTTTAAGTTGTGGATGATTTCAAAGAATAACTGTGGACATTTCAATATTCTAACTTGAGATCGAAGTCCAAATGATACACTGAAATGCAACCTTGTAATAATCTTCAAATTTTCACATAGAAGATGTTCACACACAAATCAGTCAATACAACATAAGTTTTTACTCAGAAAAGAAAAATACAACACTCACCACTAAAGATATGCGTGTAAGACATCTGGCGGCGATTCTTTACTGGTGCAGAATGTGGGGCTTGCTTCCATCCTTTGGTGACACAGAAAATTCCAATGATTGCAATGAAGATAGTTGCAGTGGAAGAAGATGCAATTCCTGTATCCACATTGCTAGCAAGTAGCCAATTTGCAAGCACCTGGCTTCCAATCAATGATGCAGACTCAAAGAAAGTCATTAACCAAAAAGTGTGAGTGAGAGCTTGTTGCCTACGCCCTTGGTTTTCATTTTCAAGAACAAGCCACGCCTCGAAAGCAAAAGAAAATATGGAAGTGGCAAGCGATGAAGAGAGAGTGGGTAACCAAATACAAGGGTGTGATTGTGGCACCATCCTCTTCCATGTACCGACAAAGAGGTGTAGTATGCAAAACATCAAGCATGCCTTGTGGTGTCCGCCTCTAAAAATAACCATACACACACACTAATAATATTAATTACAAAAATAAATAAATTCCATACGAGAAAATAAATAAATAAGACTTACATTGAATCAAAGAGGAAAGGTAGAAGAGAAGCGAAAAGAAGAGAAGATCCAAATCCAAGACAAAGGGAGAAGAGTATCTGCTCCTTACTCATGCCATTATAAACAAACTCAAAATCTCCGAAAACCGACCAAACTCCTTCCATCGCTGCAGAATAAAAAAAAATCAAAATTTAATTGAATATAAAAAAGAAAGGAGAAAATGAAAGAAATGAACTCTGATACCTGAAGCGACAGAGTAAAGGAAGAGGAAGTATCGGTGGGAAGAGGGAGAGAGGGACTGATCAGAGAGGGCAGAGGGAGAGACAGATTTGTTGAAAAAACGAGGAAAGAGAGCGATTGAAAAGAAGCAACACATTATTATGAATCCGTAGAGTGATGGATTTGGTTCCCATTTTGAATTCTCTACTTCTACTCCCATTTTTCTTCCTCTCGATCTTAATTCCTTCTTCTTTTCTTATTTTATCCAGAGCCAGATCCAGATAGAGAGTGCCAGTTTCAAGCTTTGCTTGCTTTTGAGAGATTCCTTGCCCTGGTGGCTTCTATAAGAATAACAAACTTTGGCAAAGATTTTCAGTTCCCGTTCGCCACGTGGTTTTGAGAGATGTAGGTTGTGTTTGGCATTAAGATTGCTGTTTATAGTTATAATTTTAAAAAAATTATTTTATAAAAATTATTTTTAGTTAAGGTTTGTTTAGAAAAATATATGCTTGATTAAAATTATGGTTGAAATTGAGGTTGAACAAAATAGTTAAATGTGTTTGGTTAAAAAAATATTTTTCAAATTAAAATTATAAAATAATTAATATATATATATATATTAATAATTTTTAATGTAAATATTGTAAATTTAATTACTGTTATCAAATATTGTAGATTTAAATATTACATTATGAAATAAATAATATTAATATCAAATATTTTTTATTATTCCATTAAATTATGTGCAATGTCATTACATATGAAATATATCCAATAAACACTATATTTTTCATGGTTTCTTAAGCTCGCAACAACAAAAACTGAATTTTTTTAATTTATGTAGTGTTATTAAATAATAAAGATTGTGATATCTTTATTATTGAAATTGCGATCAAATTCCACAAATGCTACATCATCATGCGATATCTTTCTAATTTATATAGTGTTATTAAATAATATTAAATACTAGTTTTTCGAGTAAAACACAATTTTAAAAAAAAATTACAATTTCATTACGTACAAAAATCATTCGACAAGAACTATAGTTTCCATGATTTTTTGAGCGTGCAATAAAATTAGGTAAAATATTATCAGGAATAAAATTGAAATTACAGTACGAGTAAATTTAATTTACCTTAAACTAATTTAAAAAAAAACAAAAAAAATATTGTTCACAATTAAATGCACTGTTTTTTCAAAGAAAAAAAATAAACTAAACTTTTTTCATTGGTTTTTCAAAAAAAAAAGAAACAACTGTTCACTTTAGTGAACAATGCGACAGCAGAGCATGCGAACAGTGGAGTCATTCGACACTATTCCTTAAAAATACCCACGAGAAGCAGCAAAATTGCTGCTTCTCCAATCTTGCGGCTGGGCAGCGAAAATTAGTGGGTCCTACCAAGCAAAATCAGTTTTTTTTGCTTTACTAAATACTGATATGTGTGGCTGTGAATGAACCTCATCCACGATCACATTACCGAACGGCGTCGTAATTTTCTTCCTATTTGATCTTTTGACCAGCCAAGTGGTCGTAGTAAAAACAACTTGAGGGAAAAAAATACATTTAGTTATTGATAATGTGTTTTTCTAACAAATTAATAGGATTTAATTATGAATTGAATGATATTTTAATTTAATATTAAGATGGAAAAATATATGAATTATTTGTATTAATTTGGGCTGATTTGTGAAAATTGTGTGGTTGAAAAAAAATAATAAAATGAAAAGTTTAATCCTAAATTAACTTCATTTTTAAAAAAAATTAACTAAAAAATCATTTAATTAAAAAAATAAAAAAATTTGATTCAATCGAGCAAACTTACAACGAAAATTATGCACGTCATCGAATCAATAAATTTTTTATTGCATAAATTATTTTTTATTTAATTATACAATAACAAATAGCATTATATTTTTTTTATATGAAACAATATATTTTTAAAAGTATATATATATATATATATATATATATATATATATATAAAAACAAAGGTAAATCATTAACAATAAAAAATTAAAATGTCATCGATAATAATTTAGATATGGTTGTCCGTCGTTGCAATTGATTATGATACACACATCTATATTCTCGCCTTCACAATCAATTTACATATCATACATATTATCTTTGCAATGATCATTAACAAATACAATATTGATTATTGTTATTATGGTTAATTATAACTCATATAGTAGTTATTGTCATAGCGGTTAATTTTACTTCACATATAATATTATTGTCTTTGCAATCAATCACAAAACACATGTAATAATACAATTAAATTCATTGAAAATCTAACAACTAAAATGCATTTTAAAAAATTAAAAAAGGAACGTAAGGGCAATTTCTTTTGAACATTTCTCGTATAACTCTCAAATAATAACAATTAATATTCATACCACTAATTAAAAACTCAACCTTAAAAATTTCCATAAACATTTCAATTTATTTCAACCATATTTTCTACATTAATTTATATTTCAATTCATAAATTAATACTTTTGCCATCAAGTTAAATACTTACTAGGAATTTAAATTTTTAAATTTCAATTTAATACTCAACCCACCACAATACATCGTCAATCCTATTTTTATCAAATCCTTTATGCACACAATTATTTATTTTCAACCATGTTAGCAAAAATTCAAGGCAAAATAATTCCAAACATTTCAATATTATTTAAAACATTAATTCTCATAGTAAAAAAGTTTCTTATTTGGCCAAGATTTCAACATGTCTAAACATAAAATCATCACTATATTAAACACATTATTTTTATAATATCATTCAAACACGAAGTTTTAACACCATTTAACCAGCCTCATATATTTCCATCATATTATTAAATTCACACTTCCAAAATATCATATGAACATAATTTTGAAGTTTTATATTAACAAAGGAACACAACAATAGTAACTAAATCTTTCTTTCTCTTTTTTTTAAGTGTTGTTGGTCCAATTTAACCCCCAGTGGCTTATATATTCACTCTACCCAAGCAATTTAATTTAGATGTTAACTCTCTTCAAATTACATATTTAAATTTCAATTACACATACAATTTTTCCTGGTCCCGTATACTACCTTTGTCAAAATACAACAATATGGAGCAACATTAATCAGCCATATTCACTTCTAAAATTTCTCAAATCCCACTCCTAATCATTTGAACACTTTAAATAATATTCATAATTTGTCGAAACTTTCTCATCCATTTTTAAGCATATTTATTCCAATAATAATAATAATAAACTCAATATGCAAATTCATTTAACAAATTTCTCTATATTTTCCGAACATGTATATCATAACATGTCAACTTCTATTTAATTAAGAAGTCTTCTTCAAAAGATTTCACATATATAATTTTTTCTCAAACACATATAAATATATAATATGTAAATCATGTATAAAATCCACAATTCTGCACCAATTTCCATTTCTTAAACCTTTACATTAATTTAACACTTAATATCACATAATTTAAACAATATTTTCAAATTCAATACTACGTCTTTAATATTATAACTTACACGACACCTCACCTTTACAATTAATCGGTAGAACCATTTCAAGTTTTTAATTTTTAAATTACAATATTCACCCAAATCCACATAATTTTCACTCAAAACATAAACATCAAGGACCACGCAATTTAAACAACTTTCAAAATTAATTACTTGATCAATCATAAAAAAAAATTCATAATTTTCTCAAGACCTTCATAATTCACATTTTACGCATCTTTCCTTCTAACTCAAACACAATATATACCTTTTTTAGCAATTACACAACAATTAAAAAATCTCTCTCCTCTTTTTTAATATGAAATTTCTATTTCTTACACATGATTATAATACAACTTCACACAATCTAAACCAAAACTTATTTCACATCCAATTTCTCACTCATACACATCCATTCCACATACAATTTTTCATGAGATTTTTTACAAATTTTCCCCTTCCCCTCATGGTTGGCTCTAACATTAACGGCTACTCATAGATTTTTAGCAGTTTTTTTTCTCAATTCTACTCTATCTAACATGTATTTCATGTCAAATTAAGATTTTCACAACTAAACACCTATTCCCTTAGTTTTTATTGAAAAAAAACCCTAATTGCGAGAAATTAGGGATTTCTTTAGCACATGCCCCAAAACTTTATACACAACGAAATATGCAAGGAAGAATACTTTACCAATCAAAATTGCACTCCATTTCTTGATTCCTTGCAAGATTTTCTTGCAATCCTTCTTGTTCCTTAACAAAATCGTTGTTTCTCTCTATAACGGTAACAAAATTTCTTCTGAACGAAATTTTTTATTATTTTATCTTAGTGTCCTACTAAAATTTTTCATCACCATCATTCATTACAGAATTTCTCTAAATTTTATTATTTTTCTCAATTTAAAATCTCATCATTAATCGTGGGTTTACCCACCTGTTGATATTTTCATGCACAAATTTATTCTTTAGTCTATTTAGGATTTTCACACCAATTTACCAAGACTTTTCATTTTTAATCATAATGATTCCCACGTATTTCACCAGTTTTTATTTAAACTTTATGCAATTAAATACGAGGTTTATACCAAGAGGCAACATTATGCGCATGTAAATCTATAAATTCATTTATTTGGAGTTTCATTATATTTTTCTATGGACTTGATTATTTTACCCACTTGGAGGTATTACATAATCTGTTATTGGCTGACATTTCGCAAACCAATTTACCACTTTATTTTATCTTAGATTTAAACAATTTTACCGGGGATTTTTATTCCAAATCATAACAATTTTTCCTCTTAATTTACCATTTTTTTAATTGAGGATTATCCTATTTAATATTGTTTCATTGATTATTGATTTTTAGATTAGAGGTTTACAAGACAGGGGTTTACAAGAGAGACGCATGCACAAATAAGATTGATGTCAATCTAGGTATGTCGTATCATCAATTAAAGTTGAGAAACGTGTATTCACAATCCAAAGTTCATGATTATAATGTCTTGAAAGAACACGTTCTAGACTTGATAAAAGAAAGCTTATATGTCATACTCGCGATGCATACAACATTGAACATTTTTCTTTTATGAATTTTAATATTCAATTCTTTATTTAATGAACACATCAACAAGTTCCTGATAAACATCTTTCAAAACATTCAAGGTGCTGGTTTGTTATAGTGATATTTCATTACTAATTACCGTTTTGAGTTTTGAGACCGGGAGGGTGGGGAGGGAACGATGCTGATGATCACAAGAGTTTGTGCGTTCCCTGGATATTAGTCCTCGTGACTTATACGAAATATTAATGATTTATAAATTGATGATGAGACTAATCGAACCACTGGTCCACCATCATTTCATTCCTCTGCAAAAACCATTGGCCATGGCAAGGGATTCATGTCAACGGATGACATGCGAAAATCACAGAGCAGGTAAATACTGGGGGGGGGGAAGGACTAAGGTCAAAAGTGAATGACTCGACTATATTCTCCCAGACAAAGTATGACCAAAGTGACTAAAGACCAAACACAATTCTTAATTGCCTGCAACAACAAAAGGTATGGAGAAGATGGTCATAAGCACAATACATTATCCCATATGCAGTGGCCTCCAGCCCACAGACACTCTAAGCAAGCGCCTACTTTCTGCAGCCCTCACTTGAATGGCATTTATGGGTGTACCTCCGGTCCACTGACAGACTCCCTGAGAATACCATAGCAACCTCCTCCTACTGTGTCCGCATCCTGCTACTTTCTGCAGCCCTCACTTGAGAAAAATATGGGTGGGCCTTCATCAAAAACACCAAGGAACAATTAGATAACATGTTCGCATATCCAGAATGGCAAGCTTTTGTTATCAACCAAAACATTAACCAAGAATAGCTACAGGCAAGTTTGTGCTAGCCTGTCCAAAAGCTCACATGCTCGCATTGCAAACACTTAAATGTCAAACCACAGAATAGCAACCAGTTGGGACATTGCTCACATTTTAAACAAGCAGTAAGACTAACAAACGAGGTTCAAGGAGCAAAAAGATTGGATACACACACAAAGCAACCCCACTTGGAGTGCAACTTGCAAGCCAATAGCAAGTTTGAGCTTCTCTTAAGCCGGTTATTGAAATATCAATGTGCATCCAATACGGAGACAGGAAAATTTCTGTACAGATTACAATATCCATGTACAGGGATGGCAGGGAAATTTTGTGTTTGGATGCTGCACAGGGATAGCATTTCTAACACATGCATTTTGTGCACACCCTCCCTTCCCATTGCACGTGATTCAACATGCTTGAGGAAAGACTGGATGGGATAAGTCTGTGCCCATCGATTAAACCACACAGACAAATATAATCTAGCTGACAAGCCAAAAATGGAATTACCATTGCTTCTCTAGCAGTTAGCCTGTCTTGATGATCATACCGAAGAAGCTTATCAAGAAAATCAAGGGCCTGCACATCAGCACCTCAATAGAATCAATGATAGTTTAAGGCTATCGATGATAGGTGGAGTAAACTTAGCAAATTGTGTAAGATGACGAACCTCAGGAGACACAAGGTGTTGATTATCTGAATTAATAAACTTGGACCAGGGCTTCCTACTGTGCCTGCAGCAGTATAACATGACACATTAATTCATGTTGGATATAGTAGTGGACTAACTAAATATAAATGGTCTTGATGTAGGGAGCAAAGGCCACATTATAGCCTAATCAAACATTTTTCTGACTATTGGCAAACTAATTTGTAAAATGGAGAAGAAAATCATGATTAACAAACCTCCCAACAAGCGCATCAAGTTGAGGATCAAGCTCTAAATGATATTTATTCAGATATGCATTTAGCTCATCAGTTCCAAGTACCTGAAATTAGGTCAAAATCAGACACAGTTGGCATGTGACATAACTGAATCAGCATTACCTTCGCAATTTTGACTAGCTGATCATGGTTGTCATGGCCATAAAAGAATGGTTCCTTCCTAAATATCTGCGTCAAGAATAGGGACAATCAGCAAATCACATGATGACAAAGGATCAGCCAATCATATGGTAGATCTCATAAAGAAGTGTCATGTAAAGGCTTTGCATGAGTGATTCTCACCATTCCAGCAAACATGCAACCAAGGCTCCACATATCTAAAGAATAATCATAGTCTTGTAAATCAACAAGAAGTTCAGGCCCCTTAAAATATCTGAGAAACAAGGAAAATACTTTAATCTTTCATTATAAGTTGAAGCCATAAATATATCACCATAAGAATATTATAAAAGGTAATGGTTAAACTGATACTAGATGTGCTTGGAACTTTTAGAAAACTGTTCAATTCTCGAAGTTCAGGATAAAAATTTCAGAATTCCAAGAAAGCACCTCCTAGGAAATCCAAGAACTTGAAACCAGAACCAATCATAGAAAAAAAGAACATTTTGATGGTTGACTCACAAGATCTGCGTCATGGATCATGGAATCATGCATTATCATAATTTCTCCCAGATTGATGATGGAAAGAAACTTAGATTAGTTACCAAAAATGCATCATTATGAACCACTCAGTTTTCAGTTATTCAACTGATTCAAGATACATCTTAGAAACAACATTACATAGAGGCCAGTTGAGTGGAATATGCCTTTATTTATAGTTTACGCTTGAAAAATGGACATGAAATGTTAAGTTGCCTAATTAGAATGATTTTAGCCCTTTAGCACATCAATAAAGGCCAGGAAGGGCTAAAATTTATCCTAAATTCTAGGGCTAAAAGTAAATAACTAAAACAAAAAGGATAAAGAGGCAGAATTTCATTACAATGATCTATCAAGTAATGCATTTAGCCATTACCTCGAGGCCACCCGAACATTATACTCCTTGCCAGGATGGTAAAATTCAGCAAGACCCCAGTCTATCAAGCGGAGTTTTCGCAACTCATGGTCTATCATAACATTGTGAGGCTTGACATCTCTATGCATTATTCCCTGCGAGTGACAGTAATCTAGAGCCTGCATTGTGAAGATATCTTTATTTGTTCAGAAACCCTAATGTGATCACCATACTACATTTGCTTCATAATGAATACGCTTCTTTCTTTTTTCATCAGTGAGAATGTCCACATAAACTAGTACAAACTCAAATTTAAGATGATGACCTACAAGCAGAGACACTAATATGCCTTAGTAAAGGTCAATAGATGAGACCATATCAATGTAATCACTTGAATAAAAACAAACACATTGTATACTCTCCAGTGACTTCTAACATAATTTTATGCATAACAAATTCCTAAGTTTCTGACCCATCAAGATAAGTTTAAAGAGGGAAGAAAAGAGAGAGTTCCCATGCTTAAATTACCTTGAGAAGCTCGTATATATAGTAGCGTATGTCATAATCAGTCAAAGTGGGGTACAAAACTTTGAAGTCTGTACTGTTCACAAATTCAAATATGAGGCTAGGAGTTTTTGAGTGCTGATCTCTAACAATGTCTAGAAGCTTCACTACATTTGGGCCACCACAAAGGTTCTGAAGTATTTTTATTTCCCTCTTAATCTGCAAAAGGATCACA
This sequence comes from Populus tomentosa, assembly GCA_018804465.1. Lineage (NCBI taxonomy): Eukaryota > Viridiplantae > Streptophyta > Magnoliopsida > Malpighiales > Salicaceae > Populus > Populus tomentosa. Next base: position 5,025,556 of record CM031981.1, read on the forward strand.
GAATGATCATTACTATGCCCAAAAGAGATTTGTAGCTAGATTTACAGAAAAACCTTTATTATAAGAGACAGAACATAAAACCACTGATATGTCAAATATAGGGATATTAATAATCACCTTCTTTTTCTTAACAGGTTTGAGTATCTTGATAACGCACCGCTCATTGCTATTGACATTTATGCCTTCAAAAACTTCACTATACTTTCCCCTTCCAACCTTCCGAACAACCTCGTAATCATCTTGATCTCTGGAAAGATCTTGAGAAGTTAAAAGCATAAAAGAAAGGGAAAGAAAACACACCATGACTATCACTAGAAAGTTGGAATAAGAAAAGGAAGGATGAACGGATCTTCCAGCTATATATAACACAATGCTCAATATAATAATCTGGTATTTTACTTTAAGACACTGAAACATCAAGAGTAAACTGATATGAAACCCACAATTTAATATAGAAGACTGATACCTGAAACTAAATGGTACGAAAGGATTCATCACAATCCAACTCTCTCAAGTATTTTAGCTTTTAAAATAGCTGTGGTTTTCCGTGCTTTACTGTTCCCATTCATTTAAAGATTTAAGTTTTGCATCAATAAATGAAACTTGGTATCAACAACTTTCATTTAATATAAGCCAGTCATATGTGATTATGCACTTAGAGATCCTTCAAACCAAACAAAAGTATCCATTTCTTACTGATTCTATAAAAAAAACCAACTCCATAAAAAAAAAATCAACTTCCATAAGCTGAATGAGGTTTTACCTTTAAAAAATATAAGCATGAATCTCCCTCATTCACACAGTATATCCAGCTCTAGACAACAACTTTACGACCACAAAACAATAACACAAACGAAATAATTACTTTCAGTACTTTGGATACTAAAGCATTTGAAAGAAATACCCAGGCTAAGGAAATGGGTCCCATCCATAAGCCGAACCAAGCAACTTCGGATACCATTCTAGTCTGTTAGCAACATTCCTAATACATCATAAACATCTTAGATTCCTCTCTCCCTCCCCACTAGTTGATCCACAAACACAAAAAATCTAGCTCAGTACACCTTCGAACGTCCCAAACACTTAGTTTCTCAAGCCAGAGATTCCCCTATCACAGATTAGTAAAAAAATAAAATGAAAATGAAAAACCCTAAAAAGAGAGATTCAGTAACAGATTAGGGTTTGATTAAAACTTAATTACCCCCATTGAACGGTGAGAGACTCGTAATCCCAATACTCCTTAGGACGCAGAACATTAACATCGGTATAAACTCGCGCTTTCGACATCGATCCCCGTCGATTCGAGATCTCGATGATATCAACGGTATCGGTTTCTTCGTTGTTGGAGAGGATGGTGGTGCGCTGGATAGAGTCGTGCGCAACAGTCGCACGCAAAGCAATAAGGGCGCACAGGAGCAGAAAGCGAGGAAACAGAGGTGCTACTGCTGGGTTTCGCCCATCTTTTTTCATGTGCTGGTGGTGTTATCTTCTTTACTCTCTACGCACCACCATCTCATTAAAATATAAAAATTACAAAAAAAAATAAAATCATAGTCCAACTTTCAATTTAATCCCCTAATTTTATAGTTTTCAAAATGATTTTGTTTTTCAATTAGCTTCTTTAAGATCTTGTTTGTTTACGCGGCAGTGATTACATTTTAAAAAAAACCATAAAAAATATGTGTTTGTTAAAGTGATAACCAATATTTTGAAACATGGGATCCAAAAAAAGAAAAACCCTCAGAAACGTGGGAAAAAGCAAAATGCACCTACTTTGCTGATACTGTTCACTTTTGTTAAGTGAACACTGTTAGGTGAATTAATCCACTTTGCGCATTTGTTAACATGTAATAATACAGTGATTTTATTTATCCTGTATTGCTCACATGAACAATTAAGTTTTTTTTTTGAATGTATTTTATTAAAAAAAACCTAGTACTTAACATTATTCAATGACACTGCATAAACTAAAAGGAGATCGCATGATGGCGTAGTATTTACAGAATTTGATTGTAATCTCAATTTTATTCTTAATGATATTTTACCTGATTTTGTTAAATGCTTAAAAAACCATGAAAACTGTAATCCTTGTTGGATGAATTTCGTACGTGATGAAATTATAGATAGTTTAATTGAACAATAATTTTTTATATAAAATATTATTTATTTCATGATATAATAGCAATAGTTAAATATATATAATATTTAAATTAAAAACCATCAATATTAATATATATCACCAAACACATTAAATTTTTTTTTGTTCAATTTCAATTTTAACCACAGTTTTAACCAAACATATATAAATATCAAATCAACCTTAACAAAAAATACTTTTTATAAAATAATTTTTTCAAACCAAAACTAAAAAAGCTACCCTAATACCAACCTAACTTAAAGTTTGAATGTTTTCAAACTTGCTAATTATCATGGGGTTTTTTTTATTAATATTATTAAATTTAAATCGGATTAGCAGGTCAACATTACAATTCAACAATTTCCTTATTTGACTTCTAAGTCTAGACTTAGTTTTCAAATTAAAATAAATAAGAGTTGAAGTTGTAGACTTGGCATATTCATAAGTGACTCGGTTATCAACCTCATAAAAAAAAATATTTTTAATTAAAATTTTAATTTTTTTATTAAAGTTTTTTTTATTTTAATAAAAAATTATGAGAAGCATTGTTTTTTTTTAAAAAAAAAACTTATGATTATGAAAGTTTTAATTAAAAAACTTAAAAAATCATTTTGATGTAACTATATGAGAACAATAATTCTAAGAAAGTTAGATAGAGAAATCACTATAAAAAAGCTAAAAAAATAGATATTTTATTCTCATTCAATATTTATAAGCTAATTATTTTATAATTTGTATATATCATGATGATAAATAATTATTTATAAAAAAATTGATAATATCATTATAAATACTTTAATCTTCTTTAAAACAATGATATGATTTTTTTTATTAGCGGCACATTTTTTTAATACAAGGAAGCACAATTAAAACAAATGTTTGTCAACTATTTCAATTATTTCAAATAAGTTGGAAAAATATATATCTTCATTATAAACCTAATTTCTTTAGTAATGCATCTTTTTTTATTTTAATGGAAGCATGATTTTTAATCATAAGCATTATTTTGAAGAAAAAATCTATCATTATTTTTAAAAAGCAACTTTTTATTAAAACAATATTAAAATATTGCCTCAATATTTTGTATGTGATTAAAAAATATAATTAATGTGATAAAACCATGTCAAAAAACTATTCAAAACAAACAAAAAAAAACTTTTCATTGAATATTCATGAGTAATGTTTTAAATTGATTTTTGCATTTTAGGTATATAATAATAATAATAAATATTTAACATCCTCATAAAAACATATAATATTACTTAAGAACTATGGTGAAACTATATCATAGTTTAAATATAATGATAAATATTTAATTTGCAATGCATTTCAATTAAAATAAAAAAAGATGAAAAAGAAATCATATAAAGAGGCCAGGCGTCTAGGCAAAGAGATTGAACCTGCATAACATGCCCAACAAAAATAAATAAATAAATAAAGAGCATGGCACGTGTGAGTCTGCAAGCCCTAGTATGCATGTCTACGCATGGTCTTCTTCATTATTTTTATGTTTAAGAGTGCATGGCATATCATTCTCTCTTTTAAAAAAATATATAAAATAAATAATATGTTGTTTGCTAATTAAATTTCTAGCCACCAAAAACTGGTTGAAAAGGGCTCTTTAGACCTAAAAAATAATTTTTTAAATTTATTTTCATATAAAATACTTAACAAATACCCTAATAAGCTTAATAAAACACTTTTTAACCCTAAAACACTCATAAATCAACCAAAACACCCATTATTAAACCAAAAAAATTCTTTCTTAACCTGACCTTCTATTTTCTAGTGAGACGGAAGCTTAAAAATATTTATATGACACATCTTTCAATAAGAGAAACTTAATGATATTAAAATCAAATATTTTTGTGGTCACTTTCTCTCTCCTTTCTAGTTTTTAAAGGCTTTCTTGTTTTTTTTTTTTTTTAATTCAAAAAATAATATGTAAAACAAATAAAATTTATGATTAAAACGTGAAATATTCAAAACACAAGGACCCAGAGTGAAAAAAAATAATTAAGGGCTAAAGTGCACTCTTTAGCACCCATGAACATTAAAAAAAAAAAAAAAAAGAATAAAGGGGATGCTTGTTTGTTAATGTGTTAAACTTAGTCCTTATTATTTTAATTTTTTTTTATAATGATGAATTCAAATCTTGTCCAATAAAATCAAGTACTAATTTAAAGCCAAGATTGATTTTGACATAACAAACACGATGTATCACATGAATAGAAAAGAATTATAAGGTTTTTAAATAATATAAACATAACATGGAGTGATAAATTTTTTAAAAAAATTTCAGAGATAAAACTAACAATATTGAGAGGGCTGAATAAAAAAGATAAATTAGGCACGTTGTGGTTGTCTACAATGTATTACCTATTTAGGAGTATGGTTGTGGTTGCTTTTTAAAGTATTTTTCATACTGAAATATATTAAAATAATATATTTTTTATTTTTAAAAAATTAATTTTAAGATCAACACATCAAAACGATCCAAAACAAAAAAAAATAATTTGTACTATATTTTCAAAGTTACATATTAAACGATAAAAAAAGTTAAAAAAGTGGAAATAGGTAGGGAAATTAGGCACATTATCGCAGTCAACAATGCATGCAAGTCGGGTTAAACAGTAAAAGAAACAATGAAAACCCATCTTGCTTTAGTTTATAGTGTAATTTAATAAACGTGGAAAAGAAGGTTTTGAACTTTAAAAATCCAATTAATTGAAAAAATGTTTTTGAGTAATTACGGTATGACTATGTGATTATATGCTTCAAAGGATAGGATGTATCAAAAAGCCAATCCAAATCCCGTTCGTTCAATTAAAAAAAATAGTGGTATTTACTATATTATAGAATATTAGATCATGCTATGCTGTTGTTGTAGGTTAAATAATTTTTATTATGTAAAAACATATATAAGTATTGGTCACGTATTTTCTAATAAAAAATTAAATAATATTTAAATTAATCAGTATGATTCAATCAGTTAAACAAGTTCAAAGACAATTTAAATAATTATTAAAAGCATTGTTTAACTAAAATAAATTTTAATACAATATTTTTTTAAATAATATTAAGAAAAAAACATATTTAAATGAACCAAATTAACTTGGATTATCTGGTCAAATCTAAGACTTGAATCGTAAAATCATGATATTCCATAAAAAACAGATCAAAATAATTTATAAAATTCATTTCTAATCAATCCAATATATGAAGGATGAAATTAAAAAAAATTAAATTAAAAAAAAAACAACCCAAATTAACATGAGTTGACATGTCAAGCCTTTAATCTAAGTCATGTGATTGGAATAACCTGATAGAAAATAAATTAAAAAAATATAAAATTTAATTATCAACTAATTTATTGTTAAAAAATAAAATTAAAAACAAAAAAATCAATTAGCTGACCCTCCAAATAATAAAAAGAAATTCAACTAAAAAAAATATAAAAAAACTAAGGATATATAAAACTCTTTTTTTCCCCTCCTGAAAAAGCTTTATTTTAAGTTCGTTGTTAGGCTTTCAAATTTTTTGTTTTATTTCTCGTATTATGCTGACTTTTTTATGTTCAGAGATCTTTTATATATATATATATATATATATATATATATATATATATATATATATCCAACCTTCAAGTCAAATTCAAAATTTGAGTTTGAAATCCAAAAAAAAAAAAAAACTCCGTGGAAAAGCTTTAGCATGTGCGAGAAATGGATCTGTTAAAACTGCTAAAATTTTAGGGTATATTTAAACTCATTCACCGGTTTTTTTTTTTTTTCACGTAAAATATTTTATAAATATTTTTTTAAAAAATATTTTAAAAATATTTTTTTATATTTTTTTTTCATATAATATTTTACAAGAAAATTAATGAATGTAAAATATATAATTAACATTTATATTTAGTTTATTTAATGAGAAATATTTTTTCTCATGAAACTTCATAAAATATTTTATAAATAAAATCTATTTATAATACTATATTTTATAAATAGAATCTATTTATAATACTATCAAACTATTTCAATCATTATTTTATTTTATTTTTACAATCATCATTATCTTTTTCACCATTATAATTTAACCAGCTTTTCCTCCACAACCATTGTTATCTCCACTATTATTATTATGTCACCTTCATTTCTACTACTATCATTGAAAAATATTTACAAATAAAAATAGTTCTCAAGCCAAACATAAAAAAATATTTTATGAGAAAACATTTTACACCTAAAATATTTTTTATCCATGAAATATTTTACATAAAACAAATAGACCCATAGATTCATAATATTTTACTTAGCTATACTTTAAAAATTTCCAGTAGTACTGTTATGGACTTGTAGTTTTTAAAAAGTTTCAATTTCATCCCAATTCATTAAATAACCAGTGAATTCTTATTGCAAGCCCACACTTTGAAAGTTCTCGCAGGTGGTTTACGTTATTAACTAATTTTGTGAGATACTAGCAGCACATGCATCCGGATTTAGAAGGGAGACATGAGAGCAGGGGAAAAGATAAGAAAAAATGATGAGAACAGAGGGCATATCGTAGCTATTAAAAGTTAAAACAAGTTGAGGTAGCATTAGAAAAACTTTCCAGATTATCAAGAGATTTTAAATTATTGGAAGGGAAGTGGAATACTGATGACTTCATACTTTATAGTTTATAGGAGCAAAAATGTAGTTCACCCAAATTTAAAACTTCGCATAATGCAAGGTGAGTGTATAATTCGTGTAAAAAATTCTGTCAAATATCTGAGCGACCTTCACCACTACCAGCCAACCTGAAAAAATGGGTAAAGAAAGAAAGAAAGATAGAGAGCATCATCACTTGTGTCCCGGAACAGGTGTCAAACACTACCAAATCAATAATCATCCTTTGACAGTACACAGGAAGAAGAAAATGAGAAACTGGGCCAGAAACGAACCTTTAATCCACTTATATTTCAAAGGCTAAAGGAAATGAAAACGACATTATTTTCATTGAATCTTCATACAAGCTTTGGTTGAGTTTGCTCAAAATCAAAAACATCAAACATGAGGCGCCTCACGTCTGGTTTCCCATATATAGTGTATGAAAGCCCGTGAAGGGCATGGTTAACAGCAGTTGTCGAAGGGTTTCTTAGTCTTCTATTGTGCTCGTATGCATCCGCAACCTTGTCAGCATAGATGATATATTTATGGAGATGCTTCTCTCTCAAGTACCTTCCACAGAACTTGTTCATGAGAACACGGCGGTGCTTCTCCTGTAGCCACTTTCCAGGAGCATCTAGATGCTTCATCAGTAATCGCTCGGCCATGACAATATCCTACAGGAAAGAAATGAAAACAGAGATCTCTCAAAATGATTTTACTACAGCATATTTTGCTTGTATCTCAAACAGAGATTTCTCCTTTTCTTGAACTTTTTATTCCATGTTGTAGATTTTAAAGCTCGCAGCAAAAACACAGTCGCATTCATAGAAACATAACATTTCATTTTACAAAGACAGGCAAAAAACAAGTTGAATTTGTTTGAGGAAAAACATACAAGGCATTACCTGGATCTTTTGGCCGACATATTCTAATCGCTCATAGCAAAATCGAGGGTGCTCAAATTTGTAGTTTGATGGGTGCAAGAAACAGAGCTGCAATGAAGTGCCAGATGGTCAGGAAACAAGAACCCAGTAAATTTTCTTATATAACAAAAAAAGAGAACAGAAAGCGTATCTTCTGAATAAGGGATGTTTGAGAATTATGTATTTATGTGTATTCGGTGCCACACTTAAAAAATGATGCCAGAAGGTAACTTCAGTTCATCTATATGCTTGCTATTTGTATGCTGGGAATAATTTATTACAACACCATATTGAAGGCAGATGGACCCTCACAAGTGAAATAGAAGAGAGGGCTAGCCATATACAGTGGACATGTTGAATTGCTTTGATAAGTGGAAATATACATGAATACACAGATGCATGTATCACATAAACATAAATTTTTATACATTAACATGCTTTTGTGAGCGTCTGCACATATAAACTAGCATAGAGTAAAGAATACCTGTAACCCAAGTCCAAGTTCGATATTCCTAGCTTTAGTTATGTCTGGAATTCTGTCTCTCATTGTTAGGGGATAGCCCAATGTTCGCATAACATGGGGTCTGCTTTCATAATCCCATATATTTCCTCGGAATCGGTGCATGCCTGGTGGGACACAAGCCCTGAAAAGCCTAGGGTGTGCAAAGAGAGCATCTTCAGGAGGCTGCAAAGGTAATGAACATCAATCAAGCGATTCCATCCAACGTCGATAAAATGCAATCAGCTCTTGTTTTGTTAAGAGAAAAACAGATGAAGAATAAAATTAAAATAGAAGATTTGAACTTGCAACCACGTGCTTATTTTCACTTTATAAACAGTGGGTAAAGTCACTCATGCATGATCCTTTTTCTGACCTCTTTCTGATCCCAAAACAGCTTGTATGTAAATCTAGAATGTTGTCTGATGTAATTGTTATACTCCATGGTTCAGTAAAGCACATGCAAGAATGCTGCATTGACATGATATCAAGAACATGAAGATGACAACTGACGGTTATTATTCCATACAGCCATTTTTCAATCAGAACCCTGATGATTATACTTGTTCTCAATTTTCCTTTTTCCTTTTAAAGATAGTAAAATTATCATAACCAAAAAAAGGCTTAAACAAAACGAGAGCTTGCCTTATAAGCAGCAACATCTTGCCAACTGAGCTGCTTGCCTTCAAATTCAACAGAAACATAATCTACATCTTCAAATTGCCTCCTTAATTTTGGCTGGCAATCCTCTGCTTCTGGGTCCATCTCAAATACTTCAAAAAGAACACGATATACTTCTGGCATGCCAAAACACAAGTATATTGCCCCAAACAGAGCCCAGAACACAGACCTGCCCAGTGCCCATAGCAGCAGAATGTTAGAAACCATATATTTGCATATACCTATTTTATATAAATTCAAATGTCAAGAACGACAAAGCTAACAGTTTAAAATTGACAGGAAGGTGAGGTTTACCAACAAATCAAGCATGGAGATGCTGCTAAAGATAATCATTGTTATATAAAGGAAGAAGTAGATTTAAGCTGTGGAGAAGCTGTTACAGAAATATAAAGTCACTGAACACAAGCTAATGTTTTTCTTTTTTCTTTTTTTTTGAACAGTAAACTATCTAGAGATTTGGAAAAGATGAGATAAACATCCAGCCAACTGTACTGCTGACACTTATCTTACCAAAAGTTTCATTTATTTGCTTGGGGTATAAACTTTCAATCTGTTAACATGTGAATACCAACTTACCAAGAGTATTTTCAAAATAAAATTGTCAACTTCAAAATACCATCTTTATCATCTTCTTTCTGGGAAGAAGCATCAAAATGAAATGATTAGCATATTGAAGCAACAATCAAAGGCTCCATCAAAGCCTTCAGCAACGTGGTTTTAAATTTTGGTTATTATCATGGTCACAAAGTCATGGTTATGGTCGACAGTTTCTAGAAAATTGTTTCTAATTCAAAAAGTTTTCAATAATTTTAGAAAGAATAGTAGAAACAAGTCTGGCGATAAATAAAGTTCATAATTTACACCACTCTAAGAGTAGGAAAAACATAAATTCTATGTATGCAGCATAAAGAAGGTAATTCTAACATTTTTTTGCAAAATAAATAAATAAAAAAACTGAAATAGTTGAGGTTTGTACTAAAATCTTCAAATCAAGATTAAGTACTTGATTTTTAAAGCAAAATTAGGGGGGTTGTTTGGTATCTTTTTCATTTTTATTTTAAATAATAGAAAGACACGTTAGTTGTCAAAAAATTTCAAAACCAAGCAAAGTCATTTTCAAAAAAATTTCAATTTTTTTGTGCTTGATTTTTAAAAATTCTTCAAAGTGGTTGTTGGTTTTGCTTTTTTTCAACACACACACACACATATATAAAGTTTATTGTTTCTGTTTCCAAAAATTTGAAAACAAAAACAGTTAAAAGGTAGAAGGTGCAAGAGAGGTGGCTCCTGTACTAAGCCTTCTAAAGCATAATGGTCTATTGATTATGGTTTTAAATAAAGGTTGTTCAGGGCATTACTCATGAATCTCCAAAGCCCGTTCCATAACAGGTTTTTGTTGCATGACTAATGGTTGATTTTTAAACCTTGTTCAGCTAGCACATAACTTGGAAAAGATTTGCATGCTTTGATATTTGATCTCCATGAAACTCCAATATCAGTTGACCTGTCTTGGTTCCCATCCTCTAGAGTTCAGAGAAAAGTTTGAGAACAGATACAACCTAGCAAATAAATTCAACCTGCCTGCTTGAGCAAGTCTGCTCTCTGGCCCTCAACAAAAGGGAGAATTGATCCCCTTTTGATTCACTATCGCACAGCATCCTAGTTCTCTAATAAATAAACATCAGCAATTGCATTATATTAGTCGCGTACTATAAATCGTAAAGCTGGTACCCATTCACACTAGATCAAGGAATCACCAACACAAATCCGTCTCCCATCAGATTTTTCTGAAAACATAATCTACCTCTCTTTCCTAAAGCCAGACAATGCCAACCTCCATATATGGAAAAATGGTACACACTTATATGAGTATTCATGCACCCACTTGTATAAATGATTCATAGCCCTTAGATGCAGTTGGGCAATAGCCACAATCTCTTCAAGGATTTCATATAATGTATACTAAGGCATGCCAACAACTAAAAACCAAAACATTGGCAATCCATTCATTTGAACCTACCACATCGTATACTTCACATTAACAGCCAATCCAAAAGTTTTCACATAATCTAGAACTATCAAAAATCATTTTAGAGCATATTGCATAACAAATCCACAACATAAATCCTAAAAATTCATGCTATTAACTCATCTTACTCATATTAATGCCACAGCTTCATATTAAACTTTGAAATTCAATGAAATGAAGAGTTTATTAAAAAATCTAAAACAACAAAAAAACAGAAGCAAACTTACTTAACTGGCGGTTCTCGCTCCTTCCTCTGCAACTTATCCATATTATCATAAGGAAAAATCAAGTTGTGCAAACTGGCAGCTTTAATCCATTTGGGCAAATTCCTCTTCCCAATCAACCCAAAAACTCTTTCCCTCAAAGGAGCAGGAGACTCCCTAGGATATCTCTGCAAGAAATACTCAGCGAAAGCCAATTCCAAAACATACTGCCCCAAGAAGCACAACCTTGAATGCCCTGATCTCACATGCCTGGCATTAGTCCGTTCGCAACTCGGATGCTGAAATGCCAAATACAACAAAGTATCGAACTGTTTAGCAGGATTATCATCCCCAAATCTATCACTTGGCTCTAAAGGGTACCCCAAAGCTTGCTTGGCTTCTAACAAATACTCATCAATCCAAGTTTGATCAGCATTGTTCAGCCTTGAAGAAGGCAAGCAAGAACTCAATAATGGAAATTGTTTGAGGGACAGTTGAGGGCTATTCAAAAACCTCTGCGCGAGTCTTTTATCATCGAGTGGGGGTTTAAGTATGAATCTTTTTGGGGGTATTCTTTTCTTTGGGGATGTGGTTTTCTTGCGTTCTGCTAGTTCTTTAAGAAGTCTTTGAGGGCTGTTTTTAGGGAGTTCTTGTGGGTCTACAGCGACTGCAAAAACACCAAGATTTTGTAGGGTTTTGTGGTGGGGTTTAAGGTATCTGATTTGAAGGGGGAAAGGAGCACAAGAAGAAGAGAAGGAGATGTCAGATATTTTTGGTAATTGAGAGAAAGAAGAGGAGAGTTCCATTACTGGTCTGAAAGTGCTAAAAGAAATGTGAAACACTTTAAATTTATTTAGGACAGAAAATGGTGGGTTTTGGTTTTTCGCTATGAAGATGGATAAGGTGTAGTGGTGACTAGCAAGAAAAGCTAGCAAGGTGGTGGTGGTGACGACTAGAGATTTTTACAAGACCATATCATATGTCATTGAATGTCAAAACGGTCTGTCGTTGGTTTTATGAGGATGCCCTAAACGACCTGCCTTTTCAGATGTCGTTCTTCTTAGTTCTTACTTCTTAGTTTCTTACTATTAAACTTGATGCAAAATTCATTTGGCAGAAGAGAAGAGTAAGGTTTTCAAAAATATTTTTTTAACGCTGAAAAATACAATGTAAGTTTAGATTTTAAAATTGTAAATAATTTTTTAATCATTTATATATTGAAATTAAAACAAAATAGTAAATAATAGTATAACATAATTAAAATAAAAAAATAAACAATATAAAAATTTAAATATCTTGAAATATATAATTCAAATAAAATCTCATACATTATTTAAGTAAATTGAAAACACAATAAATTACAATTATGTTTATAAAATTTTATTAACTAAAAATAAATTAACTTAAAACAAATAATTTACTAGTGTTTTATTATTTATATTTTCTCATTATTCTTAAAATATTCATCTAGATAATTATTATCTAAAATATTATTAGTGTTAACACGAATACCAACATCAATATTATTAACATTAATAATCCTACTAATTTCTCAATATCTTATATCAACCCAACTCCCATTAAATTGTTTATATTTTATTTAATACTTGTCCAGAAATTCACAGAGTTCAAATTCATGTCAAGCTTTGTGTATATCAGTATAACTCACACTATACTATAGTATTGTTTTTTAGGGGAGATAAAACTTAAATAAAACAGGATCTTGAATCTTTTTAATTATATTAGTAAGAAATAAATTAAAAATTCGCTTTACTTAGGGTTTGTGCTTCTTTTCTTACACAGAAAGAAACTATATAATTAAAAACAACAAGAAAGATGTGGAGAAAAGAGAGAGCCAATTTATCAATAATAAATAAATAAATTGAAAGAAAATTAAAAGCAAAATAGGAGTCAAAATAAAAACAAGGAGAAGAATTGAAAAGCACCTATAGTGTATTTCTAGATCAATTGGTCAGCTGATCCATAAATACAAAAGATGAAATAAAAATTGTGATGTCGCATGAAGAAAAGTAAAGAGATAAATTGCAAGACACGAGTCACTCCGCCAAAAAAAAAAAACATTAATGAATCATGCAAGAAGCCTCTCCCTAGGCAAGAACCAGAAAAAAAAAAAAAAAAGGAGTGAATTAAAATCAAAGTCGACATTAACTATTGAAATAAACAGTTTAATTGAGAAAGTCTATTTGGCTTTTGACTATATCATTGATCCGTTGTAGGTGGTTTTAATTTGTTTGAAATGTAAGATAATATTTAGATATTGTTAATGTTTTTTTTAATAAAAAAAATTAAGTTATATAAGGATCGATTTGATGTAATTTGATTGAATTTATGTGTTTAAAAGCAACACATACAACCTATAAAAACATAATTTAATTAAAAATAATTTCAAGATAATATATTTTTTTAATATTAAAATAATAATATAATGAATTGACTTGGGTTAGTATAGAGTAACATATTAAATCTACAATCTAGGTTATGAGATTATGATAAACTCATAAAAAGAAAATCAAAATAAATTATGAAGTTTAATTATCAATTAACCTAATATTAAAGGATAAAAATAAATTAAAAAAGAACCTAAAAAAGTGATGAAAATTAATTTGTTAAACCCGCGATTTAGGTAATAAGATCGAAATAAACTCATATAAAGCAAATCGAAACAAATTATGAATTTTAATCCCTAATTAGCTCAATGTTGAAGGTTGATATTAAAAAAGAAAATAAAAAAAATCCTAATTCAATCCGTCAAACTTATGACCCAAGTTATTAGATTGATATAACATCAAAAAAAAAAATGATTTAACTAGGGTTAATTATTAAATCCACGACTTTGATCATAAGACTGAGACAACCACATATAAAACAAATCAAAATAAAATATGAAACTCAATTTTTAATTGTCTTTGTCAGATTCAAAGTTGAATGATGAAATTTAAAAAATTCTAATTAAGAAAGTGACACAAAAAATGAGCAAAGTTAACTTAGGTTAACTTGTTAAGCACTATTATCGGGTTACGAGGTTGAGATAACCTAATAAAAAATAAACTGAAACAAATCATGAATCTTAATTTTCAATCAAACACAACATTAAATGAAGATATTGGGGAAAAAGCTAATTTTTTTAAAAAATAATTTAGTGAATTTGATTAACATGCCAAACCTGCGATCCGAGTCATGAAATGAAAATAACCAAATAAATTTTTTTTTAATATTGAAAGACTCGTGACCCGAGCCATGAAACTAGGATAACATCTTAGAAATAAAATAAAAAATCAACATGATATAAGTGAGGGTTCTGTGGCTAATAAAAATTAATTTGGGTTTTTTTCCAACAAAACCACTTTTAAATTGTACAAGTCACAAAACTCTTAGCCTCAAAATCTTTTTTCACCTGAGATGGGTTTTCATTTTTAAATTAAAAAATAGTTGTTTTGAAAATTTAGGATCGCATATTTTCACACGTTATATGCAGGTCAACTGATGAATGTTGTGATCCCACGCCCAAGACCAGAAGCTGAGAATGCACCTTATGATTTTGATTGTGCATTTCTAAAGCTCCTTTGCCTTTTGAGTTTCTCGTTCACTAGCTGAAATCTGCTGGTGTTCTTTCATGGAGCTGGTTCCTAAATAGACTTCTTTTCTTCCTTTTTGTTAAGGAATTGAAATTAGGAATCTGTTTCAGAAACTACCGTCACTCTAGGCAAGTGTTGTGCTGGGAAACAAATTCTTCCCCGTAAGGTCATTCCGACCGAATTTGAGTCCAGTAATGGATGCCCTCTCATCCATTGTAGACCAGGAAAAAAAAAAAAAAGGACTCCAGTTTTTCTTCTCTGCTCTTATCCTATCCCAACAACGATGGGCACTAAGATAATGCCATAGTCTTTTTGGCTAGCTTCCTTGCCATTAAAATCTCATATCATTTAAAATGGAATTCCTTGAGCAACACTAAATTCAATCTTGCTCATTGTAGTATCATTTTAGTTTCTTTGCCATTTCAAATTCTTCTGAGCATGATTCTTACAATTAATTGGATGGTTTTTACTTGTACTAATTTCTAACTCTTTCTTCTTCTTTTGACAAGAGACATGCGAATTCTAAATTGGGATGAAAGGAAAATGATATCCAAAAATTGTCTCAAGAAATGCTTGGAAGGGATTCGTGTTATGATAGCATTATTCTAATTATGGATGTAAGGAAAAAATGAATACAAGGGGATTATATAAGGCATTATTGTAATTATAAATTATGATGACAATATAGGTGTAATAGATAACTTGATTTCCTTCTATATAGAAATCTTTTCTTTCTATGACAGATTTCTTCGACACTCCAGTTCTTAAGGTAAAACTGATGATGCCAAAAAATTGGTGGATGAGATGAGGGAGGATGGGTTGTTGGCAATATTCATTAGGTGTCTGCTTTGGGATGTGCTGATGGCAAAGGTTGTGGGTTGATTTCAGCTCTGTTTAGCGAGGAAGAGGGCTGCGGTTCTAGATGGATTTTGGGTTTGAAGGAGGTTGAAGTTTATGGTGATTTCTGGGTTTCTGTGATTTCGGCTCTGTTTTATTTTGTTCGTCTGACCCTTGCGATCACTACAAGTCCTTTGTTCCTTTCCTCTTTAGTTGGTCTCTTTAGATCTCAAGAAAGATTGCAGGCTATGGTTTGCGTGTGTGCACGAGGAAGAGATAAAGATGTTCTTTGCATGTGAGCAGCTGCAATTGCTAAATGTCTCGTTATTTTACCAGTTAGAAAATATATAAATCAATATCAAAAGGCAAGGGAGCAGTGTAAACCCAACCAATTTAATGTTAAAATGCTTCTTTTAAAGATGCATATAACCTGTTTGTTAAAATACTTGTTTGAAGCATCATAACATATTATTATTTTGAGGATTTTAACTGTTATTTAGTTATTAAAATAAATTAGTAAAAAACATGTAAATAATTATATATTTTTTATTATTATTTTTTTAGAATGTTAAATGTTAAAGTTGACATAAAATCCAGGATCTAAAATATAATTTTTTAAATTACAATAAAAAAAATATCAAAACACAAGAACATTTTTCATAATTATCCCATAAAACTAAGATGTTGCTAAGTAGTAGCAATTGGAGGATTGGTATTTGGTACATCTCCCTCATTGTATTGTTCTTGATAGGGTGTTAAGGCCAAAAAAAAAAAAAAAACCATTTAAATAATTTAAGTTAAAAGACTTTTTCATTTTTCCTTTCATGATATATATACTTAGTTTTATTTAGAAATTCAACCGTTGATTGTGCTGTCCTGGTTAAAGAAACTCCTCCGTTTTACAAAAACCAGTAATACAATTTAGTAAGTCTACTTGTTACAGAAATTCTCCTCATACATGTTCATGATTCAAGGAATCAAATTCTGCATATCGACTCTTGTATTCTCATATTAGGCTTGTTATGTTGCAATCACACTATTACTTTAGATATTTGGTAAACATGAGGTTGTTAAGAGTTTACATCTACCAGCTTGTTTTTAAGGAAAAAAATAGGGGAGTTGTTGTAGGCAATGAATAATATATCATGTAGCCAATCAATTAATTATATATAATATTAATTTTATTTATATAAAATATATTTATTATTAATAAAGGTTTTTATTGCCTGTAATATTCAATTATATCTGATTAATAAATATAATATTTGATTCATGAATCTAGAGTACAGATAAAGTTCATGGAACAAATATGTTTTGTATTGGAAATTATAAAATTATTATAATTACAAGATTTTTATTTCATCAAAGAATAGTTCCTAAACGTTCTTGGTCAATGTTCTATTAAAAGGGAACATTAACTAGAACTATTAAGATCAATACATATCATGTTCTTTCTTTTATGAAACGAAATAGCTACTTTTGTAAATTGAGATATAAGGGATACTTGAAATTAATATACATGTGCTTATCAAATGACATATTTATTGAACTGACCCGAAAGAAAATTTCATCTGGAGAGATAACCTATGTCTATGAAAAAACTCACATAGTAGTTATATAAGTGATCCTTAGACTTGAAATCACTAAGTTATCTTATATAAGAAGTGTTATACTTTAATCCTGACCATATATTGTCTTAATCAAGGGTAACAAACGGGTAGATATTAGGTATACTATAAACTATATGATGATATTTGAATAATCAAGTGAAGATTAATCACGTTAGGTGAATTAGAGAAAATATCTCATATGTTCTTAAATAATATTAATTGTGAAGTAATTGATCAAGGTGGAATGAGATTTGAAAAGAATTTTAAATCTTATTCAAATAATCAATGACTATAGTGTTGAGAACAAAAACGATTTAACGAAGCAAACATATTTCATGCTATAATGTTTAAATCATAACATTCTTGATAAAGAGATAATAATTAGTTAATTACACTAAGAAATTGGTTACTGAAAGATTAAGTCAAACCATTTATGACTTTTCTAATATTTGGGGGATCATAATAGGTTGTTAGACATTATACTTAATCTTTAAATATAAATCAATTAATTATTGAATTGATAATAAATTAAATAATTTAATTTATTTAATCCTACTTTATTTAGGATTTAAATTTATAATTAGGCCAATTTATTAGGGAACCTAATGGGTCACACACATAAGAATCATTAGTCAGAAAATAAAATAGGATAATTAATCATATGCGACTTGATTGTAAATGAATTTTAGAAATTCTAAACTAGAATGTAATTAATATTAGGGATTACAATTCTAAACCTAAAAAAAATAAATCAAGTAAGGACTTGATTGAATGAGTTTATAAAATTATCATAAAATAATATATGTGATATTATTTAAGGGGTAAATTGATATTTTTCTATTTATAGCGTTTTTAGATTTTCTTATAAATAGAATGTTATGCCTTTTATTTTCTGTACATGAAAATACAATAGTACAATATAGAAACACCTATATACAAAAGAAAATAACTAGCACTCAAAGATATAATAATTCCTTCCTTATAAAAAGAATTTATAAGATTTTTTACTGATAGCTGATATAAATTACTATAAAGACCGAATACTTAAATCACTTATAGATTATGAAAACCTAATTTTAAAGTAATTATTAAAAGTTAAAAAAAATATGCAATCTTTAAATATTTTTCATAAAACTTCTAAACAATTTAAATCTATCGCATGAGAACATTAAGACTTCTGGAAAAGGTTCTTAAATTAAAGTAGCCATCACCATGTTCAATTTTTTTTGTTTGTAGCCAATTGTATGTATCAAACATGCAAAACGGACTTGTGCTGCTGATTTGATCTAAATGTGTGTCGGCAATGGCTGACAGGCGGCATCAGTCGAAATCGAAGGAGTGTTTGCTTTCGAAAGACATGACAGTTACCAAGCACATGCATACAGATGTTTGACACTAAACCTGGCCGGGCCTACACCGTTGAAATTTAGTAAGACGGACATAGATCAACGGTCATTAGATGCCCAGATGAAGGGACTGCCTCGTATTTGGACTCCAGAGGCCTCATGCTGTCTGGATCCCAACTCAGCAGGGATCTAAAACCATGGGCAGTTAGGCAACCTTTTAGATTTTGCATGATTGATAGAAATGTTGATGACGTGTAGTTTCCTGGGCTGGTTTACACTTTGGATTCTATTATTTAGCAAGAATTAGCATCTGTACAACGATATAGCACTTCATTGAGTCCTCGCAAATCATGTGCTGTCTTCAGAAATTATTCGAATTTGAGAGTCTTTTCGCAATTCACGTTCTTGTTTTTTTCTTAGAATTTTTAAGCACTAATAAACGCCATTATCAAACTCTGCCTACTGTTTTCCTAATATAGATTTACACTAAATAAATAATTGGCTTGTGCCATGCCTTGGTACAAATTTTTTAATTTTTTTTTATAAATATTCAGATTTTACTAATATATTTTTTAATAACAAGAAAAATCTTATGTTGGAAGGTTAATCTGCTGCAATATGTTTAACAGTTATTGTTCATGTATTTATTTCCTTTTATGATTCATTGAATGTAAATCAAATCCCTTAGAATTCTGCATTATTGTAGCATTGAATAGCTTTATTATTTTAACAGTTACTCATGTAATCATCTGTATATATTTCTCTCCAAAGGTTCAATAAAATATAATTTTGCAGATTCAATCTCTTCTTATTCGATTTACATGGTATCAGAGCGATACGTAAATTGAAATTCTAAAATCAAAATTCTGCATTCAAAATCCTTCATAAACATTCTCACGAAATTTTGCCTTCACTGTCATGGCCAATGAAGAAATCAATCTATCAAGTCCCAGCACCATCGCTGCTCCATCTGATTCGTCCAAATCAGACCTTGCATCAAACTTCTGCAAATCTGACATCTCAAACCCATATTTCACCCATCACTCGGATCATCCAGGCCTCATCCTTGTCTCCAAATCACTGAATGGAGATAATTATTCTGGGTGGAAAAGGGCTATGACTCTCGCCCTAAACTCCAAGAACAAACTCGGTTTTATCAATCGCTCAATTGAAATTCCTTCAGAACAGACTGATCCTGAAGGCTATGGTACCTGGTCACGATGTAATGATATGGTCCATTCCTGGATCATCAATACATTGAACCCGGAAATTGCAGATAGTGTAATCTATTATCCCACCGTACATGAAGTCTGGGAAGATTTACAGGAACGTTTTTCACAGAGCAATGCGCCTCGCATATTTGAAATTCAGAGGGACATTGCATATCTTCGACAGGAGCAGCTCTCCATCTCCTCATATTACACGAAATTGAAAGGTTTGTGGGATGAATTGGCTTCATACACAGACACAACACATGGAATGCAGGCAGACCAACAAAGATTAATGCAGTTCTTAATGGGTTTAAATGACACTTACTCTGCAATTCGAGGCCAAATCTTGCTGATGAATCCTCTGCCATCCATTCGCCAAGCTTATTCTTCGGTATGTCAAGAAGAAAAGCAACGATTTCTCAGCGTTGCACAAACGGAGATGGGTGGGAGTGCTGCCATGGCAGTACGTTATAATAATCAAGGAAAAAGAAATTTTGTCTCAGAGACAGATCGCCCACAACACTCCGTGAATCGCCTCTCTCAGCCTCGTGATACTCGACCGCAAGGAGAACGCCGTTTTGACCAGGATCGGCGCCGTTTTGGGTCAGGAAGGGGACGACCCCAGTGCACCCATTGTGGAGAAATGGGGCATTGGGTGCAAAAGTGTTTCCAGTTAAATGGGTATCCACCGAGACACCCTAAAGCGAGGATGAATGGGTACCCGATTGGAAATCAAAGCCCGATTGGAAATCAGCACTCAATTGGAAATCAGCACAATGGTTTTCCCTTAGCTAACCAGGTATCTGAAATGTCCCACAAAGATGAGGTAAGGCCCACGGTTTCGTTGTCAGAAACTCAACTCAAGCAACTTTTGTCACTCCCAAATAATCATGAGGACAGTTCTAGCTCAAAAGCCAATGCAGTAACAAAGCCAGGTTTGTCTGAACTTGATAACCATAACTGGATTATTGACAGTGGGGCTACTGACCATATCACATCTTCATCTGAATTGTTGAATGAAAATAAGGATTGCTCACTACCACCTGTACTGTTACCTAGTGGAGACAAGGCAGATATTATTGCGAAAGGGTCTTTACCCTTAAATTCAGTCTATTATCTGCATGATGTTTTATCTGTGCCTACATTCAAAGTCGACTTGATGTCAGTCAGTCGTTTGACAAGGAGTTTGAACTATTCAGTAACTTTTCTCCCTTATTGGTGTATTTTGCAGGATCTGGCTACGAGGAGGACGATTGGTTTGGGTAAACAGCGAAACGGCCTATACTATTTGGTGGCACTAGCGACAAAAAAAAACCTCACCAAACCTTCCTCAACCACAAATCATCCTGCATGCTACCTTACCCTCTCCTCTACCGACCTGTGGCATAATCGTCTAGGACATGTCTCACCTTCCCGTTTAAGTTTTCTCGCTAAATTTTTTTTGAATTTTTCCGTTGAGTCAAAAAATGCTTGCCACATATGTCCTTTGGCTAAGCAAAGTCGTCTATCTTTTGGTACTAGTACTATTTCATCTACCAAGCCTTTTGATATTATACATTGTGACATTTGGGGTCGTTATCGACATTCATCTATTTCTGGCGCTAATTATTTTCTCACCATTGTTGATGATTATACACGTTTTACGTGGATATTTTTAATGCGTCACAAAACTAAAGCACAATCAATTTTACAACATTTCTTCAGTTATATTTTCACTCAATTTGAATCTCGCATTAAAATTTTTCGAAGTGACAATGGTGGAGAATTTATCTCACTTCGATCTTTTTTTCAAGATAAAGGTGTCATTTTTCAAACTTCTTGTGTTTACACTCCTCAACAAAATGGGGTAGTGGAACGCAAACACCGACACATCTTACAAGTTGCCCGTGCTTTAAAATTCCATGCTCAACTCCCTTCATAATTTTGGGGAGAATGTGCCCTCACGGCTGTCCATATAATTAATCGGCTACCTTCACCGGTTATCTCTTTCAAAACACCTTTTGAACTTCTCTATTCCAAACCACCCTCATACTCTCATCTTCGCGTTTTTGGTTGTCTCACTTATGCCACTAATGTTCACACTTCTCATAAATTTGACCGACGCGCCATTCCTTCTATTTTCATTGGATATCCAATCGGTCAAAAGGCATACAAGTTATTTGATTTATCAACAAAAAAGGTCTTTACTAGCCGGGATGTAAAATTTCATGAAAATATTTTTCCATATGCCACGGTCAACCCTTCCCATGTGCCCCATTATTCTGCCCAAAACTCATCAACCCACAAATCTGGACCCCTCCCGCTTCCAGCCCCGCCCCATGATCCCTTTGAGCCTTAATTTCGGCCCAGCCCAGTTCCCCTCAACTCAGCCTCACCTCCCGATCCATTACATCATCACCTTCAGCCCAGCCCCTCTCCACTTATCCAAACCGAGTCCACGTCCTCTCCAGCCAACGACCTGTCATCCACACAAACTTCCCCAAATCCAATTCCACAATCTTCGTCTCCACCGCTTGAACCAATACCCCTCCGATCCCTCATCTCGCCTGAACCTGACCCAACCCACACCTCTCCAGTACCTACAACTTCACCTCCAGCAGCCCCACGTCGCTCCAGCCGCCAAATTGTTCCTCCAATTAAACTCGCCGATTACTTCTGCTCCGCTGCTTACTCCGATCAATCGACCTCCCTCGTTCCAGCTCCGATCAAAGGTACACGATACCCACTGTCCAATTTCGTTTCATACCACAGATATAACCCTGCTTATCACTCTTTTGTGGCTAAAATTGAAACTGTCACGGAACCAAAATCATACTCTGAGGCCGTTGTTCATCCCGAATGGCAACAAGCCATGCAGACCGAACTACAAGCCCTTCAAGCCAATGGCACTTGGTCACTCACCCCTCTCCCAGTTGGTAAGACCCCGATTGGTTGCCGTTGGGTTTTCAAAGTCAAGCATAACTCAGACAGGTCAATTGAACGGTTCAAGGCACGGCTTGTGGCGAAGGGTTTCACACAATTGGCTGGCATTGATTATCAGGATACTTTCTCCCCAACAGCCAAGATCATCTCAGTTCGGTGTCTATTAGCTCTGGCTGCTGCCCGTGGATGGAATCTTCATCAACTTGACGTCAATAATGCATTCCTCCACGGTGATCTTCACGAAGAAATTTACATGTCTCCACCGCCTGGGCTTCGGAGACAGGGGGAGGAACACTTATTCTGCCGTCTACACAAATCATTGTATGGGTTGAAGCAGGCATCACGACAATGGTTTGCCAAATTCTCCGAGGCCATACAATCAGCTGGTTATGAACAATCAAAAGCCGATTATTCTCTCTTCATCAGAAAGCAAGGCAAGTCATTTACTGTTCTTTTGATATATGTAGACGATATCTTAATTACTGGTAATGATCCCGTGAGCATAGCTGATATCAAGAAATTCCTGCATAGAAAATTTCATCTTAAAGATCTTGGTAAACTGAGATATTTCCTTGGTATTGAGATTTCCACATCCAAAGCTGGTACTTTTATCTCTCAACGAAAATACGCATTGGAAATTATTAAGGATGCAGGTTTGCTGGGAGCAGCTCCCATCAATACTCCTATGGAACGCAACCTAAAATTGTCTGACAAAAGTGAGTTACTCAAAAATCCAGAGCGATATAGGCGATTGGTTGGGAGGTTGATATACCTCACGGTTTCAAGGCCAGATATTACATATTCTGTTCACATATTAAGCAGGTTTATGCACCAACCCCGAAAGGATCATTGGGAAGCAGCTTTACGGGTGGTGAGATATCTGAAATTTGCGCCTGGTCAAGGCCTCTTCTTCTCCGCAACCAGTGATCTCAGACTGCGAGCTTACTCTGATTCTGATTGGGCAGGATGCCCACTTACGAGAAGATCGACCACAGGATACTGCGTATTCCTAGGTCCCTCACTGATTTCATGGCGATCAAAACGACAAAAGACAGTGTCTCTATCTTCGGCTGAAGCAGAATATCGTGCTATGACAGGAGCTTGTTGCGAATTAACGTGGCTTCGTTGCTTACTTAAAGATTTGGGTGTGTTGCATCAACAATCAGCATTATTGTATTGTGATAATAAGGCCGCGATACACATTGCAGCGAATCCTATTTTTCATGAACGGACGAGACATATAGAAATGGACTGTCATTTTATAAGGGATAAGATTCAAGATGGTTCTGTAGAAACAAGATTTGTGAGTTCTGAAAACCAGCTAGCCGACATTTTGACTAAGCCATTGGGAAAGGAATTCTTCATTCCTATGGTCCGCAAGTTGGGATTGCAAGACATCCACTCTCCAACTTGAGGGGGAGTGTTGGAAGGTTAATCTGCTGCAATATGTTTAACAGTTATTGTTCATGTATTTATTTCCTTTTATGATTCATTGAATGTAAATCAAATCCCTTAGAATTCTGCATTATTGTAGCATTGAATAGCTTTATTATTTTAACAGTTACTCATGTAATCATCTGTATATATTTCTCTCCAAAGGTTCAATAAAATATAATTTTGCAGATTCAATCTCTTCTTATTCGATTTACATCTTAAACATTAACTCAAAATCCACAATCCATTTTATAAAATAGATTGAGGAATATACATGTTAATAAACACTACAAAAATTAAATCTTAATGCTAAATACATCTTAAACCATGAAGTTGAGAAAGAAGATATAAATAAAAATATTTAATGCTCAACGAGAAGCCTTTTAATTTTTTTTAACTTAATTAAATTACACAAATTCCACTATGAGTAGGTCTTCTTTTTATTATTAATATATTTAATTAAAAAAAATATAACAACTTCACTGTGTTATTTATTTAATAAAAATGAAAAGTATCTATAAGACGTACCAAAAAATCAGGACGACTTAAAATAAGTGCATAGAAGATATATTTAATTAAAGTGTTTTTTTTTATTTTTAAAGAATTCACTAGAATATTTGTTTTTTAAACAACATTCTTTTATCATTCCAAAAGAAAGTTTAATTCCAAAAAAATAACACCATGATAGTTTTAATGTGAGTGCATGAAACAAGAACAACAACAACAACAACATCACAATACTTATGCATTGTTGCAGGAAACTATTGGGAAATGTATTTAAACCTAGGTTAGATGGTTATCCTTCAAATTAAATCAAGTGAAAGTTGACTTGACGTGATCAGGTTTCCTTAACAAGTTTAAAGACAAGCTGGAAGATTGGTAAAAACATGACTTCAGTTGGAAAAAATTTCAAGATGATATTATTTTTTAATATTAACAAAGCAATAAATCGGTTCGATTAAGGTCAATCATTCAAATTTGCGATCCAAGTTATAGATCAAATTGGGTTCAATAAGTTCATTTTTCTTAAAATATTTTTTATTTAATTATATAATAATAAAATTTAGTAATTGCAGTAAAAAAACCAAATAAAATAAAATAAAATTTTGATTATGATTGATTGTACCAAAATAATGGTTGTTTGTTAACAAAGTAAAAAGTAAATGATATTTAATAAAATATTATCTTAAAAACATGTATATATGATATATTTTAAATTACTTAGTTTTTAGAAAATTAAATTTAACAAAAAAATAAAAGGCCAGACATAAAAGCCTAGGTGGCACAACATGATGAAAATTTTAAAAATAAGTCAAGGCGTATGGGCCTGTAAGCCCAGACTTATGTGCTTAGGTCATTATTTTTTTCTTTTTAAAATGGATAGATAATGTTTTATTTGTCTTTTTTGTTTTATGAAAAGAAAAAAATGAGGCGATACTTCATCTACAACCTAGATTTTAGTCACCATAGAGGCAACTAGAAATTTAAAGGTATTATTTTTTACTAAAAAAATAAATTTCAATCATTTTTCATTTAATAAACATCCTTGTAACCTCTCAAAACCAATTGATCAACCAAGAAAACCTAAAAAACAATCCACAATGACCATAATATTTCTTAATTATACTTCTTTCTTTTAATTGCAGTTATCTAGGCGTAACAATCTACAATAACTATAATTTTATTTTTTTTTCAATTTCTTTCTCAAACTTTTTTTTTTCAATTAAAGCTTTCCATGACCAATTTGTTAAAATTTATCCAAAATAAATAAAATTCAACAAAAAAAAAAGATTAAAATATAAAATAAGAGAAATCACTTGGCGAATCTCAAAATTACACAAAAAAGTTATGTTTTGTTCACCTAATTTCCTTTCTTTTCCTTTATAGTCCCTTTATTTTTTTTGTAATTTTAATTTTGATAAAAAAATATTTTATACAATTTCTGGTCCATGTGATTGAGGGAGGAGAGAAAAACTCATTGGAAAATGGTGAAGAAGAGAGAAATTTATTGGGTGGTTATATTTCAATACATAAAAAAAAAATAATTTTAGTGTCAATAAGTTCTATTCAAGTAAGTTTTAGACCTTGATCTTGTTTGAAAAAGTTAATCAGGTTTGAGAAGTTTGTTCTGGATTTATATTGATTTTTCATTTTTTTTAACCGTTTTCGTGCTAATTTAATGTAACAAATGGGTTTATTCAGGTATTTAAAGTGTTATTTAGGTTTTTTCGAATGCAAAAATATTGAAAATGAGTTTTTTTTAAAAAAGTTGGAGACTCGCTTTTACAACCAACTAAGCTAACAAAAGATGAACTA
This sequence comes from Populus tomentosa, assembly GCA_018804465.1. NCBI lineage: Eukaryota > Viridiplantae > Streptophyta > Magnoliopsida > Malpighiales > Salicaceae > Populus > Populus tomentosa. The sequence goes on from CM031981.1 coordinate 5,051,949, forward strand.
GAGTGAATGTTTTTGTTGCCTTTGTAGATGAGCATTGCATTTTTTTTTTTGGAAAAATTAGGCTGACCACACATTGTACGCCAAATTTAAAAAATAAATAAATAAAAAAAGACCCAGGTTGGGAGGCTCATGTCTGGGCTTTTTTTGAAGGCCTAATCAAGCTGGGCCACCTAAGCCTCTTGCTTGGCCTTTTTTTTGTTTGATTTTTTTATTGGTTTTTTTTTTAATTTTTTTAATTTTTAATATTTAATTAATTTTGAATTAGTCTTTATATTTTGTTTCAATTTTATTTTTATAGGTTTGTCGCGATCTTAAACAAAATTCTAAGTATTTGATTGGTGCTCAATTTTACAAGCGTATGTTTTTGCTTTTGTATAATTAAAAAAAAAATTATAAAAAAACAAAGTTATTAAACCAAGTGGAGTTCATGATCCGAATCACGAGTTTGAGGGCTTAACTTGCATTGATTAGGAATTGAGCTTCATAATTTATTTTATTTTGCTTTCTATGAGATTGTTGCAGTTTCAAACAAATATCTCGGCATTAGGTCAGTGCTTGATTTTACAAATATCTATTTTTGTTATCACATAATTAAATAATATATATATATATATATATAATTTATTAAATCTAGTTGGGTCTATGACCTAAATCATGGATTTGACGAGTTAAGCTACAAAACTTGGATCGATTTAATATGTTATTATCTTAATATTAAAAATATATATTTTCTTGAATTTTTTTAAAGGTTAAACTAAGTTTTTATGGGTCATGCAAATTATTTATAGACTTGTCAAATTAACCATGTCATGTCCAGACAACCTATAATGTTTTAATTTAAAACCCCGAGCTTTACTTCTACTATTTATAGGTAGCTAAGTCATGCCAAAGTAGTTCAAGGTTAAGTAATAAAAGCAACCGATGTCATGTTGTTAAGCAAATGTAATTTTATTTTAATTTAGACTTTTATTATTATTATTATTATTAGTATGAGTGTTTGGGCCAGCTTCTGTGCACCTTAACTAATCCCATAGATCTTGAAATTCTGCAGTTCCTTTTTAGGTGGCTGCAGGACGGACGGTCGCCTATAGGTGGTAGGGTAGGGTGGGTGATACTGTTCAGTCTGGTCCGCCGATCTCTCAGTCTAGCGTCGGGAGTAGTTGCTCTCATACCTATAGGTATAGACTACATCGGCAAATTCAAGCGCATGAGTTCAGAGGGCGACACCCGCGCGTCCTCCTACAAGTAAGCCTTACACAAGACCTTCCCTTTTATCTTCGACGTTGTCCTTGGCTTTGTAGTCTTCAACCTTCCTCTAGCATTCTTCTCACTAGATCCAAATCTTTGATTTGTTATTTTAGTAGTTTTGAGATTTATAAAATTTAAATTAGTGAAATTAAACTGGTGATCTCTAAACAAAAATAAAAAAGTAGCCAATTAATTAGACTTGCGTTTCTTCACAAGGAAGGTGGTGCCTCTTGAAGGCACAACTGTATCGGTATTCTGTAGGGTCAGTGAGACTGAAAAATTGGGGACCCAACCCAAAATCAAGAACAAAGAACAAGATTGGATTCGTATTTCTGTAATTGTTTCTGTCCTATGATCGATCAACATTATGAACTGGTCCGTGATGTGAAGAGACGTTCGTGAGAGTAGCTGTGTAATTATTGATGTCCCCAGCAGCGTGATTCCTCATTTAATTTGAGGAGCAAAATCATGAAGCAGCCTGTTTGTGATAGTCTGGTGCCCTTAAAATTATTGAAGCTAGGGGCACTCTCAAATATTATTCTCCAGGTAGCATCCCTAAATCACCATTTTCCATGCCAAAAACAACTGGAGCTGGCTAAATGCATTTGCACATTTCCCGCCTGGGGAAGGAGTTAGGTGGGCTTTTTGAGCTTTCGAGCCCCCTTTTGCAGTCCCAGCCTGGAGCACCTTTAGATTCTATATATATATATATATAATTTAAAATATATTTTATTTAAAAATATATTAAAATAATATATATTTTATTTTTTTATAATTTATTTTTGATATCAGAAAATTAAAATAATTCAAAAATATATAAAAAAATTATCTTAAAACAAAAAATATAATTTTCAATTTTCACGAAGAACATAGTGAAATTTAATTACAAATAACCTTGATATCAACCATTTACTACATGAGTCATGCATGACAGCATCTTATTATAGGATAACATATGACTCCGCATGTAACTAGAAAACATCTTCGGTTTCTGTTATTTAACTAACCCTTCTCTATAATTTCCTCAAATCATAATTTCTTTTCTCCCAGCTATATATTATTATAAAGATTTATCATTGTAATTCCAAACATTTTTGGATTCAAAATGATACCAAGAGAAAATGAGAGATGGGTGCTTATGTATGTGGATAAGAACAATTCCCACATGGAAACTCTCACCTAAAATGCACACATCTCATCCTTTCGACTGAAATGCTTAGCCTAGCTATATACACCACAGAATATAATCTACATCCTCTTACTTCAATTGTCCCTCCTTGCATCTGATAATACCCGAAATGCCATTCTGTACATTTCTATCCCTCTGAACAAGTCTCATCCCCGTTAAACAGTAAGCCTGATATGGGAAATTCATCTGAGAGCTTGAGCTTCTGCCCCATTATTGCTCTTTTCAGCTTCTTATAGTAAGTTTGAAAAAAGGGTCACAAGGAAACAAAAAGAGCACTGGAGAGTGCAGATAGACATGCACATGAAGGGGGTGGCCTTGCCTAACCACAACCTTTGAAGAGTGACTGAAACTAAGGTTCTCTTTACTTTGGTTTCATCATTCGTTGCCTGATGGAGACACGATCATGATCATTCTATCTCTGTCGAGGTTGAACTTGATCAGGAAGAAACTGCACCCACTAGTACTACTAACATGTCCTCTAAAAAGAAGGAGCTTCTGTCCACTGCCATGAAGAGAACCAGTGAATGGTTTGATTCTTTACCTTTTTGTTTTATCTATGTTTTCATCAAAGGTTTACTTATAAAGTGTTTCAGCTTCTTGTTTCTTTCCTTTTTTCTATAATTACGTACTGGACATGACTAACACCATAAACTTTACAGGATTTTTTCCCAGGAAATCCCCAGTGACGTCACAGTTCATGCTGGGGGAGCTTCTTTTTCATTGCACAAGGTAGGATTCTCATTTCAAATTATGATCATTAGAGATTGAAGAACGATTAATAATTCCAGTCTAGTAATCTGTCTCATACCTGTGTTCCATTATAACTTAGATTTTGTTGTTTGTATCAATAAATCAAAACAATATCAAGAGAAAATGACTAGGTAGCAGTCATCTAATATTCGATTGTGATATTCGTAGTCGTTTAAATTCACATGTTTTTTCTTTCTCCTTGTTTTACTGCAGTTTCCGTTAGTCTCGAAGTGCGGATACATTAGGAAAATGGTGTCAGAATCTAGTGACGCTGATCTTTCTGAGATAAAAATCCCTCTTGTCCCTGGCGGGGCAGAAGCATTTGAGCTAGCGGCAAAGTTCTGTTATGGAATTAATTTTGAAATTAGTACAGAAAACATTGCCATGCTTCGATGTGTGGCAGAGTATCTAGAGATGACTGAGGACTATGCAGTTGGAAATTTAGTGTCAAGGACTGATGCGTATTTGAATGAAGTGGCACTAAAGAGCCTAGCAGGAGCAGTTTCAGTTTTACATCTCTCGGAAAACCTCCTCCCAATGGCAGAGAAAGTGAAATTGGTAGGCCGATGCATAGATGCAATAGCACTTGCAGCCTGCAAAGAAAGCCAATTTTCTATGTCTGGAAGGTCTGATGGTGGCAATGAGGTTGTGATTTCTTCCATCGGGTCTCAACCAAAGGCCATTGTTGATTGGTGGGCTGAAGATTTAACTGTTCTTAGAATTGATATTTTCCAAAGGGTTTTGATTGCAATGATGGCAAGAGGGTTTAAACAGTACGCTCTTGGTCCTGTACTAATGCTCTATGCGCAGAAATCCCTACGAGGTTTGGTGAGATCCCAACCTGAAAAGCTGATTGGATTCAATTATGTGGCTTATGTGTTCACAATATCTGAATCTTCTTTTTCTTGCAGGAAGCGTTTGGGAAGGGAAGGAAGAAAATTGAGGCACAGCAAGAGCATGAGAAGAGGGTTGTTCTAGAAACAATAGTGAGTCTTCTACCAAGGGAAAAGAATGTACTGTCAGTTAGTTTCCTCTCTATGTTGCTTCGTGCTGCAATTTATCTAGAGACAACAGTCGCTTGCCGGCTTGATTTGGAGAAGAGGATGGGCTTGCAATTAGGACAGGCTGCCTTGGATGATCTCTTGATTCCTTCATATTCTTTTACAGGGGACACAATGTTTGATGTAGATACTGTTCAGCGGATCATGATGAATTACCTTGAGAATGAAGTTGAAGGAAACCGAATCGGTTACCATGCTGATGATGAATGTGGTGTTACTCTGCTAAGTGATATGGAACGAGTTGCGAAGCTGATGGAGAACTACCTAGCTGAAATAGCGTCCGACCGTAACTTGACAGTTTCAAAATTTATTGGTCTAGCTGAAATTATTCCAGAACAATCACGGGTAACAGAAGATGGGATGTACAGGGCCATAGATATATACCTCAAGGTGCAGTCCCTTGCATGAAATTCTCTCTATCTGCATTACCTAAAATATACTGCCTCACTTAAAGTTTCAGATAGTATAGTTTGCATTACTAGTTTTGATCATTAGACAATTTGAATTACGCAGTTTCCATATTTATGTCTGGCTGAGCCTTGGCATGCTTTTTACTTGGTTGATGTCCATTCTTATATAAAAAACCCCCCTCTTATCTCTTCATGCTGTCAATTTAACAGAAGTTCTCCTTTTGATCCGTTCTTTAGGCCCATCCTGCTTTGAGTGACATGGAGAGGAAGAAAGTCTGCAGCTTGATGGATTGTCAGAAACTATCTCGGGAGGCCTGTGCTCATGCTGCTCAGAATGATCGGCTTCCAGTTCAAACTGTGGTCCAAGTGCTTTACTATGAGCAACAACGCCTTCGGGATGTCATGAATGGCAATCTCGCGGGTGGAGATTCCCCTGCTCTTCCTCCCAAAGTAAATATATTCTCCACCGATATTCGTCCTGTTTCTGATGAGCTCTCCAGCTTACGCAGAGAGAACGAAGATCTGAAAATAGAGCTAGTAAAAATGAAAATGAAAATGAAGGAGATTGAAAGAGCTACTGTCGTATCAACTACAAGCAGTCCATCTGCTGATAAACCTCCTCTGCCTCGAAAATCATTTATTAACTCTGTGTCAAAAAAGCTTGGAAGGATTAATCCTTTCGTGCGAGCTGATGGATTCCCATTCTCCAATACCAAGGCTCGAACTAGACCAGCCAAAGATCGCCGGCATTCAATATCTTGAGTCTCAAAGACATGCGCTTATTTTTTTAGAACTACCAGTACTTCGTGAAGAGTACAGTGTAGGATTTTTTGGCTTTGTTTGTGAGGCAGGGGTGAGAAGGCTACTGGTTGCTGTCTCTTTGTATCTTGAGATCTCCTTCTTTGGTTTGATATTTTTGTAAGTATTATCTACATTGTGTTTTCAATAAAATATTGATTCAGAGGCTAAAAACAAACCCGGAATTATTAAACTTATTGTTCCTCAGATTGATGTTTCTACACAGCAATAAGTGATCCTTGTTTCTTCTCAAGAAATGAAAATCTGAGTTGCTGCTGTTGAGAGCATAACTCAAGCAGCAATCAGAAATTGTACAATATGACTTGTGTTTTTGTAACTTAGCGCACTATCCGGTTCTAGAACATTTCTAGCAAGCAACAAACGATGACATAAAGCCTTAGTGACAGTCCATTTAGTAGTCTATTGAAAAATGAAGTTCGTTTAATCATCTTCCAGTTTCACGTTCTTATAACAGCTGCTTCTGACAAGAATCCCTGCACATAGGTCAAGAAATGGAGGACCTGTTAACAGTATAGCGTGGGGTCTGTATCTAAATTATGGATTCTTTTTGGATAGAGGTTTTGGAAAAGCAAGGATAGCTCATGGGACAGGCTAGCAGTAGTGCATGTTGAGTATGTCTGGGCCACACACACGCGCGCGCACACACACACATGAAAGGTTTAAACTTTCAAAATCCAGGTATATGGAATGTTCCTGAGGGATCTACAAGAACCCGTGGAGGTAGGAAATTTTTTATCAATTATTGAGTTAGGAACCTGGTGTTCATCTGGTGGCAGACAAACACAAATATACTCTTCTAGTTGTATTTAGTGGGGTAAGGTCTCGAGTTCCAGGCGGATTACAAAAACATTGAAGAAAAGAGGAAATTCTGTAAGGAACCTAAAATATTTGACAAAATTAATTTTCCAGGCTGCTTTGTTCTATAAAAGCAAAAGTCTCCTAGGTAAAAATAAAAATGATGGGAATAAGTAACATGGAAATTCCAGATAAAAATCCAGGGCCTCATTGCTTGATAATATATTTGGACTGGAACAGAAAAGGTCAATCTTTAGATTATAATTAAATTGTAATGGGTTTTGCAAGGCACAGGGAAAATCATCTTTACACAAGAAACCCATCATGCTAGTAGCTAAGCAGAAAAACCAATACAAGCATGACTTATAGATTTAGTCGGTAAGAATCAGTCTAAAATCTTGTCATGTCGACTTCTTCAAAGATAATTTTTCAAGCGATGTTCAGACGCAAAACTTGACAAAGCCAAGGAGGTTGTTTTAGTCTATCCTGCCTTACTTGTTCTTCAACGCCAATACTGTTTTTACTTCCATTTTGGTACCCCAAGGTAATGTCAGGAACCTGGAAAAGCCCCAATTCAGGGCCACTTAACTCTTCTCTTCTGGTGTTGATCTTTTGATTTGTCAAGGAACTTTTCCTGTTTAAATGACTGGATCCAGTGGAAGTCGAAGAGAGGCTTGGTCCTGAATCTGAAGTTAGTGGTGTTTCACGTTTCCTCCTTCTGTTATAGCTCGAAGGTCCAAGTGTTAGCTGAATCTCACTCTCATCTATTAGCTCTAATACTGTATCTGGATTTGATTCTACAACATAAAGTTCAGCAGGCCTCTCCAAGTCAAGTTTCGCTATCGACTTCTGATGCATATCGCGTGCATGATTAGTCTGATTAAAGCTAAAGCCATTCTTTGAGCTCCATACTTCTCGACTCCTTGCACTCGGCCTGTTGCTTTCAATGTTTCTCATCATAATTTTTTGGGTTCGATATAGACGATGAAGTTCACATACCTGCAACATCATTCAAAAAATCAGAATCTCTTACAAGAACAGGCAATATAATTAGTTAAAAGACATCCATATTCATATGGAGAAAAATTAAGCACCTGCTCTTTGAATGTTTCTTCATGTTTTAACATGGCCATTCTCATGCATTCCTTGTCGTAGGGCTTGAGGAATTTCTCCATGTTTTTTGCTTGTGTTAGGCGTAGACCAGTTGCCTCCTCGAGAAAGAAATTATGTATATATAGTTGAATCTACAATGCCCACTTTCCAAGAACTTGCAAGCAGAAAAGCGTTTAAAGTCACATTTCCAGTTTGGCGATGTATTCCCTGCTTGAATCTGTAAAAAGAAGATAAAAACGAAACAATTTAAAGCTAAGAAGCTCCTTGATTGATGATAGATTGCTTAACAATAACAACAAAGAAGTGGTGTAGGATAGGAGCATTCATTTTTACTTCCAAATAGTAATAAATATAAATGCATTATATATAATAACATCAGCTACTTGTATGATTTGTCTGTTTGCTAGCTTGTGTTTTCTTCCATTCATCCTTCCTGGGCCACAATCATAATTTCCACACACACATCTCCCAATCAAGAACCATAGGGTTACATCACGTTCTACGAAAATATTAAACATTAATTATTTTTTATTACTACTTTTCAATCAAAAGAAGAATATAATGGTTCTAACCTAGAATTAGACCACCATAACATACAGACAATTTAGCTCATCATCATTGCATATATATCTGAATGGAGAATTTCGATCCAAATATATAAATAATTTGAATTGAGTTGAGCTGGGACCTAGGTTTCCAGAATTTGAGTAGATCAAGGAGAGAAGGGTATGCATGCAATGTTTAGATTTACGGGGATGATCGAAGCCCCTCTTTTAACAAGAAATTAGTATGCAGCAAGCAATGGATTTAAGTATTATATTTTCATATTAATTGCAATATTAAACCATTTCTCTGTGTTATCCAAGATTAAAACTCAATATACACATCATGAAGCTAACAATCCCTCTCCCTCCCTCCCTCCCTCCCTCCCTCTCTCTATGTGTGTGTGTGTGTAATGACTAACGCAGAGATAAATAAGCCATTCTTTGACAATATTAGGACTAGATAGTAACGTATATATTTGTGTGTGTGTAGCCTGTTGCTAGTTAGATAAGGGAAACTGGAGAAGAAAACTTCTCCTAGTTTACGTAGCATAATCAAGAATATGATTGAAACGAAGATTTTAACAACTTTATTTGTAAAAAGAAAAGAAAAAAGAACCAAAAAAGGTTAAAGAATGATATGATCTTCTGACCTGTGTGTAGAGTTTCCAAGAGGAAGATCAAATCTTATGATCTGAAGAAGGAGAAGGAGCGAAACAGGAAAAAGAGCACTTCCAAGGAAAAGGCTAACAGTAGTTATTTCTCCACCCAAAACCTCTCACCTGCAGCAGCTGCTTAGATCAGAAGGACGTTTCCTTCGCATTATCCATCACTGTATGCTGCAGGAGATGGGAATAAATCACAACTTAAGAAGAATTTAAGATCCTCTCCTCCCTTTCTCGCACACGAGAAACCAAAGTGTTTGCTTCATATGGGCTTTGACGCATGCCAAACAAATCCCAGTCTCTTAGCCAATGTCATTCAAGTTTTGTGATAGAGATGCCCCAGACAAGTCCAGCAACGCAGCTATATAAAATTGGATATAATAAATTAACCTCAAATTGTTTTATATAAATTTTATAATATAGTTGTTGAGGATCACAAGGCCTTGCAATATTGCTCCAAACAATCAACGAAATAAATAGCTTACGGCGATGGCTGAGATGAATTACATCACATGCAACCAAGAATTGTTTATCACCATTGACTACCACTAGTAATATATTTACTATATATTGTCTCAATTATATTATTTGTTTCTTGTGATAATATTCTCTAAATAATTAATTTACGCATCAATCAAAATGAAGTCCTTTTCCTTTTCCAATATTAAATACATGTCTCTACATCGATCTAATGTTCTTTTTTTTAAAATATTTTTAATAAATTACTCTAGATAATTAATAATTTCAAGATTTAACTAAAACAATAAAACAAATCTGCTTGACTTTGGAAAATCCTATTGAAATTATTAAGTGTTTATACTCATGCACGTTATTAGGAGCTAGGAAGAAGTTTAGATGACATCTCATGGCCCGTGACAAATATATCTCAACCACACGTTATCAAAGGATTGTTTGAAAATATAATAAAGATTATTTTTTAAAATATTTTTTTAATATATTAAAATATATTTTGATATCAACACATCAAAATATTTAAAAAACATAAAAAAATTTAATTTAAAATAAAAAAAATCAAAAATTTTTAAATATACAATTAAATCATACTCCCAAACACATCCTAAATACATACTACTTAAAAACAGTAAAAAAAGTTAAAAAGATCTCAAACCAATATTTCTCACACTTTAATTGAATTATCATATAAAAAAAGTTGAAAACATCTCAAAACATTTTTTATACAAGAAACGACATTGTAAATTTTATAAGAAGCTTAACATTTTTTGTTCAAACAAAAAATCTAATTGAGAAATTAGTTTAAAGATAAAATTAATTAAAAAAATATTGTGAAAATATATTTGATGTTTTTTCTAGAATTTATATTAACAAACAAAAGGATACAACCAGGGATGAAGATTTCGAGGGTGTTTGGGAGTGTGGTAGCTGTTGCTTTTCAAATAGCTTTTCGTGCCGAAAAGCATGCTAATAATGTTTTTTTATTTTTTAAAAATCATTTTTGATATCAGCACATCAAAACGATCCAAAAAGTACAAACCGCACTCAATTTTAGTAAAAAAAAAAAAAAAAAATTGAAATTTTGCAAAAAGCTGTTTGGACCGCAGCGCCAAACAGCTTCTTCATCCAAACTCAATGAATTCTAATCTAAACCGATCCAAATAAATAATGTTTTTTTAGATAATTAACTTAGCTGATGAGTAATGGATAAAATATTAATATTGTTAAATATATATACTAATATTTTATTTTATATTAAATAATAATATTTAGGTAATAAATACCCATATAGATCTTGAAACTGATTTTAACACAAAGAAATAAAAAAGATATAGAAATAGCATAGAACTTACTTGTTGACATCCATTATTATTTCTTTCTGGATACATCATGATGGCTAATGGTCACGTGAGAGTACTATATAGTACAATCATTTTTCTTCTCTTTTATATATATATATATATATATATATATATATATATATATATATCGGGAGAGGTTAATAATCAAAAGGGTAAAAAAGAGAAAAGAAAAAAAATGTATCAAATAATAAAGATTATCCAGTAATATTAACCCATGCAACAAAATACTGTACATGTTAAGTATACTTGTAATAAAATGCTGTACATGTTAAGTATATACTTGTAAGAAACGCAGGTGCCACTGCATCAGCATCCACCTAGATCTCCTCTTGTTTTGGGGAGAGCGAGAATGAGCCATAGAAATGGATATGACAATTACTTACAAATTATTATTATAATAATTAGAGAGAGACTATATTCTATAAAATAAAGACAAAATACACTGCAAGTAAACGGAAAAATAAAAACCGTATGTCTGCTAGTCTTTATCAAGAAACATATAATCACATTCACACGCATATGGAGGCCTTATGTAAAATTGCTCTAAAAGTAATACCACAACTAATAATGGACGACAAGAATTTAGAAAGAAAGGTAAGGAAATGGTAGTGAGAGAGGAAGAGTGTACTGGAGAGTGACATTGAAGCACGCGTTGCCGGTCAGGGGAGGTGCAGCCGTATGGGGAGGTGGGTCCATTGGGTTTGATGTAAAAGGCTGAGCCACGGAGGTGATGTGTGTGTGCTTTGGTCCCACCTCTTCAAAAATATGAACAGAATCTTTTCATATTTTTAAATCAATTTACGTAGCGAGTCTTTTTATTATTTCCTTGATAAAACAAGTCTTTGTTGTATTCTTAATTTCAGATAATTGAGCATAGTTTATTGAAGTTAAAGGTTGATTTTAGTGAATTAAATAGTTTTTTCACCATTTAAATTATTATTATCAGCTTTTTTTTCGTTTTTATTTATTTATTTTTGTAATCTTTAATACAAAGTGCACGAAGTTGTAGAAAGAGAGGAATAGTCAAAATTTATATGCTTGAGAGGACAGTGAGGAGGAAGGAGCGCTGTGGAGAGTGTTTTTATCGCACATGTACGTATTTTTGAAGTGGGATTTTCAAAACAGAACTCATTGAGGAATCTTGTTTCCTGCCGTGTCGGTGAACATCTTTTATAGCAGCCAGCCATATGATCATCAACATGCGGATAAGATTAAGATTCTCTTATCATTATTTAATTACACCGTTACAGTTAATATCTTTTAAAACATGTTTGTAATTGTTTTTTAAAATATTTTTTATTTAAAAATATATTAAAATAATATATTTTTTATTTTTTAAAAATTATTTTTGATATTAATGTATCAAAATGATCTAAAAATACCAAAAACATATTAATTTGAAAAAAAAAAAATTTAAATTTTTTCAAAATTATTTTTAAAACACAAAAACAAACAGAGTTATACTTAATTTTCCTTGAGGTGAGATTTGAGTGTGAGAACATATTAACATGATTAAATTATTAGCTCGCAATATATTCTGGATATGATTAATTTTTTTAGTGTAAAAATAAAAAAAATGTTGTTAATGTATTTTTTAGTAGGAAAACAAAACTATATAAGATAAATTTAATATGATTTGGCTAACTTAATTAGTCCAAAGATAATTTAGACAATTAAAAAAAATAGATAATTATAAAATCAAGTATCAATAAAATAGTGGAACATTTATATGAGACCATAATAACTCAATAAAAAATAAAATAAATCATAAAATTATTTTAAAATAAATTAACTATTGAATGATGAAATTAAAAAAAAATATTTTTTAAAAATTTAAAATCATATGATGAAATTAAAAAAAAATAAAAAAAAACCATAATACCTAAAAAAGATTGAGGCGTATAGACCTGGGCTTAAATAAAAAGAGCCCAGGTGCGCGAGTCTACTAGCTCAGACTTGCACGCATTGGATTTGATAATTTTTTTTAATGTTTAAAGGGGGTATACAACATGTTGTTCCTTATTTTTTTTCTTTGAAAAAATTAGAGCAAGCAACGCAACAAACAACATATTTCCTGTTATGCCTAGATTTTGGCGATTAGACGGTCGTGGGAAATTTAGGCAAGGGATGTTCTCCTCTCAAAAAATTATTTTTCAACCATTTGGTGATCTAAAACCACAAAAAGAACATTATATGGACCTAAATAAACTTGTTTATGTCTTCAAACAACCTAAATAATGGTTCAAAAACAAAAAATCAACTTGGGATCCAAAAAATTATGTCGTTTAGAGCTATTCTCTCAAGTAATTTGAAGACGAAAGAACACCCAAGTGGAATTACTTTTATCGAATGGAATCTATAAACACCAAGATCGATCATTTTTATAGTTAAAATCGGTGTCAATTGACGTTTTCTCTCTCAATCACTACAATCCAACGACTCTCTCTCATCTCAAACCAAAAACTAAAAAAAAAAAATTCTAAGGGGTAGCTCAACTGGCCAGACTTTGGGTTTGCTTCTTAATAGTCACGAGTTCGAGTTCTCTTAGGACCATTAAGGGCTTATATAGTCATTGACTTCAGGACCCGTGGAATTAGTCGAGGTGCGTACAAGCTGATTCAGACACCTACATTAATAAAAAAAAATAAAAGAAATAAATTTTTTGGATAAAAAGTGAATTCTCAAAAAAAAAAAAAAAAGAGGTACTGAAAATTGGTGATGTGCAAAGTAAGTGGGAAAAGTCAACTTTTTGAGTCAATAATGGCCATGTAGTTTCTTCTTGTTCTTGGCTTTGGTCCCGCATCTCTTCAATTTTGCCTTTTGTTAACAAATCAAAAGCAATTAGCTTTTAATTTGGCTACATAAGGATGAAATCCTCTAAAAAATAGTTAGTGACAAAAAACTAAAACAATTCACCTTGTGAGCCCGCATTGGTTTTTGTGAGGTTCTTGAGTGAAATTATTGATAGTAAAACAAGCATAGTACTATTTAGTGTTTTCTATAATATTTATGCAATAACACTAATTTTTTTCTTGTATAACATATGATTTTCCTCCAGTGAAAGCATTATGATTTTAAAATTTATTTATTTTGAGATTAATTTTAATTAAAAAATATGTAATTGTTTAGTTATTAAATATTTAATATCATATCAAATAATATTTTAACTTGATAATTTAAATTATTAAATAAAACTTTTTAACAGTTTTTATCAACTCTCTAGCAATAAAAATATTATTATATAATAAGTTTGTTATTTTTAAAATATTTAATTCATTTTCACGAGGAGGAAATGATATTTATCTTCAACTTTGCATTACAGGAAACCAAAACAAGTTCGTACACTTTCACTAACTTTGAGATGCATGTCTTTTTCAAAAAGAGCACGACTACCTTTTACCGGTTTTCAAAAAAACCAAATTGTTTATAATGTTGATTTTTTTTTAATAAAATACTATTATTTTAAAACCCGATTCAGTTTAATGAGTTAATATAAAACCTTATTATTCTGGGATTGAAACTAGATTAGGTTAAAAAAAATAATAAAAAAAAATTTAGTGTGACCCGGTCTAAAACCCGGTTGTTTTGTTTTTTTACTCAAACAATGTCGTTTTGATTTATAAAAAAATTTAACCTAAATGACCTGATAATCCGTCAAAACACGAAATCTGAACCTGATCTGAAAACTATGTAAAAAATAAAAATAGTTAAAATAAAAATCTGTTAAAACTTTCAAACATTTGAATTAAGAAAAAAAATTTAAAGAGGCAACTATTGCCCTACTTTTCTTATTTCTTAGAAGAATCCTCTCTAATTTAAATTATATTATCTTATTAATATATCTATTTTTTTTATTAAAAATAAAGTATGTTTTTTTTTTAATTGTAAGCATTATTTTTTTAAAAAATCAAAACTTGTCATGGAAGCCAAAAAAGTTAATTAGTGTGATAAAGCCATGTGAAAAAAAAAAAAGCAAAATTTTAATCTTCTTTGAGTATTCATGAACTAATTTTTATCTGTGCATATTACACATAATAATTAAAAAATAATTTTTTAACATTTCCATAAAGATCTATGACAATATTTAAGAATTATGCCATAATTGTACAAAATTCCAACTATCATGCTAGATATTTTATTTATAGTGTAGTTCAATAAAAATAAATAAATTTGGCATGTGTGCTTGGAGCATCAGATAAAGGCATGGAACAAGTAAGCCTGCAAAGCTACGCCGACACACCTATCCTCCGTTAATAATGTTTTATGTTTAGGGGTGGGCTCTAACCTTTTGTTAAAATATAAAATAGATAATGTGTTGTTTGTTCGTTTAGTTTTTTGGTCACCAGAGAGATGGACAGAATGTCAGGCTATGATTTTTGGACCTAAAAAACTAATTTGCAAACTATTTTCACGAAAAAAACCAAATAAACATCTTAAAAAGTTTAATAATTCAGTTTCTAACCCTAAAACACCCTTAAATTTGTCCAAAAAAATAAATTAATTTGATTTTTTTTCCTTTAACCTCAATCTATTTTTCTAGATGAGATGAAAGCTAAAAAACATTATAATAGCACTCTTATCATTAAAAAAAAACTATCAATATCAAAATCAATTTTTCAGTTGTTGAAAAAGAAAATAGGGTTGGACTGACATCATAATCAACTTTTTTGATAGTTGGATTATGACTAATCAATAATTTATTTTTTATTTTTCAATAACTTTCTTTTTTCTCTTAAATTCTTAATTTTTGAGACTAAAATGTAAAACAAATTATTTAGAACTTAAAAGTTAAATCATCAGTAACTAACTAGAGATAAAAGGTGAAAAAGGTTAAAATATCTCGGGAACAAAGTGTACCTTTTCACTCCGCGTGAACATCACAAAAGAAAGTAGGGCTAGAATTTTTTTCATTGTTAAATTAATGTGGTCCCTATTATTTCAATTGATGAAATTGAATCCGATTCCACAAAGTCAAGCTTCAATTTAAAGTCGGGGCATTTTTCAAAACTGCAGATATGATGAATCACACAAATAAAAAAGAATGATTTGGCTTTATTGAGAACAGCATGAAGGGTTAAATTAAAAAAAAGAAAGAATGGACGGATCACACAAATAAAAAAGAATGATTTGGCTTTATTGAGAACAACATGAAGGGTTAAATTGAAAAAAAAAATTATATCTGTTCAAGAAAAAAAGAAAAAAGGACGAATCAGGAGCACCGTAGCAGTGCACTGCACCTGAGAGCGCATCTATACTATAATGAACAACGAATCGACATTCTCCTTTTGTTTATAGTGTAATGTAATAAAGTCAACAACTATATTATACTGATCACCCAACTATCTCATTTAATATTAGTTTTGCAGCTTAGAGACACTTTTGTATGATATATTTTGAAAGTTAGAAAAAATTGTAAATAATTCCAGCTACGTTTAACATGATTTATAAAACAATAGCTTATGATTTTGATGATCCTGTTTCTTTCCTATATATAAAAGGATTAGCTTATGATAAAAATAATTTTGATAAAACTTATATAGATATATATTATTTTATATTTAATTTTTATTATATAAATAAAAATAATAAGATTTATACTCATGACCGTTTAGTTATCAAAATTTTAATATTATATTAAATAATTATTTTAATCTAATAATTTAAATTATTAAATAAAATTTTATAACATAATTTATATTATTCTACATGCTATATTATACTTTACGAGTGATAAGATTTATTCTCATGACCGAAAGCAGGAAAGGCAACCAGATACAAATAAGGGCAAGGCTTGTTTCTTAAAAAAAAAAAAAAAAAAAAAAAAAGCATTCCATGAGAGACGTGGGTGTGTCATGATTTTCTTTCAATGGACCTTTCAACCACCAAGAGGATCAAGAGTCAGTACTATTCTGTCTCTACGAGTGATTGGTTCCCTTCATGATCATGGATCCTATTATTATAAATCATATTTGATTATTTCTAGACTGTAAGCAAAAGTTATGATGATCGATGGTGGAATCCCAAATCCAGGCAATACTTAATGCGACAACGCTTCTCTCAAGTTATAGTTTGGAGAGGATTAATGTAATAATGTGCGCGTAGTGGAGAAACACGTGGAGCTCTCTTCCACAATGGACAATCTTGACAGGATTGATAAGTTATTATATATGCACTCCTTGGGAGGCTGTCATGAGCCACTCACCGGCGGGCATGAGCTTAGGGAGGAGGCAGGTGGCTAGATAGATATGTCCCCCATTTGTTAAATCATATATAGGTCGAAGCATGGGAATAGAAAAATGAGATTGAAAATATTCACTTCCGGTGGTGGCTTAGTGGTGATAATAAAATAAGTTAAATCTTTGAGGTACCTAACTCCTAAAGTTACAAGGGGCAATCACTGCCCTAAATGGCCATCCTTTTCTTTGTTAAGAGAATAATACCATACCTTTACATCTAAACCTGCCTGTTTCCAATTCAACATCAAGTCCAGTTTAAAACCACTTGCTATGTCGTACTATTCTTTCAAAATCTCCCAAATATTATGTGTACTCTCTATCTCACACATACACATTAAACTATCAAGATTTGAGATGCACCGTGGATTCCCACAGTGTTCTTCCTTTTTCTTGATGTTTTTCTGCTATGATTATTGGCTACCGAACTTTTTTTCTCTTAATACATGTGTTTATTTTAAATTGATAAGCAACACACCATGTACTTTTTATCTGTAGATCAAACTCCTTGGTTTACCATATAACCATTTGGGCCCTTTCCACCAACCTTGATGCTAGTATTTTTTTCATAGTTCCGTTAGATTATCTACTACACAAAAATCTTGGTAATAATAGAAGATGATAATAACCTCATTTATCTGTAATACCGCGAGTTCAACCATTGTTAAGATCTTTAACAAGAATTGCATTGCTAATTCCCATGTTCTCCTTATT
The DNA here is from genome assembly GCA_018804465.1 of Populus tomentosa. Lineage (NCBI taxonomy): Eukaryota > Viridiplantae > Streptophyta > Magnoliopsida > Malpighiales > Salicaceae > Populus > Populus tomentosa. The sequence goes on from CM031981.1 coordinate 5,069,323, forward strand.
GTTGTTTACTCAATTAGCCATCAAAATATATTTATAGTCCCTTATTCATTATATCTTCCACCTTTATAGCACCTATCTTAATGTTATTTATTCATAACAAATTTCACTTGGATGATATCTTGAGATATCCGAGACCTAATAGCTTAACCTTTAATGCATTATAGTATTGAATGAGTTATTTTATCCTTTTTTAATGAGTCAGACACTTTATGTAATTTCTATATTGAGTCCACTATCATAAATTCTTTTTCTTGAACTCATTACGAACAATATTTCAATACTAATTATTTAATTTCTCATCAAGTGAGAGATAATTTTTATTTTCATCATAAACATCTAAAAGTTTCATTCCAATTTACACCTATCTATAATTAACAAACATCTTCCATACACTACTTTTTGTGGAATCAATACATGTAGATTTGACAACCCACTTAATATTTTTATCAACAAAACTTAAATAGTTGTATAACTCTTCATAGGTTAACACGTTGCTGTGAAGTATTTGAAAATTAAATTCAATGTAAAAATTAACCATACACATTAATCACAATATTTATAAATTTATTAAATGCATTTCCATTATTTAACTTGATTGAGTTAAATTAAATCCTTCCTCGAAGATCCATCAACCAGGGTACTCAATCACATTGCCCACATCGAAAACTAGTCCCTTAACCAGGGCAACTACCTCACACTGTCAAATCGGGTGCTAGTCGCTAAACTAGTGCAACTAACTAATTCTGCTCGAATCAGATGTTAGTACCTAAACCAGGGCAACTAGCTCATGCTGCCCCAACAAGATGCTAGTCCTTAAACCGGGGCAACTATCTTACACCGCTCGAACCGGGCACTTGTCCCTAAACTAGGGAAATTAAAAATATACTAAAAACATGTTATTGATGCAAATAAATAATTTATTATTTGATTAATAAAGTTGTCCAAAGGATTCTGTGCAAATAATTGAACCAAAACCGATCGAAGTCATAGGGCTAAAACATTGTTCTTCCCAAGAACATGAACACTATCTTAGAACACAAAAAATGCCCAGATATAGAACTAGTCACTGTCAAACCTAGAACTAGCATTGCAGGCCTCTAAAATATGCTTTTTTTATTTCCAACAATCAACATTATTATAACCAAGCATATCTGAATCAAAAGAACCAACAAACAACATCAAATCATCCAGATTATGCAAGATGTTCCAAATCTAAAAACTATTAACTTAAAATGCCTATTAGTGCAATATGGATTCAAAATTAGTTTTTGTAGGCTCATTTCAGTCATGAACAGACCTGCCAAATCTAAGATAAATATAATTGCTTCAAAATGAATTGCTTAAGTTAAAATAAAATAACATTATTTTATGAAAAAAAAACTTAAATAAAAGACTTTTATTACATCTAAAATATAAAAAAAAAACTTCAGAAAACATAATCAAACTATTATAGTAACAAAATGGGCAATCACAACACTACATGCCAAGCATTCTAAATGTCATCTCTATGCTCGTGAAGATAAATACATACCAAATGATAATAAAAAAACATTAAAGCATGCCATATGGACTCAACTTTTAAGTTACAAAGTATACCTTCAAGACCTTAGAGTGATTACTTACCTCTTTGCTTTCCTTATAAAGCATTACTTCTACAAGCTTGTTGCCCTTTTAAAAATTAAGAAATCCTTATGCTAGGCTCTTAAACCTTCACACTTAGAGTTTCTTTATCAACCTTTTATCCCCTCTTTTCTCCTCTATGCTCTGAGTTTTCAAGGGGATATTTATATGGTTTTGTTAAGGTTTTTGATGGGTTCAAACATATTTGACCTCTGTTCTTATGCTGTTTTTTCAATGGTGATTTTGCAACATTCTTGGTTTTTGGAGGTTTTGGTTGTTTTCTCAATCTTGGAGACCAAGGAGCCTGTTTTTGGCCTTTTGATCTTAAGAGAAACATGATCAACTTTTGATAAGAACCCAATGAGAAGGCTTGAAGTATGAACACATGAAAAAGAGTAGTGGTTTTTTGAAATGGGTATCACAACCATTGATGACTAAGTTAACCACTTTTGAGACTTCGTCGAAGCAACTTCGACATCATCCTCGTTGAAGACCACCTAATCTTGGTAGAGGAGGTGCACACCTTTCATTTGGATTCAATCTTACTTAATTTAGAGGTTTGTAGCTCATATAATCATTTGTTTGAAAGTGTCAACCCAATTGGCCTAGAATATGAAAATGCAATGATGGCTAATCGGGGATAAGATGTTGTTGAGTTCATTGACGAAAATAGGATGCAAATGTTTGATGAGAGTAACTGATCTTTTTAAAGAGGATATTTTCAGTTGAATGCTTATAATTACAACATAAGAGGTGGTCCAAAACACCACATTTATTCGTCAAAAAATACTTACTTGATCAACCAAAACTATCATAGAAAAAGCTAAATAATTGCTGAATGACGCGTTGTCTAAGTTAAACCTTAGAAATTAGGGATTTTAATTTGGGATTTGATAAATTTCAATGTAGTCCTTGTTCTTTGCATTTCTTTTAATTGTATACATAAATGCTTCCCAAACTTTTAATTTCATACAATTTCACCCTTGTCAAACTCAATCATCAGCCTCAAAGTTTAGTAACATTTTTATCCTTGTCCTTGGTTTTTAATTTGTGCACTTGACCTTTAATTGATCATCAAACTTTTAAGTTTCATCAATTTGGCCCTTGATTGGGTCAATTTCAACCCCTATAATCACATGTTTTTTTTTAGTTTGGTCATTGCTTTTGGATTTCTTCAATTAACTCCCTAATTTCCCATCAAACTTCAATATTTATGCCATAAGTCCCTGATTTAACCAAGTAAACTCTTTAAAATTGCAATTTGAGCCTTAGACTTTAATTTCTTCGAATGAAAGCCTAATTTGACATCAAATATCAATTTTTCTTGTAATTACATCCTCAATAAAATTAATTAAATCTTTCAAAATTCTCATCGGGTCCTTACCTATCCAAATTTGCTTTTTTTTACCCCAATAAAAATATTTTCACCAAAAGGGCCATTTTTAAATCAAAAAATGGGTTGCTAATTTCGCCAATGTTATACATTTTGATCGTCCAACTTTTTCACTTGTCATTTTGATCTTTCACTACAAACTTGGGTAATTTTCTAGGCTTTCTTCATGTATATCCTCTTGTTTTTTGGATTTTTTTTTTAAAAAACATTTCTTGATTTTTTTGTTGGGTTAAAGGGGGTTAACAACATTAGGCATAAAGTTTTAGGGCCATATTCACAATATAAAAACTTAAAAGCCTAATACTTAAAATTAAAAAAGGGCAGGGTAAGGGGCAATTTCCTCAAACTCTAAAGAGGCAACTGGAAAAAATCATAATTATATCCCTCTTCCTTCTTCTCTGTTGCCAATAGTGGGCTCTATGCCCACTGCTAGCGACTAGTGCCGTGCCAACCACTATTGCCACAAAAGATTGTAGTGCAAGGGGCAACCGTTTTTGTGCTGCGCAACCTCCAGTAGTGCTTGGCACTGATTGCATGAAGGCTGCAATAGCAGCCCATGGCTGTTGCCTCTCGCACTTAGGTGGTAGCCATGAAAAATGTTTGTTTTCTAATTTCTACCAGATGCAGGCAAAAATACCAGATTCTTGCTCAATTTAAATAATCTAGCTAGATTTGTCTGGAATAGTAGCTATTTTTTTTTTTTTTGAAATCATAAGTGAATAATTACTTTTAGGAAAGACAATACTTTTGTATAAAATTAATTCAAAACTAACATTAGTAACAATCAAAATAAGCAATCAACAGCTCTAATTTTCTAATGATGGTTCTGATATAATTGTTGGGTTTCTTGAAAATCATAAACACAACGGATACAATAAACAAAATTATTCAAGAGTCCTTAAGATCCTATTAGATAAGTCTAGAGTTGTTTATAGATTTATTACTTGAAGATATGATCTTTTTTGACTTTTAATAATTCTTTAAAGATTAGTTTATCACAAACTATAAGCCATCTAATTGTTCAGCGTTCAATGATAATCAACACGAACCACTAGTGAGAATTTTTCTAAATTTATATTTAGAAAAGAGATTGCGATGCCAAGAGTGCTAACTCTTTTTTTTTTTTTTGTGACTTACATAGTTTTTTTGTGTCTAACAAACAACAACTTCAAAATAAAAGGCATAGCTTACTATTTATAGAGAAATATAAAAAATCCCTATAAATTGACAACATATCAATTTGTCTCTTGAATAATATCCATATATTAATTTAGGATAATTTTAGAAACTAACTCAATGAAGTCCTTGATTTTTCTAGGTCTAGAAATATAATCCATGTATTAATTAGATTCTTGTCCTTAATTTATAAAATATATTTTAATCAAGTCGTATTTAATTAAATCATTTTGGTTTAATTTCTGACTAATGATTCTTAATGTGTGTAATCAATTAGGTTCCTTATATGTTGTTTCAAATATAAATTATAATTATAATTAAAAAATTTAAAAAAATTAATTTATCATCAATTTAACAATTGATTAATTTATATTTGAATATCAAGTGCATCGTCTAGATCACTTAAATATTAAAAAAAATCATTAGTGGTTTGACTTAACATTTCAGTGACTAGTTTCTCAATATAATTAGTATCCTTTAATTATTAATATTCTGATTTAACATTAAAGCATATAGTATATTTGCCATGTTAAATCATGTTTGTTCTCTATATAATAGTCATTGATTGTTTAAAATTTTGACAGAGTTTTCCCTTAACTAGAGTTGTCCCAAGTTATCAACAATCATAACAACATGTCTTTCTGGCCAACACATCAGTGTTATTCTATTATCACAAGTCCTATTGACTTCTATCCACTATTAAAAATCTACAATAAAGAGTAATCAAGATAATTAGAATGATCAAATCTTATGAAGACATGTGATAAAAACTTTCCAATCATTTAGAGTTTAAAAATAGAGATAAGGTTAAAGGATAAAGTTTTAACAATGTAGATAAAATATCAAATTTTTACAATGACATATAATTACATAATTAAAAGGGATCTTATAAATATTACATGAAATCCTAATGTATATGATATATAATTTTGAAAGCTTCACATGATATGAGCAACAAACATCTACCACTCCATGTGAGGCTAGGATGCACCTGATGTTACATAAGATACACACAACTTATTTAATAAGTCATCACATTTATATTTTTAATTGCATTATATAATAAATTTTAAGAAACTATTATCACTAAGAACAATAATTTAGTCGATCTCTAACCATCCAACAACTAATATTACAAGTTTCAATCCAGTGACTAAGTTCTTACATTCCTAGCCGTCGAACACACCGATGCCATTAGTTTCAAATTAGAAAATAATCAATTAATATCTCGATCATCAAACATGCTGACACCATTAGTTTCCAAACCAGAAATCTAATTGATTTTAAAATCCTAATTATTAGACATAATGACGCCATTAGTTTCCAAACCTGTAAACTAATCAATTAAAATCGTGGTCGTCAGACATGCTAACACCATTAGTTTCCAAACAAGGAAACTAATAAAATAAAAATTTTGGTTGTTAGAAGGTCAATTTCCAAGAATTTTGGCACTCTATTCTGGCTTTTCATACAAAAGCCAATATCCATTTGATATTTTACTTAGATATCATTTAATATTACATATCTTTTCTTCTGGCTTTCACATAAAAGCCAATATCCATATGATATCTTACTTAGATGTCAATTGAATACTACATATTTACATTCAATGCTATAAAGTCTAAATGTGAACATTATTGATGAAGAGATAATAATTACATTGAGAAACTGATTCCTAAAAGGTTTAGTCAAACCGCTTATGACTTTCTTAATATTTAGGATATTATGACAGGTTATTAGATATTGTACTTGATCTTTAAATATAAATATATAAATTATTGAATTGATAATAATTTAATTTATTTATTCTTATTTTATTTAGGATTGTTTAAATTTGAGTCAACTTATTAGAAAACTTAATAGATCATACTCATAAAAACCTTTAGCCAACAACTAAACTAGGATGATTAATCAAGTATGACTTGATTGTAAATAAGTTTTAGATATTAAGAACTATAATGTAATTAATTCAAGAAATTACAATCTTAGACTAAAAAAATCAAGTAAGAATTTGATTGAATAAATTTCTGTAGTTTTCCTAAGAGAATATGTATGACATTATTATAGGGGCAAATTAGTATTTGGTAATTTATAGAGTTTTCAAGTTTTCTTATAAATTGAATTTTATACCTTTTATTTTCTATACAGTACATAGTACAATATAGAACACCTGAAGAATATAAAAGAAAAGAGCTCACACTCAAAGATATAGCAATCCATATCTCCTGAAAGGGTTTAAAAGATTTCTTAGTGGTGGTTCATATACATTATCGTTAGAGGCCGAATACTTGGATAACTTGTGATTTGTGACAACCAAGCCTTAAGGCAATTATTCAAAGTCGAAAAGAATATATGATCTTCAAGTAATCTTTAAATAAATTTTAAATAACTCTAGATCAGTCTAATACGATCCTTGAAACTCCTGAAAAAATTTAAATTTACCGACCTATACATGTACATGTAGATGTTGAAACCTCCACTTAACAAGAAATTGAATTGTCCTAGTAGCCAACAAACATATGGTTCCTAAAATGGCACACAAGCAAAACAATATAACCCCTCTCACTCTTTTAAAGGCCATGAATAAAATAATGTCTAATGACTAAATATTTGGTAGCAGGAGCAAAAAAAAATTGTTTCTCAAATTTGTATAATTTCAAACTTGTAGAGATAATTTACTCTTATTTTTTTGGTCATCATCATCATCTATTGTTCTTTTTTGTATAAAAATAAAATAATTTACTAATTATAGTGTTTAGTAAATTGGGTCTAATCTCTAAAAAAAAAAAAAAATGCAAAATGAAGCAGCGAGTATAAAGATTTAAAGGAAAGTAGTTAAAAAAATATATCATCACAATGACCTTTGTTATAGCATAAATAAATGACTAAGTCATTCAGCACCCAAATCCTAGAACAAGAAACATCTACATTTAAGTATTTAAAGAGCTATGAGAAAAAAAAGATCATACTTCAATCATAGGAAGCCATAAACCAAACCTAAATCCAAAAAAACACAAAAACAAACAAACAAACAAACAAATAAATCAACATAATATCAAAAGGAGATATACATATATAGACATGTGTACCACTATCACCAATAATCACAAGCTTGAAGTATGGATAATCAACAGCTTACTAATTCGAAAAAATCTACACAAATTACTAAAAAGATCATTACAAAGAAAATAAAATTGAAATCTTGAGATTATTGCAATATAGAAAATGAAAATGAAACAAGATAGGGAGGTTGCATCGATCGATGATGGATTGGGTGGCTTGATTTTTTATGGTGGACGTCAGAAATTTGAAAGAGATCGGGTTTAGGGTTTGAATTGAAATCAAATAATAAGAATAAATGGGGAAGAAAAGAGGACAATTAATCGAGTTTTAATTCATTTTAGAATCACAAATATAAATTCCATTGATAATTTGATATATTTTAAATGCCAATAAAATATTATTTTTTAGTTCGTCATTGTTTCCATAAAAAATTTATGGACCAAGATTTTTCATTGAAAACAATCATGAATTATTTTTTATTATTTTTTTATCTAATTTTCTGGTAAAAGAGGCATAGTCAAGTACGGAAAGAAAAGTTTTATAAAAATTGATATGAGATATTTTTAGTTGACATTACATTTGACAAAGGAAGATGATAATACTTTTTTTTGTGATTGAACTTAATTTAACTAAAAAAGAATCAAAAGCAAAATGGATTTTAGAAACCTCAAACTGTCATACATAAAACACAACTCACACATCCATATATGATACAACCATGGAATATACACTACCATGTCCCAAGCTTCATAAAAAAAATTACATCCACACTGCCAAAGATGAGAGGGAAACACATGTCCTTATCATTATAAAATAAATAAGGAAAACCAGTATTTATTGAAAGAGTGCAGAAGGACAAAGAGCTACCAGGTTACTTTCACCATAAAAAAACAATTCATGCTCGCGACATGTAAATAGAAACATGAAAGAAAACATAAATGTTATGCTGCTTCTTATTCCTATTTTACAGGTAACGAACACGCATCTATGACACGTATATCCAACCTCCTTATACATTTAATAGAGCATTATTTCTAAAAGAGGCAACATTTTTACCTAAGAGGAAAGCTCAAGCCCAAGAAAACCTGCCATGTACCTAATATCATTTCTCTCCTCAAGGCTTACAGGTTCAAGCAATGCACACTCACGAATGTTCACCCAATGCTTCCCGGTAAGACAAGCTACCTACACCTCTCATCACAAGTGCTCAAGTAAACATGCCTATAGCTTTTCACCTAAAATCCTTTAATACAACTTGTCTCAACCCTAAGTCAGACTCAAAAACAAGGAAAAATATAAAAAATAAGTTAAAAACATCATGCAATGACCATGCGTTATTCAACAAAACAAGTTCACCATAAGAGATTTTTACCTTAAAAACTCAAAGATTGCATCCCAATTATGATTTGTTATCTCAGATTACAATATTATGCCATTAACTACTCAAAGCGAGAAAAAAAATGAAACAGATTTAACACCGAGAAGCGGGTGAAAATTCACCTGAAATCGCTGTATTCACTGCTGCGATTTCTCATATTTCTTCCAAATACTGGTTGTTGTAAATGTTGAGAGAAGTTGTTGGCACTACCACTGATCTTCAACACCATTTACAGCTACACCACATCACTAGAGCACCTCAAGCTCAAAAGACAACCTAAGGGCTCGAGCACCACCACCAATTGCTATTGCATGATCAATGCCTATTGTTTTTATCCATGTTGAAGGCAACACCTTATGGAGCTACTGTGATTGAGCAGGGTTAAGGGTAGGACCTTATAAACATGTATCCAAAGTCTGTAATTGTTTAGGAAAGAGCAAGTAGGGTTGTAGTGGGTGGGATGCCATAACTATAGATGGTGGGTTTTGTTCAAGGATCTTTTGTTTGGGAGAGGAAGAAGATGGAGTTATGATGACCAAACAACGTCGTTCTTACCTTTTTTTTTTAGTTCTGGGAAACTCATTGTTTCACTTATGCACGATCTTTTTTAATAAAATTTGATTACAATCCAATGTTGGACTGATAATTATACTTGATAATATAAAATTAAATAGTAAGTAATTTTTGCTAATTCCTCACTATTTTTTAAATATTTTTATTTTATTAAATCATTAATATTTTCAAAATAATTTATTTGTAACTTTTATTGCAAATTATAATACAAATTTTCCTCAAGTTTTATCCCTTTTCGGATTAAAAACTGCATGATTTTATATGGAGCTTATATTGACGGTTTGGATCATTCACGCGTTTAAAAATTTCAAATATTTTTTCTTCAAATTCAGAAATATTATCTATACTTTATTATTTTTGGGTTACAAGTTTACATTGTATCTTTTATGTTTGTCATGTCATATTTTTCAAATTTAGACACATTTTTAATATCAAGTTTAAACTGACTACATCGAATTTTATTAAAATATATCCCATAATATTTTTTTCCCCTTTTATCTTTTCCTTTTATTTTTTATCTGCTTTTCTCTAATTTTTATTTTCTCACTATTTTTTAAATTTCTATTTTTAAATTAACATAGATACTTTTTATTTCAAATTCTCAAAATATAAAGTCACCTTCTTAATTCAAATATGCAATCTACTCATTTAACATAGTATTTCCTTTATTATTATTATTATTATTATTATTATTATTATTATCATCATCATCATCATCATCCAGGGGTTTACACTTCTAGTGATGACTTAAAACCCACCGATTTAGGGTTAGTCTTATAGCACTAATTTGAAATCTAGCAACTCAAGATTAACCTCAAGGTATTTATTGTGATGGATGGTTTTCCATCAACACATGATCACTTCTGGTGATGGGTAGTAGTTCATCGATGTAGGCATGTCTTTTCTTGATACCATGACCTAAGGACAACTTTCAATGAAGGGTAGTAGTCCATTGATGCATGATCACTTCCAGTGATGAATGGTAGTTCATCATTGCATACTTGAATTTTCTTGATACCATAACTCAATGACAACTTTCAACTATGAGTGGTAGTCCACTGATATCAAATCATTTCTGGTGATGGGTAGTAGTCCATCGACATATGATCGTTTCTTATTAGATCTTTTTTGACTTGGATTTATTAAAGCCTTGTGAAACTCCATTGGGGATTTTTGCTTGTGGAATTTCTAAAAACAAAAATTATATAATGTTTTAGGTTAGATGACATGCATGTATACTTACTTGTTTAGGAAATATAACCCCCTCTTATTTACAATCTATCTTTCTTATTTGTGGTAGGGTTTGTTATTTCTATACTAGTCTCTTTTGGTTTTATAATTCAGCAGCCTACTCGAGTTTGCTCAGTCTAAATCTCTTACTTAAATGTAAATGCATAGCGTAGGCTTTTTACTATGACCACTACCTCTTTGTTTTCTATAGGTAGTTTGTTTTTGTTGACCGTTCAAAAGGGCTAGTTGTTTTTTGTCATGACATGCATATATCCTTTCAGTAATCCTTTCAACAATATCAACGTGCACTCATGTCACCATATCCTCATTATATATTTCTCTTACCTTTAGAGGCTTGTGTGGAGCTTTCTAAATAATTTTTTTGATTGAATTAAAACCATATTTTAGAAAAGGGCAAATCATCCCTCGTCCATTAGGTTTTCCTATAGTTGGAATGTGATTCCTAAATATAGTGTTACTCTCAACTTCTAAGGGATTTCACCAAATCATCAACTATTATGGATTCTTTTAAACAACATTCTCCTAACTAATCTAGATATGTTTATCTTCCTAATAGTCATTAATAAGCATTTATGAAACAAAATCTTCATTAGGTACCTCACCTATCTAGACATTGATCTCCTTAATGGCTAAAACAAGGCATGCAGGTATCACCCTTATCCCTTAATGTTTCTCTATCACTTATGGTTTATGGTGGAGTTCCTTATGTCATCATCTGATTAATGGGTTTCTTCCCAATGACTATGAAAAAAATATTTCCCCTAGCTAATTTAGATGTGTTATTCTTTCTAGTCACCAAGAAAAGGCACATAGTCATCATACATTTCTTCTACTAGTCATAGCTTGGGATGATGTTTATATGTTATTGACTTCTTCAAGTTGGATTGCCCCTTAGCTCATCTAGATGTTTCTATTGGCCATTTAAAGGAATGTATGCATCCTCAACATTTTTCTTCCCAAAATATTCCTTCGAACCGCATTGCACCTGGCTAGTTATACTACATATCCATTATTACTCATCATGGATTGCCTTCATTAATCTAGTCATTTTTCTTCTAGAAGAAGACTCACATGCTTTATCATAATCGTGTTCCTTTTAAATCAAAGCATTATTAGCTATTTTAACCATGTTTAATTGTCTGGTGCCTATGTCTGAACATCATTCTTATTTAGAACTTTATAAAGTTGGCCAATAACCGCTTGTTTTTTTTATAATCACTTTTCTTGCCTAGAAATCAAACAATGAAATTTCAAAGATTATATCCATTCTAGTCTAATTATTGAAACAAAATCATATAGATATAAATTTGAAAGTTGATTAAACTTCTTTGGTTGAAGATCTAAAACACATCATTCAACACTAAGATGCAAATCTTGGGTGTTTAATTGATGTGTAATGCGATAGGCATTAGTTGGGATGATGAAAAAGAAAGGTTTTTTTTTTTAATCAATTCCTACCTAATGGGGATCATTTTAGAAATGAAATGTTAAATACTGGAGGTAGGATTTGGATTTCTAAAGGATTAGGTTGCAAATTTTCTATGTGAAGAGAGGTTATCTTGAAAATCACATGTCAAAACTTAGAAGCAGGGTAAACAATGAATGATAAGTTAAAATCTTGAAAATAGGGTTTAGTTTTTCAAAAGGATGACTGCTTGCTTCATGTTGAATATGTTTCTTTATTGCACCCAATAAGGAATGTGATGCATAAATAGGTCATTCATCTCATTATCATTTTTTAAAGGTTGACATTGTCCAACATAAACAGGATGTTTTTAATCAAGAAAGACTTTTTGAGGCACACAACATAGACTATCATTTATGGCTAAAAAATAATAATACATAAGACTCAAATAGTGTTTGAGAGTACAAAGACATAAGACCGTTTGTTGGCTTGATTTTTTCATTTTAGTGATTGATTTCATTACAATCTTAATTTTTTCAATCATATCTTTGTGTTTTGTCCCTACTTTTTTGCCTTCGAGTTTGGACTTTGCACTCATGATGGTTGTTTGTCTTTCCTTTTGTATTGTGTTTCTTCTTCTTCTTCTTCTTCTTTTGTTTTAAATTTGAATTTTGTTAATTTAAACTTCTATTTGATCATTTCAATACCTCTCTTTCATAAGTATAACTAACCCCGTACTCATCTTTAAAACCAATGTATATTTTAAGATTCATATTCTTTTTAAGAAACTAGGTAGCGACTGCATTTTTCATAAATTCTCTTTAATTTCAGAGATTTCATTTCATGTGTCAGGTGCAACGCTAATGGCCCAATAATTTTTTCTAATAAATCATTATGTTAAGTCTAACAACTATGTTATGGAGTTTAATAGGTCTTTCATAATAGAAGTTGGTCACTTTGTTTGTTTTTCTTTTAATGGAGCTAAATTCCCTTTTGATTTGGATTTAGTCTAATTGAGGCTTAAACCAATGTTCATGTTATAAAGATATTCAATCTTTTAAGTTTCAAAAAAAAAAAAAAAAACCCAATAATTTCTTAAGGTTTGAAACAGACACCCATAACAAATAACAAAGCATGTAGAATCCCAAGCTAGTCATAGGAGTATACTTATGGGGTGGATCTTTTATCTAGATAATAGATTGTCTAAATAAATTCAACTTAAGCCAAATTTGTTTCACATTGTCTATATTAATTAAACACTTTATTTGTTAGCCTTTTATCAATCCATTTCTTAAGCTCTGTAACACTACTGGAGTCCCAAAGCTTATCCATAAATTTGTAATTATATCTTGAAACTTAACTAATCATTTGAGTTAGCTCTTAAAGTTTTATAAATTGAATTAAATAGTCTTTTTAATTTTTAAAAATAATTATTTAGTTCCTTTCATACATTTCAAGTTCTTTTTAATGTACCATTTTTTTTTAAATAAATAAACAAATTAAATATTATGTAAAGATGGATGAGAAAAAGGTAATATATTTAGAACAAAGTAACATTAAATTAATTATTGTCAACACTAGTCAAAATTTAATTAATTAATTTTTTAAACTAGAAAGACTATTTAATTCATTTTGTAAACTAAAAGGGACTAGTTTATATATTTACTCCTAATCATATTAATAACGTATGGTTCTGTAGTTACTAATCGTCAACCGTGCTATGTCATGGGCCTTTTGTTTGCATGAAAAATAATGCTCGGGTTTCCACAAACATGTTTCAAACGTTTTAATGGACTAAATTAAAAAGAAATGTTCTTGATAACTTGAGAAAAAAAAAATATTTTTCCAAAAAAGGAACAACAATGTAGCTCAATGGTCCATTAAATATGAAAGGTTGAGATTGAGTAAAAAAAAAAAAACCTAACAAATCAACTCAAGTTAGCATTACAAACCTTTAACCCTAATAATTAGGGTGGAGGCAACCTGAGTTATCCTGCCAAATCCATGGTCCAAGTCATGAGATCGAGATAACACGATAGAAAATAAAATAAAGAAAATCACAAAGCCTATTAAAAATAAATATCAATCCACATTAACTTTTCAAACTCATGTCCCAAGTTATTAGACTGGAAGCACTTTATCTAGAAAAACCATTAAACCCAATTTTTAATAAATCAAATGTTGAAGTATGAAATTAAAAAAATAATATCAATTTTACAAAAAGAATTAAAAAATATATAAATTAAAAGAATGACTATCAAATTCAAAATACAAAATAAATTTCATATTTGATTGAAGGGTGAAATTGAAAAGAAAAACTAATTTAACAAAATGAAAAAAATAATAATGAGGATCAAAAGTGAAATAAGAAATATAAATAATTTTTTTATTAAAGGGTGAAAATTAAAAAGAATTTTTTTTTAACATAAGGCAAAAAAAAAAAAGTAATCAAAAGAATGAGGACTGAATTGGAAAAAATCGTATTTCAAATTGGAATTGAATGATGAAATTAAAAACAAATCAAAGTTTTACAAAAAAGCCAAAAACAAAAATTAAAAACCAAAAGAATAAGGATTGAAAAGGAAATCCTTAAAAATAGAAGGAAAAGTATAAAATTTTACATGGCAAACGCAAATTTCAAGAGAAGAAGAGAGAAAAGAGAGGGTAAAAAAAAAAAAGCATTATTGGCAACAAAATTATAACACCAATGACCATCGTGTTACCTTAAAAGAAAGAAGGAACGATGATATTTTCAATAACATGGTGAAATGGAAATTTCAACCATTAGGAAGTGCCTCATACACTGTCTATTTGTTGCGAGCACCTTTTACACGCTGAAGCATGTACAACAACACTAACAAAATTTTTTTATTTAATTAAAATATCAAATCACCTATAAAATGACTTGATAATAACAAAGAAACCATGGTGAAAAGAAGAAAAAGTCTACTGACATCATTTTTTAATTTTTTTAAATAATTTTGATTATTTCATTGTGTTTTTTGTTTTTTTTAATTTATTTATTTTAGGTTAAATACCAAATGTCTCATCAGTTGACCTAATAATAACAAAAAAAAATCAATTTTCAAATACAAAAATGCCCCTTAATGCTAATTTTAAATTCTTGTGCTTTCAATGGTATTTTAATCATTTTATTATGCTTTTAAAATGGAATAAAAACTATTTTATCCCTAGTCAATTTTGTAATAACTAATGGTATTATGAAAAACTTCAAAGTCCTCAATAAATAATTTGATTTTTTTTTGTGAGGAGTAAAACCGTGAAAACATTATGAACAATATTTTCATTCATAGTATTTTCCCTTCCTATTTTAACTTTTACTAATTACCTGCACATTTTTTTCATTTGAATTATTGTTGCTCATACCACTGGGTATTGCAAAAAAAAGTGAAAAATAACTTAAAATAATAGAAATGATTGATTAAGGTGCTTTTTTTATATGGTAAAAGACTAAATAAATAAAAAGTAACTTTGGACCAGACAAAGATTGTCCTATATATATATATATATATATTGCCCTACAGTAGACAAGAACGTGAGGCCTTCAACTGTTTAGAAAAGCTCAATCGAAGGTTGACAATAGACATCTTTTCCATATTTTTTTTTATTTTTCGTTCTTTCGACCAGGTTTTAATTCGTGATTTGATTGAAAACATAGTTTGCAGAAATTAATTATGAGGAAATTACAATATTATATAGTAATGGTACTCGAAGTCAAGCCCAGTGCTTGTCGTTATATGTCATCCGACGTGAGCTGATCGAATTCCTTTTCTTTTTGGGTATTTCCATGTTTTATTTGCGTACAAGGCATATTCCTTCGCTTTGGCAATCCAATAATTCACTGTACGTGGTACCATTTTGCCAAGTGTCCCCGAAAACGAAAAAAACAATAGACTTAGCATGTTGGCTTTTTGTTACTCGAGATCGTAAATTAAATCAAATTGAGGGCTCTAGTTGATTAGTAATTACCTTGATTTTTCAATCATATAATACTATTTATAGTCACTGAAGCCCACAAGAAGCAGCCTTAACGTGGATGCTACGTTCCATCCCATTTTGGTCATCCCTTGCCCTTTCTCAAGGTTTTTCCTCCCAATTGGCCCACGTCCTAGGGCATTTCTTTCTTATATTTCATGTTTATATTCTATTTACTATTTATCAAGTTAAAAATTTAAATATTTATTAACTATATTCAATGAATATTCATTATTTATATCAATATTAAGGTATGTATATATCATATTATATTAAAAAAATCTAAATATTCTACAAATATATTTATAAAATATAAATATATATTTCAATTCCAAATTGTATTTAACAATATTTATACCCTATTTATTTAATCAATATCCTTCTGGTTGGCATTGAATTTTCGACTCTCAAACATTTGGACGAGGGGAAGGGATCAGTCAAGTGTTTATACGAAAGAAACAAAGGCGGCCAATCTACAGAGCAAATAGCTAACCACATCAAATTTTCTTTCGAACTTAACAGTACAATAATTAAAAATTAAAAACAATGCCATCGCCCAGCTGTCAAGAAAGATTCTAAGCCAACTGGCTTTGTACGACTATGACCACCTCTCTTGGATACCAGCTTGCTATATAATCTCTGCATTTGTTAGCTTCTTTCCTATAAGCAAATTCGATTTAAAGTATTAATCTTCTGATCTTCAAAAATGGCAGCTTCCCGGTTCCATCTCTTACTTGTTCTTTCACTCACTCTCAGTTTGTGCCTCTTCCCTGACACCACATGGGCACAGCTTAGGCAAAATTATTATGCTAGCAGTTGTCCCAGAGTGGAAAGCATAGTTAGGGGTGTGGTTCAGAACAAAATTAAACAAACTTTTGTTACGATTCCGGCAACTCTCAGGCTGTTCTTCCATGATTGCTTTGTTCAGGTAATATCTATGGAATACAAATAAACAGCCCATTGCTTCATTCATTTTCCCTAGCTTAAGATTACTGTTTTGTTTCTGCAGGGCTGTGATGCTTCAGTTATAGTGGCCTCCACTGCAACCAACAAGGCGGAGAAGGACCATTCTGATAATTTATCATTAGCTGGAGATGGATTTGACACTGTGATCAAAGCGAAAGCAGCTGTTGATGCCACCCCCGGATGCAAAAACAAGGTCTCGTGTGCTGATATCCTTGCCATAGCAACAAGAGATGTTATCGCACTGGTCAGACCATCATGTTCTTGATCCTCCACCTCCTCCTCCTCCTCTTCTTCCTTTTCTTTTCCTGATATGTTCAAGGGCTACAAATGTGATCTTGATGCAGTCTGGTGGACCTTCATATCCTGTTGAATTGGGACGATTGGATGGTTTAAGTTCAACAGCTGCTAGTGTCAATAGGAAGCTGCCCCAGCCAACTTTCTCTTTGAATCAGCTTACGGCTATGTTTGCTGCCAACGGACTCAGCCAAACTGACATGATTGCTCTCTCAGGTATGACAATCATCATCGTAATTGTCCTAAATTCACGTGCTCCAATCACAGACATTTTATCTAGGTGGGTCCCGAAATTGGATCCCTCTTGGCCACATTTATTTATTTATTTATTTATTTTTGTCAATAGAGCTCCTATCTATGATTGGATCTCTCTTGGATCCACAAGCAACCTTTTTATACTCCTATATATTGGTTTTTCAACAATGAGATGATGCATATTATATGTCCTTTTTTATTTAAAGATAAGAGTATCTTTAGATGAATTTACAATTTCATTGAGCTTTATTTTTCTTTGCATAATTTTGATAATGTACCTCTAATAATATATTAAAAAATTTAATTATATGCAACTTAAAAAATGTGCACTGTATTGTTTCAAGATGGATCGATTGATGACTTTTTTTTATTTTTTTTTTGTTCCCATCAGCGGCACACACGGTTGGATTCTCTCATTGTAGCAAATTTGCGAACAGGATATATAGTTTTAGCAGGCAAGGTCCGATCGACCCTACACTCAACAGAACATATGCAAAAACACTGCAAACTCTGTGCCCCAAAAACGTTGACTCCAGAATAGCCATCAACATGGACCCAAACACTCCCAACACCTTTGACAACATGTATTACAAGAACCTCGTGCAAGGAATGGGCCTCTTCACCTCTGATCAAGTTCTATTCACAGACTCAAGGTCCAAGCCAACTGTTACGAAATGGGCCACTGACTCACAGGCCTTTCAACAAGCCTTTATCACTGCCATGACAAAGTTGGGCCGCGTCGGTGTCAAGAGCGGTCGAAATGGGAATATTCGTCAAGACTGCGCCGTTTTGGCTTAAATGGAATTTGCTCAACAAGGCTGGTTTTTTAACCCAAAACAAAGGAAATAAGATTTTTTTCTTTAATACTTGTTCTGGAGTGGTTGTGATTTTAATAAGGAAATTACAATACTTAGCAACAGAAAGAGAAAATAAATGATTTCACATCAGTTGTCAAAGACTTGGCTGTATGATAATTTATCTATATTATACGTTGTAATTGTTTTTGAGTTTTCCAGTCCATTTCTTAATGTAGTTGGCCTGCTTATCCTAACACACTCCCATATATACTTTTGTTCGATAACTCTGCTTTTCTGAACATTAATTTTGGAATTAAACTTTTAAGAAATTAATTAAAAAATCTTGTGCTCAAGTTAAACTTATTGAGAAGGTATGAAAAGCTTGCTTAAGAGAATATTTGACTATTCTTTTATGGAAAACAAAAGGAAAAAAGAAAAAGAAATTAAAGATAATATTTGACCAGACATCTGATTATTTCTTGTTAAAGAAGTCTATAATCAATTTGCAAGAAAATCATATATCAGTTATCACTTGAAACAAAAAACCACACTGCTTTTTTTAACAAACCAAGATAATTAACAAGACACCAAGATGGAAGCCAAATTGGTCGGGTGGAGAAATAATTCTAGCTTCAAAGAAGCAGTTGCAAAACCGACAAGAACAATACCCCCCGGGGAAAAAAAAAAAAAAGCATCTTATGACTAAGAAATCTAAAACAAGCTTTTAAAGGCTAACGATTTAAGAGTCGCGATCATGGATAATTAAAGGACATATGTTTTAAAAATAAATGAATTATATATCTTTTTAGGAATAGTCAAACCCACAAGGAGTGCATAATCTAAGCTACCAGTCAAATCCTTTTTACAACCTCACAAGTTCAATGTATCCTGACATCAATTTTCTTACCAAACATCAACAGCAACCTTTAAAAATATTTTATCCCTATATTAAATTCAATAGGCCTCTTCATATTATCAACATAATTCTTCTATCTATATTGAATTGTTTTTATTATATCATTTATAATTCTTACCTTTTCTGAGATAATTTGTATTAATTCTGGTTCAATTAGCCTTCTATCATCCACTTCCTCCCAATAAAATGAGATTTAAGATTTCCTTTCATATAAGGCCTCGTGGGAAGTCATTTCAATTGTAGCCTGATAATTGTTATTGTAAGTAAACTCAATAAGTAGCATATGGTCCTTCTAATTGCCCCTAAATTTTAATATGTAGGCTCTTAATAAAATCTTCCAAGTTCTAGATGGATTTCTCTGATTGCCCATAAGCAGTGGCGGAGCCAGAGATTTTTAATTGAGGGGGCAAATTATTAACAAATACTATATTATATAGACATGTATTAAAAATCAATTCAAAACATATATATTAATTCATATCAATTCAAAACATATATATTAATTCATATCAAGTAAAATTAATACAAAAATACTTTTAAAATGAAAAAACTTAAATTATAATTGTTCTCTTCGAGTTTTCATATTTTGAAACCGCTTCATAATAGCTTCATTATCAATCTTATCGAAGATATCTTTCTCAATGTATACAACCAAACTATCATTCATCCACTTATCTCCCATCTTGTTCCGCAATCTACTCTTGACAATATGCATAGCAGAAAAAACTCTCTCCACTGTAGCAGTTGCAACTGGTAGAAGTAATGACAATTTGATAAGCATATATACCAATGGAAATATCAAATTCTTCTTTGTTTTTATCATTTTCTTTGCAAGACTAGCAATACCTTCAATACCAGAGAACTCATCATCACCACGTAGATCAATAATATACGTATCAAGTTGGTCACTAAGTACCATAAGGTCCACTATAGAGAATTCACTAGGATAAAAAAGAGCAAGACGAATAAGCTTTTCTTTGTTGAAAGTAGAGAAAGAGTCATTTGGGCTTAAACATGCCACACAAAGAAGTAACTCCATACTCGTCTCGGTAAAACGATCATCCAATTCAGTAAGTTGTATGTCAATGATATTGTTAAACAATTCATAACGAAAATGGTGTAAGTTTGTAATCCCTTGAGATTTTCGCCTTGAACGCCCACGAAGCTTGTACTCATCATCCATGTTTAGAATATCAATATCATGTTTGATGCAAAAAGATGACACTTCTTCCAGTAAAGATTCCCAATCATTCTCTCTCATCAATTTGAATCGTTCCTTTGATGTTTTCAATAAACTCATAGCATTTTCTATGTCTTGATCTTTTCTTTGTAATGCTTGTGATAACTCATTAGTAACTGCTAGTATCCTTCTCAAACAATGAAGCATGAACACAAAATTAA
This sequence comes from Populus tomentosa, assembly GCA_018804465.1. Classification (NCBI taxonomy): domain Eukaryota; kingdom Viridiplantae; phylum Streptophyta; class Magnoliopsida; order Malpighiales; family Salicaceae; genus Populus; species Populus tomentosa. The sequence goes on from CM031981.1 coordinate 5,089,807, forward strand.
ATGATTCCATAATACCTGTTAAAACAATCGCTTCCGTTCTCTGTTCTGAGTTCATCCCATCCTCCCTTATAATCTCAAGCACATCAAGAACTGATGAAAACATTGCAAGTAAACGAATAATTGTAATATAGTGGGAGCCCCAACGAGTATCACCATACCTTCTAAGAGAAGTTTCTTGATTCAAGCCTCGTCCACTAGAAATTTCCCCATTTTCAAGTCCTTCAATAATTCTAGCATATTGTTTTTCTCTAATCACCTCCATCCTTTTACATGATGCTCCAACTATGTTTATAATGCTAGAAATAAAATTGAAGACATCTCCAACTTCATTATACTTCTTCGTAACAGCCACAAGAGTCAATTGAAGTCTATGAGCAAAACAATGTACATAATATGCACTTGGATTGTTATTTAGAATAAGTGCTTTCAAGCCATTGAATTCACCTCGCATGTTACTAGCTCCATCATATCCCTGACCACGCAATCTTGATATACTTAACCCATGCTTAGAAAACAAAGCTTCAATAGCTGCCTTGAGTGAACTAGCAGTTGTATCTGACACATGTTGAATGCCAAGAAAACGTTCAATTATATGTCCATTGTTGTCTACATATCGTATAACAACTGCCATTTGTTCCTTGATTGATATGTCACGTGACTCATCAATTAAAATTGAAAATAATGACTCACCTAGATCTTTGATAATCACATTTGTAATCTCCTCTGCAGCAGCTTGAGTAATGTCTTTTTGAATATCTGGAGAAGTCAATTTGTTATGTTTAGGAGCTTCACTGAAAGTAACTCTTTTAATACCTTCATTGTTTCTGGAAAGGAAATGCAAGAGCTCTAGATAATTTCCTTGGTTGCTTGAACATTCACATTCATCATGGCCACGAAATGGAAGTCCTTGGTGCAACAAAAAACGAGCACACTCTATTGAAGCATTCAATCGAGTTCGATAATCACTTTGACTCTTTACTGTCTGCTCAGACAACAAAGACATGATACTTTGTTTTTCATTCATCAAATTCTCACATTTTATCCGAGCTGCATTGTGACTACTATTAGACTTTCCAATATGAAGATCAAATCTTTTCCTTTTTTTCCAATTTGAAAACCCATCACCCACAAACGAATCAACACCCCCTTTTGACTTGAAGAGGTAACAATACAAGCAAAAAGCAGCATCTTTGGCTATACTGTACTCTAACCATGTTGGGTATGCACCAAACCAAGCCGGATTAAAGCGTCGTAGTGTTGATATATTCCCAAATTGTTTTTGAGGAAAATCATAGTGTGAAGGTTGACAAGGACCTTTTTGTAGATAAGCTCTTCGGATTGCATCCCTATCATTTATATGGTACTCATAAATTGGTCTTCTTAAGCCAGGGTCAGCAAGAAGAGTGTCGGGGTTGATTTCAATATGACTTTTCTTTGAACTTGATTGAGTTACATGACTTGAAGCTTTGATTGACTCCTCATCCTCAAGGGATTTACGCTTGAAATACTTGTCCAGTGACATGTTAATTTAATATGAACCTGCTGGATTTTTTATCATCATTAGTGTCTACATAATAATTAACACAAGTACACAATAATTCACTATTAAACAAAAGTCAATTGAATTACACAATAATTCTAAATCTTTCATATGAAATTAATAACAAAATACATGTCAATTTATCAAAATCAAAACCTATTTCAATTCGTATATAAATGCATATAATAAGTATGTTGATTAAATTATACTTAATTATTTCTAGACATTTAATTAAGGAACAATGCTTAGTGTATGTGTAAGAGGAACAATACTTGAAAAACATGCTTTCTACTTGATATTTTACTTACAAATAAATCATGTGAAAATATTAAATTTCAATAAACTACTCTAACAATGCAACAAATGTCAAGAATAGTGGTTTTGCATGAATATTAATTTATTTTTTTATAATAAGAAAAGAAACACTTAATTGATTAAATTACCAGATTTAAATATTTATAGAGAACATATTCATAACAAAACCCATAAATTATCATAAACCCTAATATTTTTAATAACTAATTATAAAAGAATAAAACTAAAATTAGACAATAAAATAAATAGAAAATATGAAGAAAATTTACCTAAAGTATAAAGCAAAAGGCAAAAAAGCTTAATTGATGATAAATTTGTATACAGGAGACTAGGAGAGGTAGGAACGGCGGCTGAAAAAAAAAACCCTACAGGAGAAGGAGAAGATAAATAAACAAAAGTGAAAGAGGGAAACTTAGTGAGCTGTAAATTATAATTATATATATATAAATATTGGGGAGCTGTAATTATATATATATATATATATATATATATATATATATATATTAATATATACACACTTTCCGTAACTGTAACAATAACAATAGCTATTGTATAATATTAACTTTCCTTACTTTCCGTAGCTGTAGCAATAATTCATTAAAAAAAAAAAAAAAAAACTAAGGGGGCAATTGCCCCCTTTTGACCCACTGTGGCTCCGCCACTGCCCATAAGTGTGAGAGTAAAAAAATGTAATTAGTAAAAAAATGTACTCAAATTTAATTTTATTCCTAGAACATGCTGGATACTTGGCTATACATGTAAAGTGAATCTGAGTTCTCAATCCGAGACTTTTGATAATGTCACCCTATGTAATCTCAACACTTCATTTATATATAGATTCGCCAATTTGTCTACTGAGTTTGCCATCTTCACATGTAGGGATAATGGAAATATAGTGAGACAATCAATAATGATCCATATGGCATCATTTCCCTTCCTTTCTCTACGCAAACCTGAGATGATCTAAGCAAGATCAGATTCAGATTTTATCGTAAAATTTTATACTGTCTAGTTTTATGCTATTGAGTATAACTCCAAATTCAATTGTTGAATCGAGATGAAACTTGACCTGAAGATCCTGAAGGTATTGATCTATGTTGAGGTAAAGTTTAAGGTGAATTGAAGTTGGAAATGACTTGTGATACATGTCAGAATAGGTTGTTTGGATTTTATTATTTACTTCTTTTTAACTTGTGGACTTTCTAATTGACAATGATCAGTTTTTTAAAAGGATGTGGGAGCTTGTTTTGGAAATTTTCTAATTCCTCAAGGATCTTTTATAAGTTGCAATATAATCTCCAAGTGTAGCAATGACTCATTAATGTTTCAGAATTCTTTTCTTATAAGGATTCCTTATTCATCCTAGTTATACAAGAAAAGAAGGGCTGGTGGTATTTAATGATATATGAGTTATTTTTATTATTTTCTTTCATGTTTAGGCTTAATTAATATTTTGTTTTTCACTTAGGATCCAAGGCTTGTTTGGATCAGTCTATGAGATTTTTCAGTTTAGGGTTTTTGGATTAGTTTTGTACGTGGGTCAGTTTAGCCTACCAGGGTAGATATATTAGGGTTAATTTTTAAGAACTATTTAAACACATATAACAAAAATTTCAATAGCTATTAATGAATATTACTTTTGAATTTTTCAGTTTTAACATGTGAGAGTGATTCTTGCATTTTTCAGCTCTTAAATGAATTGAATCTAACTTTTCAAAGATTAACTGACTCTGTGGCGTCATTCTATTTCATTCCAATAGTGTTAGTGTCTTGGGGCAAGTTTTTATTATGTCACACTTCTATCAGATCTATTTCAACTTTTCAAGATCAAATCACAATCTTAATTGTGGGTAAAAATCCAATAAAAAAATCCATTATAAATATCTTTTCACTTCCATTCAAGTACCGAGACTGGTTGTAATGGCCCCGCAGGTTTCTGGTGTTCAACTTTCACATATGCCATATTTTGCTATATACTCATGTATTTATTTCTTCATGTTCGACCACAAATAAAATTTCTTTAAGTCCCTATACATCTTAGTACGTCCGGGATGTATAACAACCTGTATTCATGGGCTTCTTTCGATACCTCATTCTTCAGAGCTTTATCATTTGACAAATATATTTTTCTATCCATTACCACTACCCTATCTCCTGATATTTGAAAAAAGAGTTTCAACTTCTGCCCTCTCTTTACTTCTTACTTTCTGCACCTCTGCATCCTTTTGTTATGCTTTCAAAATCTTTTCTCGAAACACAAAATGTACTTTTAACTATGCCAATAAAAATCCTTCTATTCCATCTCCTAATAATGCATCAGTTCTTTTTAACTTAGCCAATTCTTTCTTATCCCAATTAGAAAGTTCATCTATTATTGATTTATTCTTGCGACTAGGCATGTCCACAATAAACTTTTTTTTTTTTTCCAGGTGGTAGTCTATTACACAATCATAACTCTTAATCAGTTTCACTAATATTTTTTGTTACATATTTAACTTCTTCTATGATATCAAATACCTCAAACTTTTATAATCTGTAAGAAGATGGACATGAGATTCATACAAGTAGTGTCATTATATCCTCAAAGCAAATATTACAGTCAATAGTTAAATATCATGGACTGGATAGTTAACTTTGTAAGGCTTCAACTATCATGATACATATGCAATTACTCCATGTTTCATCAATGCATAATCAAGCCTTTTTCTCGATGCATCAGTATAAACTACAAATTCTTCAGTCCCTAAAATAAAGGTTTATAACGGGGCAGTATTGAGTCTCTTTTTTTACTCTTGGAAACTTTCTTTACACCCTTTTGACCATTTAAACTTCACCTTCTTTCGAGTCTACTAATGCAATAGAGTCACTATGGTTGAGAAATCTTTAATAAATCTTCTATAATGCCACTCTAATATAGAAAACTACAAATCTCAATCATATTGGCAGGTCTTTCCCATTTCAATACTGCTTCAATCTTACCTGTGGATTCTTAAAAAGTAATGATTTAATTACATGCGAAATCTTTATTTTGCAAAGATTCAATATTTTATAAGAAGATTAAGTAGGCAATGATACTTATTTTGCAATGATTCCTTATTATTTAAGGACATTAGAGGATATTTAGGTTTATTTTTTCTAATATATAGTTTTACACAAGTAATCATAACTTTTGATCAAACTTTTGGATTAGGTTGAAATTTTTTCCAGAAGATTGTAAAGGTCTTATTTTTATAGGATTAAAATTTTACAGTAATCCAACATAAAAAAAGCCTTGCGTAGTTAATTGAGCATATGTTATTTCAGTTTAGGGGAAGATATTTTATGTTAGTTATGCTAAAAAAATTAAAATAAATAAAATAAAAGAGAATTGGTTTGATGAATAAAAAACCTTTGATAATAATATGATTGAAATTGATTATAGTTTTTAAGAAAAAAATTCTTATTTGTTGAGTCTATTTGTTAATCTTTGACTTTGTTTTGCTTAGTTTGGGATTTTGGCTTGTCTACCAAACTTCATAACAAGTTTTCAAGGCTACAGTTAACCACCTCTATTTGTCTATTTATCTAAGGATGATAAACATTTCTAAAATTCAACTAAGTCCCTAGGTACAAGCTCTTCTAGAAGTCACTTATAAACTTCGTATCTTTGTCTTAAGTTATAGGTCTAGGGATTCCATGTAAGTGAACAACCTTGTTAAAGTACATGTGGAATATCCATGATGCATCCATGGTCTTTTAACATGCTATAGAACAAGCCATCTTTAAGAACATATCCATAAAAAAATAAAATAAAAAAAATCAATGGCTCATTTGGTGAAGACCCCTTGAACTACACTAACATTGTATATAAGTTCATCACAAAGTCCATACTAACATCCAACTATGGAGCCTTCAATAAAGACCTCTTGGACCTCTAATAAACAATACACCTTTTCACAAATTAGATACCTAGCCTAATAGCTTAGGCCAATAGTAATTTGATTACATTAGTGTCAATGTCTTATCATAATTAAAATGTCCTATAAAGTGCAACTCATGAATGATATATTCTTATAAAGACCAATACAAGATACATAAATATAAACCATAAAAGATAATAATTTATAAGTATAAGGTTATTTTGCTTTTTTTTATTAGCCAATTCTACATAAATCTCCCTGAAAAAGAAATTATTTGAATATAAATCTTGAAAAGTATTAAACCTCATCACTTGGGCATGTATAGTACTAAGTAGTGTAATTCGTCTAATAAGGATGCCAACCACTTTGTTGAGACTGCCAGATTAGCACCTCAATAAAAAGATAAACTTCTATAAAAAAACACCTACTTTAAATGCCAATGACTCAACTTATACATGATATTTATGTAATTTAGAGCTTTATGATCTATGATTAAAATAAACTCCTTGTATATAAAGTAATTTCACCAATGCTTCAAAGCCTAGATAATAACATAAAACTCCAAATCAGATATGAAACCATTTTTCTTTGAATAAGATAATTTCTTATTAAAAAAGGTAATTATTAGCTAAGGAATCCTCCAATGTCTCTCCTAAACACATCATAGTTTACCTTAAAAATCTTGTCAAAATTAGGCAACACATGTATGGAAGTTTCAATTATCTTCTGTTTGTCTAATAAAAAACTGGCTTCAACATTATCGATCCATCGAAAATATGCATCCCTTTAAGCACTTTGTAATAGGTGCAATCAATGGACTAAATTTTTTGAAAAATATTATATAAAAAGATGCAAGTCTATGAAAACTCCAAACATTATGGATGCTTTTAGTGTTGACCATTTTATAATTATTATGATCTTTAAAAAATCAGCCTGAACTCTATCCACAAGTACTAGTGAAGAACTTATACTTTAATGGTTCATAAACAATTGCTCCTTCTATAAATGCTTTAAATAGAACTTTAAAGTTGAGCTGTAAATTATAATATCATTGAAACAAACCATAATAAATCTACATATGAATGACCTTAATACTTGATGCATAAACTTCATGAAAAGTGATTAGAGCATTGGACAAACTAAACGGTATTGATGCTGTGTTTTAAAAGATGTTTTCTATTTATTCACAGCCTGACTCTTATTTGACTGTAATCACTATTAAAATCAATTTTAAAAAACACCATATAAACCACTAATTGATAATCTAGTATGTCATTTGTATTAAATACATGTACTTTATTATAATCTAGTTAATGGCTCTATTATCAACAAACATCCACCATGAGTCATTTTATTTCATGACCAAAAAAGCTGGAATTGCACACGAAATCATACCTTTTCCTTATCTTAGATGAAAAATAAAGGGATTGATTTAATTGAAAGAAAACGGAAGGAGCACGTTAAGAATATATATTAAGGGCATAGAATTGAAATATATGAAAAATCCCAAATGTCAAGATTATGTTCACGTTTAATAAAATAAAATGTAAAATATATAAACTGACAAATTATAAAGTGTCATTGCTGCAAATTAAACACTAAAACGAGAAATTGATCTTGTTTATAGAAAACAAAAGATAAATGCATTTTTCATTTCTTTTATTTAATGATATGAAAATTAAAATGGATATTCATAAAAAAGAAATCATTTAAATTCTATAGAAAAAAAATATATTTTTTAGTCAAAATTGTCTTTTCTTATTCATTTAATTTTTTTAACAAAAACAAATCTATTTTTTAGAAATGTGGTTTAATGTATAAAAAAATAATGTAATTAGAATAACTATTAAAAAAAATATTCTATTGATTTGAAATAAAGAGAAAAAATATATATTTTTTTAACCAAAAACCCATTTCTTTTGAATAAAAAAGGTGTCTTGTTTATTAGAAGTATTGTTTTTTTTTTTTTAAATAAAACTTATCATAATCTTAAGTGTAAGTTTAATAAAATAATAATAAAAAAAAATCATAAATCAACAAATTTTGCATGAAAGAATAAAAAATAAAAAAACTAAATTTGAGAAAAAAAATATTTTTTAACAGTAGATATTTTATTTGTATGGAGTATTCATGAACATATTATATTCATAGATAATTATTTAAAAAGTAATTGTTAATATTATAATACAAAATTGTAATATTATTTGAAAACCATAATATAATCGAATAATTATTTAAATATTATTTTAATAAATTTCTTTAAATAAAACCTTATTATAAATTATTAAAATAAAATAAAAATGACTAAGAATCATTTAAAAAAGATGGACTCGCACACCTTGTTTGATTTTAAAGTTATATTTTATTTATAAGGAACAAACGAACTCATCGTTTGTAGGTGGCCATGGCCACTTGAAAATTTGAGTTCAAGTTATCACATTGATGTCTAAAATTATATTCCAAACCACCAATCATATTTTAATGAGAATAAAAACTTAAATCAAATAAAATTTAAAACTAATTTTAAGCTTGATCTACTCTTTCGTTTATCATTAAAAATAAAAATTACTTTCAATAAGTTTTTTTTCAAGATAATTTTATAAATATCAAAATTATAATTATTGATGGTTCAAATTTAATCATCCAATAGCATTTTATCTAATCTTTCTTTGTTAGCTTTCTTAATCTTGTATCACATTTTTCATCAAAAAAATAAAAAAGTTCAACCGTTAGAGGCAATACCTACTAAATTGTTTTATTATATCCATTCCTAGATGTTTGGACCTCATTGATGTGAACTTAAAAGATTAGGTAAAACATATAAATGAGTTTTGTTAAATTTATTGCAAAGCTTAAACTTCATCTAATGGAATAAACCAAATCATTACCTCGTGCTATAATGTGCATCAGATTAATGCTTTTTTTGAATGCAAAAAAATATATTTAGAAATTACTAATGTGTTTTCTAAGAAAAATACTAATCATGAGTTCAAAATATCTTGTATATTAAACAATATCTTTTTTAAATATTGAAACGATAACATATTAAAATTTTTTAAAAACAATATTAAAGCGGTAACATAATGGATTAATATAGGTTAACTCGAGTTAACCAGCCAAACTTATTATTTTTTATAATGAGACCATGATAACTCTATAAAAAGTAAATCAAAATAAATTATGAAACTCAATTCATAATCAAGCCAATATTAAATGATAAAATTTATGAAAAAAATATTTAATTAAAGATAAAGAAAAAAAAAGAGACTCGAGTGAAATTGAGTTAACCTGTGATTCAAGTCATACACCCCCATTACATTTAATAAGTTTTTATCAATGAAATTATTTTTTAATCATGCATGTGAGATTTATTTGCATTAAAAAAAACAGGAAAAAACAAAATACATCATGAATTCTTAACAATATTTAAAAGTATGGTATTACTAAAATAAGATAATTAATATGATCATGCTAAAAATTTATAATGAACTATTAAGGATAAATCATCCAATTGGAACTTTCTTCGTGTGTGGTTTTTAATTGATTAATAAAAAGAGTTTATACTATATTTATTTCTAATACTATTAGTGGATCCTCTAACATTGACAATTGCTTTTATCTTTGATTAATACTCACATCAATATTACATCTCAAAAGTTCTCTTTAACTTCAATTCATTTGTTGTTTATAATTTTATATAGTTCACCTCTCTATGGCCCGGGTTATTTAATACTTCGAAACTCCTGCACTTGAAATAAGACATCAATTTTTTGATTATGTGACACGTCATCCGTTTAGTATTTTGTTTTCAAATAATATTGCAGAGAACACGTCATATGCAACCCATATTTGGATCAAAGGTGTTTTAAATCTAAAAATTCATTTTTATCTAATTTTTAACAAGAAAAAAAAAACCTTAAAGATCTAAGCGAATCTGTTTATGCCTTCAAACAGCTAAAAAAATAGTCAAAAAATAAAAAATTAACCTGAAACTCAAAAACTTTTTGAGATCAAACCTACTTTCTCAAGCAATTTTAAGGTGAAATAATAGGTTAATAAAACTTATCTCATTTAATAAATCCATTAACATCAAGATTAACTATACTTGGTGGTTAAAATCGGTATCAACCAAGATTTTCTTTATGTATCATTATAATTTGGTGACTCTCTCTCTCTCCTCTATAAATCATGGATTGAAAAATAAAAAAAATTAATTTTTTGAATCAAAATTGAATTGTAGAAAACTAAAAGGACCAAAAATCTATCAATTTAAAAGTAGAAGGACAACAAATAATTGTTCATACTAATTTTAAAAAAGCCACCTAGTTTCTCCATCCTTTTCACTTTAGTCCATTACTTTTTAATCATGCCTTTCATCAACAAATTAAAAGCAACCGGCCACAAAAAGAATCATCATTTCCCCCCAAACAGAATTATGACTAAAATGAAAAAAAATGGGAGAATTAGTTTTTGAATTGAATTTTTTTATATGATATAAAAAACTAAAGCTATGATAAATTTATATTAATTATTTAACAATCGTGACTAGAATATATCAATAAATAGGCAATATTGAAATAAAACTCTAGTTACTACCAAGCTGCTTCTGATATAATTTCCAAAGTTAAATCAAAGAGTTACTACAATACAATTAAGAAAAACGTTCTAAGAAATATAAAAATAAATATAAAATAAGAAAAACAAGTTATTTATAATTAAAAACGATATGAAGAAGCGTTAAGCAGGCAACCAAGCACTAGCAAATACAACATTATGTCCCTTCCAAGTGAGTACAATATCATCATCTTCCTTCTTTAGTCCCCACCCGGCTGCATGCTCATCGAGCATGGTCTTAACTTCAGAAATAGCATCTTCGGCGAACGAAATGCCTCGAAAATTTGCATTTCTCATCCGTTGAATCCACCGGCATTTTGGTTCAAGCCGCTCCACTCTTTGAGGACCCTCATGTGCTATGACATTCTCAATTTTCCAGCATATATCAGCTTCATACCACTGTCTTTGTCTACTTCCCCTTGGAAGAAATGTATCCACAGTATCATAAGGTATCCATAGATAATTGAAAGCTGACCTTAGTCTACACACCAAATTATTTGATGTTAAATCTGCATCCTCATCTACTAAGACAACAAGTGTTGGCTCTAAACTCCTAAGAGACTTTAGAAACATTGTCCTAAAAGACATAGAGGACGATGAAGATTCATAAGAATAAGTATTTGAGTTTGTATCAGGCATACCAGAAAGGGTTTCTTCAGGTATGTAGTGAAGCATCATGTGACAGTTTATGACTAGCGCCTCACCACTTTCAGCATACACTAGGTGTTGCACCCGAAGTTGCTCGATAAAGGAAGAGAACCCATCTGCATAACTTGAAGGAATGACTCTAAATTCCAATATTATGTTTCGTGACCGAGCAAAGTTGACCAACTTTGAGCCCAACTCTTCATAAGAAAGATCAAGCAAAGGTGGTACATCTTCAGTGGCACCAGCAACAGTAAGCTTTATCAACGGGGGCACCTCGAACCGATTGGCAATAGCATCGATAAGAGTTGGGATTTGCATGCAATGTGTCAAGCTTAAATCTACAATATGAATAACTAAATACCCTTCAACAGCTTCCAGTATTGCAGCATTTGCTGCAGTGTAACCGAAGCGATGCCATGGGGTTAAGTCAACAAAGCTTGCAAGCTCAATGATAGAGAATTTATGTGTGTCTATGGCTAGGTTGCAGTGAGCATTTTCCATTGCAGCAAGAAGTTTGCAGGTACCACTCTTCGCTGCACGTGCGATCAGGGCTCTTAGGAAGGCACATGTTAGGCGTTGGTTTGAATCACCATCTGGTGGTGCAATGTTGTTTAGGACCCATAGGATCTGTTGGGATAGAGTGGCATCGTTACTTTCAATTGCATTTACACAGTGTACTAAAAGCTGCTCCATGCAATTAGCATCACCAAAGCTTCCTAAGGATTTTGATGTAGGGAATCCAGGCCAGGGACGGTTTCTGTTCATGGTGGGGTTCGAAATTGGAGTGATGATTTGGTGCAAGGGTGGTAGTGGGGTTTCAGTGAATTGCATCATGGAAAGAGAGACAGATTGAGTGGAAAGAAAAATAAAGAAAAAGGAAAGAGGAAGTGTACAAATTAAGTTGAGAAAGAGTGAACAAAAAGGAAAGATAAAGAGCAATCTGAGAATCAGAAGAGACAAAGAGACCAGACTAGTAGTGGGTACCTTGGCATTGGGAAACGATCCAATAGAGGTGAAACTTGAAAGAGTAAAAACCAGTTGTAGAATTCTGCAAGAGAATCAAAGAAAATAGACAGTTCAGCTTTATCCAGGGATTTATTGAAAGGGAGAAAAAGGACCGATCATGAGGTGTGAACTCTCATCCCCAAAAAAAAAGAAAGAAAGAAAGAAAGAAACTGGAAAGTTGAAGGGGTCATATATTGAGCAAAAGAGACACTTCCATTTGCAAGATCAGCCTTTTTCATCAGCTGTCAATAAAGTGGTTCAAAGAGCAATATAATCAATGATACAACTGCTTCTTTCATAGATACAAAAGGGTCTAATCCTCTCTTGATGTCCCTGATTCTGCTTTTTCTTCAGGTTGCTCGGGAGAGGGAGAGGGAGAGGGAGAGGGAGGTAATGTCGAGCAGAGGAGAGTGGGCTAGTCCTCCTGTTGAATTTTGGTAGCATGTGAGGCAGCCGGCCAGGGTCTTGTCTCTACGTGGGAGTTGGGATTTTGTCATGTAATGCGAGATGGGTGGGGATATATATACAAGGCTGTTAAGGCTTGCCTCACTCGCTCACGGGCCACCATTTAATTATAATACTTAATCATGGAAAAAAAATCAATATTTTGTTCGGTTTTCCCTTTCCTATGTCTACCAAATGTGTCCGGTCTGATTGTTTTTACATGTTTTTTACAAGTCCTTAAGCATACCGCATATAGTTTTTCATATCTCCATCAAGGTGGGATTCAACTATAGGGACATAAGTGATCATTGATATATAGTGGTTCAATAAGGCTATCGGTCCCTCGTATGACTCATGCATGACAGCCAAATTCCGCGAATATGCATGCATTGATAAGACAAGTTTTTTTTTTTTTATATATAAAAAAGGAATAGTCGTTGTCGAAGCATGCGAAGAGTTTCTCCTAGCTGATTATTTCATTTGGTCCCTCTCCTCCGTTAAAAAAATATTTAGTAAAGATTCTAGAGTTTAATCTACTTTACAACATTAAAAGATTGGTTGTAAATTAAAAAATATATGTATTGATTGAAGTATTTTAAATAAAACTTAGACTTGTATGATAATAATCCATGTATTTCAGGATATTAATACTGCTTGAGTTCTTTCCGACAAATTTAGTTCTTTGCCCTAATGATTCCGCGTGGTATTTCCGAGAATCTTTTCTTGCAAGTGCAGAAAACATTAATAAAGGAAAAGAACACCAAGCACTTGTAGAAACGGGTTGTAGGAAGAAGTACAAAATCTGAAGACAGCAATACATTGTTCAAGCAAAATTTCCCATAAAAGCAACCCAGCTCAAGCATAGTATTTCTATTTTATTATTTTTAGCTTTTGCCTAGCAACTTTTCATGCTTCGCCTATATATATCGATACGCACGCATGTGTACAAGTACAACTACCAGGAAGACAATTGAGTTTCCTGCAGATGAGGATAACACAAATTCTGTTCCTTTCATTTTCTGATCACCCAATCTCATCAATTTTTATAGCTCGACCATTTACCTTAAACTTTTTAATAGTTTTTATTATACTAACAATTAAAAAAAAAGTAGAAAATTCGGTTCATATAAACAGTACGCCATGTTAATATGTGTTTTTAATCATCTTGTTAGCTCATTAATTGTAAACGTGCGAAAGATGTTCAGATAGTCGCGCTAGAAGCAAAATTAATTTTCTTCTTTTGACGATAAATGACTTGCATTTATGGGTTTTTTTTTTTTTCCAAAACAAGAAGAGGAAGAAAAAATACATTAAAACTAGCCCAAGCATGTAGAACTCCATTAAACCCATGTGTCTAAATTTTTATTTAAATTTAATTTTCAGTATTAAATAGTAAATTAATTTTTATATATTTTATTACATAATAAAAGTTTTTTTTTTTTACCTTTTTTTTGTTTAATTTTTTTTTTAAATTTTATCCTTTAATATAAGCTTTTTTTTTTTCTTTATGTTTCTGCAACTTTTTTTTTTATATTTTATTTTTTCCCCTAATTTATCACAAATTATGATTAAGAGATGTAATTAAAAATAATAATTAATGGACTTTGTGCAAAGATTGAACTACCTCTAATCATTTAAAGATTTTGTGGGAAAGACATAATTGTCACTACACTTTTCCAGTAAATAGTATTTTTTAAGTCTCGATGAACAATGTTTTTTCAAGAGGTTTTAGCTTGTTTTGATATTAGCATTCAAATATTATTAATTCATTAATGTTTTTTATTTTAAAGTTGTTTTGTTTATGGGTTTTTTTTAATGTTAGATGAGTAGTTGGAAAGAATAAAAATTTATGCATTTTCTTATAAGTGTTGATGTTGGCATCGGAAAAAAATATTTTTAAAACCTATCTAACGACTATGATTTTAAAATATTATTTATTTGAAGCATTAGAGTAGATATCCTACATAAATAAAGAAATAATTGATAAATAAGATAAATTATTTTTTTAGATTTGATTTGACAAGCTAAACTTTTAATTTGATATATTTCTTGAGTTTAGTATTAGAAATTTAATGATTAAACAATCAAGAGCCTCTATCCTATCATCTTCACATTCTCTTCAAATTAAAATTAAATAATCAAGCAAAAAAATAGTGGTTAGGTTGTAAAATTTTAAATTCACAAAATTTTCACTTGATGGGTATTTTACAAAGAAAAATATAACAACTTAAATTTTTAAATTTTAATGATTCCTTAACATGATATAAACACCTTAATTTTTTTTAATAAATCTAGACGACCTAGTCACTAAGAAACTGGAATTAAAAAAGATTGTTGGAGTACAATGAATAATATATAAATTTGAGAATTAGCTATTCAATATAAAACTTGAAATTTTAAAATTTAAAATGTTTAAAAATAAGGTTGATGTTTATAACTTAAAATCTCAGGTCTTAATCATTTGGTGATTCGAATCTCCAGATGGAGAAGTCATATATACTTTTGAACATCCTCCATCTCTCTCTCTCTCTCTCTCTCTCTCTCTCTCTAAGCTACAGAAATCTTATCGAGGACCATTTTGAGATACTCACTGAATATTTGGAATATGGCCGGATGCAAGAGAATTATAGTGGGCAAATATCATGTGAAGGGGCACGCACCTGTAGGAACGGGTCCATATCTTGTATTCCTTTGTTGAGAATGGACTTTCGTGCACCTTTGCACGTGATTCACAACCCTCTTTTGTTCCCTCTTTACAAGTACTGGCTCCTCTCCAACCCGCCAGGCCCACGTCTAAATAGACCAGTCGACCATGCCACCCAGTACAGGGGACAACCCATTTGCTCTCCAATATGCCTAGGCTCTCCCATACGTGCTGTAATGGCTAAGATGTAAAATAGATTCACCATGTCTCATGTGAGCTGTGATAAATTCATCTAGACCTTGTTTGTGTTTACATCTGCAATGAATCTCGCATGTTGATGATGCGCAAATCACCTATAGACTAGGAGTATAAACTGTTTGCAGGGCTACGTCACTACTTAGGCATTCTTTCTTCTATTTTATATAATGTTTTCGGTAGCTCGTTCATGATTGTACGTTAAAACATCGAGAGATTTAAAGCATATGTTGTAAATAACCATGTGCAAGCCTCCCTCTGGTTGCCTCGCTCTTTTGTCATATAAAAATAAGTAAAATATTGCTTCAATTACAGAAAGCAAACTAAATTGACCGAATTCATACATTTTACTTGAAGTCATGGAAGAAGAAAAAAAATCCTCGCCTCGTATCACCGCAGGATTTCAACATCAGAAGTGGGATCACATCTTTGCATGCACATATTATTAGCATATGATTGTATTGTCACATCCCGGTTATAACTGTACTACTCAGAAATCCTTATATTCTGAATCGCTTCATGTGAGCTGTAATTGTTAGGACCACCAAAACCATCTCTCCATGCATTGTATCGGAAGGAGGACGCTTGTTTTTGCAGAAACACACACATCTCTCATCCATAATCAATTAAGATCTCAATAAGTTGCAAACTGATCTTGATTATGGTCGAGAAATATATATATTAAGGTTTTTAATTATCCTTCCCGATCCAGGATTTCGAAATGTACGCAGCTAAACAGGAGCATAAGAAGAATCCGAGGAGAGCATATGGGGAGAACCATATAAGTTAAGGAGGAGTGTTTTTAATTATAACACGCTTGAGAATTTTGAGGACGATTCCTAAACTTGAGATACAAGGACTAGATGACACGCAAATACAAAAGAAAAATACTTGAAGCATGTTTTGGGAGTTCTCTCCATAGAGAATTCTCTGCGTCTATGGTCTTTGGGTTTTTATTCATAAAGACAACACAAAAAACAAGGGGTGCGAGCATAGAAGTAAGGAATGTAACCATGTGGCTTAGCTAAGATACCTTATATTGATGAGTATATTGTTGTCTTTGTAGAACCTGCAATCAAGCACACTTGGCACTGTATTATTTTAAATACAAGAGAACTTGAAGGAAATCATACGGAAGCCAAAAGAATAGAGCCAGTGGCTTCGGATTTTGAGATACAGAAAAACGACGAAACTTCTTTTTTTATTTTATTTAGATTAATATGGTTATTCAAGTTAATTTATATATATCTTAATTAATTTAATATATATTAAAATTAATAATTAACTGATAACTTTTAAAAAATAAAATCCCGATGCGACCAATTCTGCTAATATTATAAAACCTTCATAATCCACGTTTACGACTCAATTGAGTGACCCTTACACAAATATACATGTTACACCAAATAAATCCACCCAATCATTGCTCGATGTATTACGTAAATGAACATTAATTACGTGTTATCATCTGACACTGCTTTGAAATTAATATAAGGGTAAGTAATTTGCATACTCTCTCCCTCTCATATGTGTGTGTGTGTATAACCATGAAAAAGAACATCTTCCAGAAAATTTGTCCATGTCGCTATAAACTATTCCGCTATAAACTATGGAGTTTATGTCTTTGGTGGCTCATGATTTCTTAATTTGGACCTACTTCATAAAAATTCGTGATCAAAGATGAGGCATTTTCTACAATCTTATTTCCGAAAGGCCATTGGTCCTCCAAAGCAATTTTCTGCTTTTTCGGATACCTTTTTTTTTCCTCTACAAAATAAATAAAATATTTTTGAAACAATTTTTATTGTTTAATCAAAAGATTGAAACTATTTTCGAATAAGACTTTTATTTAAAAAACTTGTTTTAAATTAAAACTTACTATAAACTATTTCCAGTTATTAAACTTAATATAGTGTCAGAATCTTGAAAACAAAGATTATGGAATGCAATAATTTTTAATAGTATTTTTTAAAAAAATTACTATTTTTTATTTTTTTATTTTAAATTAATATTTTTTTGGTATTTTTAAATTATTTTAATTTACTAATATCAAAAATAATTTTTTAAATAAAAAATATTATTTTGATGCATTTTCAAGTGAAAAACACTTTAAAAAACAACCACAACCATATTTTTAAATATTATTGAATGATTTTTTAAAAAAAATTAATTTACACATTTAATAAGGTCGTAAAACATGATGCCTTTGATTTTTTATTTTATTTTTCACTAAAAAAACAAAGGCATTGTTGCAGGCACTTAAAAGCTTATTGTTCAAAAGGACCATCAAAAGTTTGGTAAGCCAAAAAGAACAAATTATCAACGACCGTCCTATAACTAAAAGTTTGAAATTAAGTTGA
The DNA here is from genome assembly GCA_018804465.1 of Populus tomentosa. Classification (NCBI taxonomy): domain Eukaryota; kingdom Viridiplantae; phylum Streptophyta; class Magnoliopsida; order Malpighiales; family Salicaceae; genus Populus; species Populus tomentosa. Next base: position 5,107,531 of record CM031981.1, read on the forward strand.
AAAATCTTGTCACTGTCACGTGGTGAAATTAGTTTAATTCGCGAGAATTGACGTGTCTATACAAATTTCATACTTGAAAATAAACGAATACCGCTGTAGATTGGAATTCTAATTCTTTTCTTTCAATATACTAGCATATTGGCAAGTCGTAGATTTAGTGTTTCGCAAGAATACAATAAAAATTTATTGTTTTGAAAATTATTTCCTATATTGTAATGATTAAAGCTCTAAGTTTTTCAATATGAAATTCTGTAGTTTTTGTATATTAATCATCAAGAGGGCTGTAATGTCCAAGTTTTATATAAATTGCGAATTCTATTCTTAGTGGGAAATCTATTCCAAGCAACTGAATTATAATAGCTGTGATTGACTCAATCTCAGCTAATCACAATAGGAAATCTACAAATTACAATGGCTGTCCAATGTTTTTTCTTTAACACTCCCCCTCAAGTTATAGTATAAATATCTATTACACCTAATTTGCAAAGATGTGATTGGAACAAGGTTGGCGGTGATTTTGTTAAAATATCAATAACTTAATATTTTATTTGCACATGAGCTGTTTGGATTTCTTTATTTTTAATTTTCTCACTAATAGGATGGCAATCCAATTCAATGTGTTTGATCCGTTCATTATAAACTAGGTTAGTTGCAATGTAGAGTGATACCTTGTTGTCATTAAGTAAGGTGGCGGGTTGGCGATGTTCCACTTGTAGGTCCTGTAAGAGGTATTGCAACCAAGTGAGTTCACAAGTGGTAGCTACCATGGAGCGAAACTCAGCTTCCGCGAATGACCTTGAGACAATAACCTGCTTCTTGCTTTTCCATGATATGAGTGACCTGTCAAGAAAAATACAATATCCAGTAATCGGGCGTCTTGTAAAGGGACATCATGCCCAGTTTGTATCGCAATATGCAGTCAGGTGCAGTGGTCCCTTTGAAGAGAATAATAACCCTTGATCAGGAGCTCCTTTGAGGTGGTGAAGGAGCCGACGTGCTGTGTCAAAATGGTACTTTCAGGGCTCATGCATACACTGACTGACTGTATTAATTGCATATGTGATTTTTGGTCTTGTTATTTTAAGATAAATTAATCTTCCAATAAGTCTTCAATAGCAAGTAGGATCTTTAAGGAGGTCACTCCATGTAGGCCTAAGAGCGACATTGGTTTCCATAGGAATTTTTTCAGGCTTGGTACCAAGTAAACCTGCATATTCCAAGATATCTAGTGTATACTTTTGTTGACTGACACGATCAAAAGATTGATGTTTTCTTCCAAGTGCAGGAGTTTCAAAGTAATAAATAACCCGACAAGACCGGGGTCGAACCACAAAGAGGTTAATTGTATAAATTATAAATAACAAGACAACAACAACAACAACAACAATAATAATAACAATAGTAATAGTAGTAGTAGTAGTAATAATAATAATAATAATAATAATAATACTCAGTACGTGGCATTGTTATACCTGAGAATGATCTAAAAGATCGGGTCACAGGTTTCCAGCCTATATACTGAGTTTATGAAAAGATCAAAGAGATATATTATATAATATAAACAAAATGTAAATAATAATAATAATAATAATAATAATAATAATAATAATAATAGTAGTAGTAGTAGTAGTAGTAATAAAAAGAAGAGGAGGAAGAAATTAATGAGAACTTTGAGATGGAATATTAATGTAAGGATTAAACAATGATAAAAACAAATGTCAAGGTTAGAGGATCCACCAATGGTATTTCAAACAAGTATAGTATAAACTCTTATTACTCAATTTGGAAACCACACACGGAGGAGGTTCCAATTGGATGATTTGTCATTAATAGCTCATTATAAATTATTAAAATGATCATATTAATTATCTTATTTACATAACACCAAACTTTTAAATATTGTCAGGAATTCATGATGTTAACAACAAATCAAGTTCCTTTCATAGCCTAGGTGTAGGTAATACCATACGGTTAGGCTATGAGAGTGCCAAGCATTTGTTATACCAAGTATTATACAACACAAATATAAATTAACCATTTAACAAGCAAGGTATTAAGAATTAGTAAGATAAAAAGATAAGACTTGTTAATATTAAACATTAAGGTCCATGTTGAGTTTACACCATACTTATTCTTACACCATTAGTGTAACCTTTTCACCTTGACATAATAAACTTAGCTAAACATAATGAAGAAGAGAAACATAAATAAACAAAACAAGAACATAAATAAGATACAAGTTAACTAAGGAAAGGAAAGGAAATGAAAAGCATAAACAAGATATTAATGAAAGCAAAACTTAAGAATTACAAAAAAAATATAAAGAGAGAAATAAAGAGCATGAACTTGATCTGAACAACCAAGCCCCCAAATGTATGGCAAATGCCTCCTTTTATAGGCCAAAATTCAGAATTATTGATTTGATGACTAATTGTTGAGTGGGTGGCCAACTTTTAACTTGGTGAAAATCCTTATCTTCTTGTCTGAATAAAACAAAAATGCTACCATCTGAACTGGGTCCACTGGAAAACATGAAAGTTGTAGGAAATTGACTCATCTTTCCAGGAAAAAAAATGGAGGTCATTTAGACTTCTAGAACTCCAGATATGGGCCAAACACTGAACAATGTTCGGGCTATAGGACAGATTCGGACTTCTCCGTTGTTGCTATAATTTGGACTTGAAAACGACATTCTTAGATCTTGATGAAAACATAAAAGTTGAAGGCCTATGTTTTACTGAATCTATGTAAAAATTTGAGGTCATTTGGACATCTAGAACTTGAGGTATGACCCAGTTACCGAACAATGTTCCAGTTTGGACTTCACCAACATCTCTTTTCTAAGTTTCACCCTCTCTTTATCTTCACAAATTTCAGTAGTTGAATTCATCAATCAATCAATCCTTTGATTTATGTGATAGGCCTACATTTAAGATGAACATTTACCATATATTAGGGTATTTTATAGTATTAGACTTGTTATTATAAAACATGCTTTAGTTAAGGAGTTATTGATACTTTAAGTGCAAAATGATGATATAAAACCTTGATAAATATGCACTTTTAAGTACTAATCACACCCCCCAACCAGCTTATTACTAGTCCCTAGTAATCAAAGCGTTAAAATAGAAAAATAATTTGTAAATTCTATAAAGCAAGGCATTCATCATTCAACTTACTTTAATTTATCCAGATAAACAAACTTTCATTAAATTCATATATCTGCTCAATACCTCTTAAACAAGATATTACTAAACCTTTCTTTTGTGCTTAAAATATCAACATATAGTTATGGGGCTTTACTTGGAAGAAAAACAAATTTTTGTTCTAATGTTTAAGGCTAACTTCCTTAGGTTGGGATTATTATTATTTCTTTTATTTATTTATTTATTTATTTATATACACATACAACTTGAAACACAATGTATCTTTAACCCATGTAACGAGTTTTAGGCTAATGACTCCCAGACCAGTTGGTCTTAGGGCATTAGGTGTTGAGACACCCCTACGAGCTTAGCAACTCGGGTTGCAGATACTGATACGGAGATAGTGCAATGTTTGATTCCCTTAAGCTTTTCTTCTCAACCCATGTAACAAGCGTTAGGCCAATAGCTCCCAAGTCAGTTGACTTTAGGGTATTAAGTGTTAAAACACCCATTCAGACTTAATTGCTTAGGTTAGGGAGGTTACAAAACCAAACTTATCTACCTTTTTATTATCATTGTTTTTTTCTTTTATTATTTTTTTTGTTTTTTTTTTTTTGCAAATTATGTACTATCCCTTTCCCTTAGTTGTTACCTTTAACAAAAGAACATAAATAATGTAATAATTCAATGTGCAACCCACAATCATATGTTAAAGTGTGTGTGTGAAATTGAAGATTTAAAAATACTCGTTAAATGAGCATATGAGCAGAATCAAGTGCTACCAATACGAGAATTTGTAAACCTGAATATTTCAAGAAGTATTCTGATAGACCCTGTTAAGAATGTTTAGTAAGATGCGTCTCAAGAGTCACTTTAACAAAAAAACTCCTTTTACTCTGTCATCCTAGTAACAACAGTTTTGCAAATAGTTTATGAAATAGAAAACACAGTTTTTTTTTTTAAATATCAACTACTACCCTTTCCCCCCCAACCAAAATGAGACATTGTCCTCAATGTCTTAAGGTAGAAAGATAGAGTATAGAAGACATCACCTGAAATAATGAACACTGACAAACCTGAAACACGCTTAAACAAATATAAGAAACAACAAAACATAATAATAAAACCAAAAGACACAAAGTTTTTACAAACAAAGGCTCAAATCCAATCTAAGCTTTTTACGGCTTTCCTTAGTTGACCAATTTATACGACTCATGGAGGGATTAATTACAGGGATGAAAGATTGTAATTGGTCAATTAATTGTTTAGCAGTAGCAGCAGAGATTATGATTTGTCGTGCTGAAGATGTTAGAAATTCCTGTTCCACAGCATGATCAAGAAAAGACAACAACTTATCATAAAAACCATTAACATTTAACAAACCTATGGGTTTATGGTGAATGTGCAGTTAGGCCCAAGAGGAAATATGAAAGATCTCTTCCAATGTGCCCAGACCACCTGGTAAGGCAATGAAGGCATCAACATGGTTAAACATTGCATTCAGTCGATCAGACATTGTGGGGACCTGTAAGTCCTCTCCAATTGTTTTTCCAATGATGTCCCCTTGTGCTAAAGCTTTGAGGACAACCCCCAAAACTTGACTACCTCCTAAAGATGCAGCTATTGACACTCCCCCCATTATCCCAAGGCTGCCTCCTCCATACACTAAATGAATCTTTCGCTCAGCTAGTACCTGACCAAGATGATTTGCTGATTCTAAAAACTCTTTTTCTTTCCCAGGACTGGATCCAGCGAAAACACAAATATTGTTTATGTGATTACTTGAGGAACCTGCCATTTCTACACATGTCTGTATTTGATGAATGTATGGGTTGAGTAGAAATGAAGGGAAGGAAGAGAATAATTTATAGATGAGAAATTGAAAATGCAATCATACCACCTATATGTAGGCCAGCTGTAGTCTCACTCTCTCTCTCTCTCTCTCTCTCGCTCTCTCTTTATTTATTTATTTATTTTGAAAAAGCATGTGTATGTACAGGTAGTTGTGATTGTGACTCACATTTTTTCTTGGTTTTATGTCCAAGAACGGCTTAAACGCCCTCTTGGGTCGGGGATAGGCTTCCCATCCAGTTTTCTTAAAAACTGGCAAACATGGTCTTTTTTAGTCAGATTTCCAAGGCTAAGTCGAGCATGTTCTTTATGGAATTGGGGCCATAAATCATAAATTGCACGATGCACATCTCCACTAAGGTGCGTCTCAAGAGTCAATAGAAGATTATCTAAAGACCCCTTACTCAGGTCATCCTTAATGAATTGTATTTTATCTTCACGGTTTACAGATACCATTCCTAAAGAATGACATGTCGCATTACAAGTCCATCTGGCACATCTGTGACAGACTTGCAGTCATTTTGCACGACGTTTCTTTGTAAAAGTGCTTTTACCTGTTCCAGGCATGTGTGAAATGAAAGAATTGGAGGACTCACCTGATAACCAGACCTTTGCTTCAATTAGCTAACGAATATCTTCAGGAATTCCATGGTTCATTAACAACCTCAATCTTGCACATCTAGCACAGTAAATTTTTGTAATCGCATTCTGTGGCAGAGCGAGAAAATACTTTTTCAATTTTTCAAGAGTGGTGTCCATTTTTAAATGAGAATTGGATAAGAGATTCAAAGAAAGAAGAAAGAGCAGAGAATTGCACAATTATAAACACAGATATCAGCTATCATGGGAAACTGAAAGAACCGACTTAAGAGTCACGGAGTACCGTTATCTGCCATTTGACCGAGGTGAGAAAAACTAGCAAAACAAAAGATACACCAAAACAAAACACAAAACAACGTGAGAAAAAGAATCAATCTTTATATACAGGATCACTCAATTCAATAGAGTCATTTTCAACTGAAAAATTGTCAAAATAAACTTTCAACCGATGCCCATTTACCTTGAAAACATTGTCATTCTTTGGATTCTCGATATCACAGGCCCCATATGGTACACATGTTTCACAATAAAAGGACCGCTCCATCTTGATCTTAGTTTTCCAGGAAATAAATGGAGTCGAGAATTATAAAGCAAGACTTTTTGACCAATATTGAATGTTTTTCTCAGTATTTTCTTGTCATGAAACTCTTTGAGTCTTGCTTTATTAATTCTTGAATTGTCATATGCATCATTTCTTATTTACTCAAGCTCATTTATTTGCAATTTTCGCAGCTGACTAGCATCATCAATGTTTGAATTGAAAGCTTTAATAGCCCAATAAGCTTTATGTTCAATTTCCACAGGCAAGTGACAAGGTTTTTCATATACTAGTCTATAAGGTGACATACCTAATGATGTTTTATATGCAGTTCGATAAGCCTAAAGTGCATCATTAAGTCTTAAAGATCGTTTTCTCTAAGATCTGTTTAATCTTCCTATTAGCAAGTTCTACCTGTCCACTCGTCTGAGGGTGATAAGGGGTGGCAACTTTGTGTGTGATTCCATATTTCTTCATTAAAGACTCAAATGGCTTGTTGCAGAAATGTGTTCTACCATCACTTATCATGGCTCGAGGGATTCCAAATCGACTTAAAATGTTTTCTTTCAAAAACTTTATCACTATTTTGTGATCATTGGTTCGACTTGGAATTGCCTCTATCCATTTTGAAACATAATCTACTGCGACCAATATGTATAAGAAACCAAATGATGGAGGAAATGGACCCATGAAATCTATACCCCAACAGTCAAAGATCTCAATGACAAGAATAGGATTTAAAGGCATCATGTGACGTTTCGAAATAGATCCCAACTTTTGATAATTTTCACAGGTCTTATAGAATGCATGTGAGTCTTTGAACATGGTGGGCCAGTAAAATCCACTTTGTAAGATTTTTGCAGTTGTCTTTCTTGATGAGAAATGACCCCCACATGCCTCAGAATGACAAAATTTAATAACACTACTTACCTCATTGTCAGGAATGCATCTTTGAAATATTTGATCAGGACAATATTTGAATAAATAAGGGTCATCCCAATAAAAGTTCTTCACTTCGTTCAAGAACTTTCTTTTGTCTGGGGTACTCCAATGAGCTGGCAATTGTCCTGAAACAAGAAAATTAACAATATTAGCAAACCAAGGCATTGTAGAGACAAAAAATAAAGATTCATCAGGAAAGTAGTCATCGATTGGTGTGATGTCAGATCTCGAATCGGTTGTCAATCTTGACAAATGATCCGCGACAACATTTTCGGTGCCTTTCTTGTCTTTGATTGTGATATCAAATTCTTGAAGTAACAAAATCCACCGCACCAATCTAGCCTTAGAATCTTTCTTAGAGAGAAGATATTTCAATGCTGCATGATCACTAAAAACAACAACAGGTGAGCCAATAAGATAAGATCTGAACTTGTCACATGCAAATACTACTGCAAATAATTCTTTTTTAGTGGTAGTGTAATTCATTTGAGCACTATTTAAAGTTTTACTTGCATAGTAAATCACATAAGATTTCTTATCTTTTCTTTGTCCTAAGACAGCACCCACGGCATAATCACTAGCATCACACATTATTTCAAAAGGTAATGACCAATCAGGAGGTTGAATGACAGGAGCAGAAATAAGCAAGCTTTTAAGTTTAACAAAGGCTTTTTTCACATTGTTCAGTCCATTCAAAAACATTTTCCTTTGTTAGAAGGTTACACAATGGTTTAGATATTACACTAAAATCTTTGATGAACCTTCTGTAAAAACCAGCATGTCCTAAGAATGATCTAACATCTTTAATAGATTTTGGTGTTGGTAAGTTGGCAATTAGCTCGATTTTAGATTTGTCAACCTCAATTCCTTTCGATGAAAAAATGTGACCAAGTACAATGCCGTTTGTTACTATAAAGTAATATTTTTCCCAATTCAGTACAAGATTCTTCTCTTCACACCTGTTCAAAACCTTTTCCAAGTTAGTTAAACAATCATCAAATGAATCACCAAAAACAGAAAAATCATCCATAAAAATCTCAAGAAAACGTTCAACCATATCACTGAATATGCTAAGCATGCATCTTTGAAACGTGGCTGGTGCATTACATAACCCAAAAGGCATTATTCGATATGCAAAAGTACCAAATGGACATGTGAAAGTAGTCTTCTCTTGATCTTCCAATGCAATTTCAATTTGATTGTAACCTGAATAGCCATCTAGGAAACAATAAAATTCATGACCTGCAACTCTTTCTAGGATTTGATCCATAAAAGGTAAAGGAAAATGATCTTTTCTAGTCATTACATTAAGTTTCCTGTAGTCAATGCACATGCGCCAACCAGTAATAGTCCGAGTTGGAATTAACTCATTTTTCTCATTTGTTATCATAGTGACTCCAGACTTTTTGGGTATAACTTGGGTTGGACTTACCCATTTGCTGTCAGAAATAGGATAAATAATTCCATTATCTAGAAGCTTAATGACTTTCATATTAGGATTAAGTCTTTGTTGCATTTCTCTAGATGGTTTAGCATTTTCCTCCAAATAAATCCTGTGTGTGCAAATCAAAGGACTAATTCCTTTTATGTCAGCCATGGTCCATCCTAATGCATTTTTATGCATTTTCAGAGTTTGTAATAACTTACCTTCTTGATGTGCATTAAGTTTGAAAGAGATTATTACCGGAAAAGTTTCATTTTCTCCCAAAAATGAGTATTTAAGATTGAATGGTAATGGCTTCAAATCAGGTTTTGGTGGTTGAACACTTGAAGGTATAGACTCAATTGATCATGGTGGCAATTCTTCAATTTATGGTCTCCAATTACATGCCTTTGCTTCTTCCTGAAAATAAACCATTTGCAACTCGTTAGGTTTATCAATCTCAGTTTCACTAGAAATGGTTTGAAATTAATCATGAACTAATTTTTCAATAAAGTCCACTTCCTGTAAATCATTATCATCTCCAGGTTGCTTGTAAATGTTGAAAATATTCATCTCTAATGTCATGTTTCCAAATGATAGCTTCATCAGTCCATTCCTACAATTAATCAATGCATTAGAAGTTGCAAGAAATGGACGTCCTAAAATAACAGGAATTGAATTACATGCTTCAACAGGTTGTGTATCCAAGACAGTAAAAACTACAGGGTAAATGAATTTATCAACTTGTACTAACACATCCTCAACTATTCCTCTAGGCACTTTTACAGATCTATTAGCAAGTAAAAGAGTTACAGAAGTTGGTTTTAACTCACCTAGATTGAGACTTTGAAAAACCGAATATGGAAGTAAATTCACACTAGCTTCAAGATCAAGTAAAGCTCTTTCAATTTTATGTTCTCCAATAAAGCAAGAAATGGTAGGACAACCAGGGTCTTTATATTTCAAAGCATTATTATTCTGAAGAATAGCACTTACTTGTTCGGCTAAAAAGGCTTTCTTTTTCACATTAAGTTTTCTCTTCACAGTGCATAGATCTTTTAAAAATTTAGCATAGGAAGGTACCTGTTTAATAGCATCCAACAAAGGTATATTGATCCTTACCTGTTTGAAAATTTCAAGGATTTCAGAATTGTGATTGACTTTCCTTTGTTTGGTCATGGCATGAGGAAATAAAAGTGTTGGCGGAGAATCAGTCTTTTCTTCACAATGTTCAAATTCAACCCCTTTCTTATCCTTAGAGATTGACTCATCATCTTTCTCATAAGGTTCAAGAGTGGGTTTTTCAATAACCTTACCACTGCGAAGAGTGATGACTGATTTGACTTGATCCATGTGTTGGCTTCTGGAACTACTTGCATTTACATTGAATTGCCCTTTGGATTTTGTTGTGGTTGAGATGAAAACTTACCTTTCTCTTGAAAACTGAGAGCAGATGTGAATTTTGCAAGAGCATCTTTAAAATTTGTCATGCTTTGAGCAAGTTGAGTATTGATTGTCTCTTGCTTTTCAATGAATGCATGCAATGTTTCCTTAAGATTTCTTCTAGGAGGTGGAGCATAAGGAGGTGCATATCCATAAGAATTTTGGAAATTATGGTGTGCTTGAAACGGTGGCTACGAAGTTTGTGCATTATTGTTGTCACTCTTCCAACTGAAATTTGGGTGATTTCTCCAACCAGGGTTGTATGTTTGCGAGTATGGGTTATGATTGGGCCTTTGAAAACTGTTTAAAGCATGGGCTTGTTCATGGAGGCATTCCTTGAAAGAAGGCAAAGTTGGACAATCATTGGTTGCATGTTCATTTGTTTCACAGATTTGACACACAATGTCTTGAACAAATTTTAATTGACCACTCCTTTTCAATTCTAGTGCCTCGACTTTTCTAGCTAAAGATGCAAACTTGGCTTAGAGGTCATGGTCTTCTCTAAGATTATACATACCTCCACTAGATGTATGAGGTTGAGTTTTACTTGGTGCCTCATAAGTACCCGTAGTGTCCCAATTTTATGCATTTTCAGCTAGCAAGTCTAGGTACTCTATTGCTTCATTAGGGTCTTTATCTTTAAAAGTTCCATTACACATCAATTCAACCATTTACCTATCTTCAGGTGTTAACCCTTCATAAAATTGTGAAACCAATCTCCATGTTTCAAAACTATGATGAGGGCAAGTATTAAGCAAGTCTCGATACCTATCCCAACATTGGTAAAATATTTCACCTGGTTTTTGAGTGAAAGTGGTGATTTGTCTTTTGAAAGAGTTGGTTCTGTGAGATGGAAAAAACTTCTTTAAAAATTGTTGTTGCATTTCATCCCAAGTATGAATGGATCCTGACCTAAGATTTTGTAACCATGTTTTAGCTTTATCTTTTAATGAAAAAGGAAAAAGCTTTAATCTAATGGTATTCATGCTATAATTTAAGTCATTATAGGTGTTACAAACTTCTTCAAATTCTCTCAAATGCAAGTATGGATTTTCTAGATCTAAGCCATGAAAAGAAGGTAAAAGTTGAATAATGCCTGGCTTAAAATTAAAATGGGATGCATCAGAAGGGAAAACTATGTATGAGGGTGCACTTGTTCTTGTGGGATTCATGTGGTCTCTAAGTGTCCTAACACGGTTATTCTCATTATTCTCATTATGAAGTGACTGGTTATCTTCTTCGGCCATATTTTCTGAAAATGATGAGGATACCCTACAAAGTCTACCACTTAATGTACGTGACCAAACACTCATGCACGTGTAGAAAGAGAATAAAAGAAAGAAGAAAACAAAAGAAAAAGAAACAAAACAAAAGAAACAAAGTTAGATACAAGAAAAATGAAAAGCAAAAACAAAATAAATACTATAATTTGTACAAGAATTTACCTCCTCGACAACGGCTCTAAAAACTTGACACGACCAAAAGATTGATGTCTTCTCCCAAGTGCAGGAGTGTCGAAGTAATAAATAACCTGGCAAGACCAAGGTCGAACCACAGAGAGGTTAATTGTATAAATTATAAATAATAAGACAACAACAACAACACCAACACCAACAACAGTAATAGTAATAATAATAATAATAATACTCAGTACGTGGCGTTGTTATACCTGAGAATTATCTAAAAGATCGGGTCACAGGTTTCCAGCCTATATACTGAGTTTATGAAAAGATCAAAGAGATATATTATATAATATAAAAAGAATGTAAATAATAATAATAGTAGTAGTAGTAGTAGTAGTAGTAATAAAAAGAAGAGGAGGAAGAAATTAATGAGAACTTTGAGATGGAAGATTAATGTAAGGATTAAACAATGATAAAAACAAATGTCAAGGTTAGAGGATCCACCAATGGTATTTCAAACACACACACATAACTTAAAACATAATGCATCTTTAACCCATGTAACGAGCTTTTGGCTAATGACTGCTATACCAGTTGGTCTTAGTGCATTAGGTGTTGAGACACCTCTACGAGTTTAGTAACTCAGGTTGCAGATACTGATATGTAGATAGTGCAATGTTTGATTTACTTAAGCTTTTCTCCTCAACCCATGTAACAAGCGTTGGGCCAATAGCTCCCAAGTTAGTTGACTTTAGGGTATTAAGTGTTAAAACACCCCTTTCAGGCTTAATTACTTAGGTTAGTGAGGCTATGAAACCAAACTTATCTACGTTTTTATTATCATAATTTTTTGTTTTTGTTTTTGTTTTTGTTTTTAAATATCAACTACTACCTTTTCCCTTAGTTGTTACTTTTAACAAAAGAACATAAATAATGTAATAATCCAATATGCAACCCATAATCATATGTTAAAGTGTGTGTGTGAAAATAAAGGTTTAACAATACTTGTTAAATGAGTATACGAGCAGAATTAAGTGATAACAATGCGAGAGTTTGTAAACCTGAATATTTCAAGAAGTATTATGATAGACCTTGTTAAGAATGTTTACTAAGATGCGTGTCAAAAGTCAAAAGAACTCCTTTACTCTGCCATCCTAGTAACAACAGTTTTACAAATGGTTTATGAAATAGAAAACACAGTTAGTTAATTTTTTTTTTTAAATATCAACTACAACCCTTCCCCCCCAACCAAAATGAGACATTGTCCTCAATGTCCTAAGGTAGAAAGATAGAGTATAGAAGACATCACCTGAAATAGCGAACATTGACAAACCTGAAACACACTTAAACAAACATAAGGAACAACAAAACACAATAATAAAACCAAAAGACACATAAGTTTTACAAACGAAGACTCAAATCCAATCTAAGATTTTTACGGCTTTCCTTAGTTGACCAATTTGTGCGACTTATGGAGGGATCAATTACAGGGATGAAAGATTATAATTGGTCAATCAATTGTTCAGCAGTAGCAGTAAAGATTATGATTTATCGTGTCGAAGATGTTAGAAATTCCTGTTCCACAGCATGATCAAGAAAAGACAATAACTTATCATAAAAACTATTAACATTTAATAGACCTATGGGTTTATGATGAATGTGTAGTTGGGCCCAAGAGGAAATATGAAAGATCTCTTTCAATGTGGTCAGACCACCTGGTAAGGTAATAAGGCATCAACGTGTTCAAACATTGTATTCATTCGATCAGACATTGTGGAGACTTGTAATTCCTCTCTAATTATTTTTCCAATGATGTCCCCTTGTGCTAAAGCTTTGGGGACAACCCCCAAAACTTGACACCCTTTGTGCTAAAGCTTTGGGGACAACCCCCAAAACTTGACTACCTCCTCAAAATGCAGCTATTGACACACACCCCATTAACCTAAAGTTATCTCCCCCATACACTAAATGAATCTTTCGCTTTGCTAGTACCTAACCAAGATGATTTGCTGATTCTAAAAACTCTTTTTCTTATCCACTAAAAACACAAATATTTCTTATGTGATGGCTTGAGGAACTTGCCATTTCTACACACTTCTATATTTGATGAATGTATGGGTTGAGTAAAAATGAAGGGAAGGAAGAGAATAATTTATAGATGAGAAATTAAAAATGCAATCATACCACCTATATGTAGGCCAACTGTAGTCTCTCTCTCTCTCTCTCTATATATATATATATATATATATATATGTTTATTTATTTATTTTGAAAAAGCATGTGTAGCTAATGATGTTAGGATAAGTATAATATAAATTCAATATGGACTTCAATGCTTATATCCTAAACAACTTGCTATTAACATGTCTTATCATTTTTATCTTGTTAATTCTTAATACCTTGCTTGTTAAATGGTTAATCTAAATTTGTGTTGTATAACAGTTGGTACAACAAATGCTTGGCACTTTCATAGCCAACTGTATGGTATAACCTAGACTTATGCTATGAAAGGAACTTGATTTGTTGTTAACATAAGTTAGCATCATGAATTCCTGACAATATTTAAAAGTTTGGTGTTTCTTAAATAAGATACTTAATATGATCATGTTAACAATTTATAATGAGTTATTAATGACAAATCATCCAATTGAAACCTCCTTTGTGTATGGTTTCCAGTTGAGTAATAAAAAGAGTTTATATTAGATTTATTTTTAATACCACTAGTGAATCATCTAACCTTGATATTTATTTTTATCATTGTTTAATCCTCTCATTAATCTTACATCTCAAAGTCCTCTTTAACTTATTATTATTATTATTATTATTATTATTATTATTATTATTTATAATTTATATAGTTAACCTCCATGTGGTTCGACCCCGGTCTTACTGGATTATTTATTACTTCGACACTTCTGCACTTAGGATAAGACATCAATCTTTTGATCGTGTCACAGACACCACAATCTGGCAGCGCGACAAGAATTGAATCGTTGCAGACAACGCAATTTGGTAGCGAAAAGAGAGTTGACTCATTATAGACAATGCAATTCGGCAACGAAAACTAACTCACTATAGACAACACAATTTGGTAGAGAAAACCACTTCGCCGCAGATAACTCAATTCAGCAGTGTAGTGAGAACTGACTTGCTGCAGATAATGCAATTCGGCAATGAAAACTGACTCACTACAAACAACACGATTCGATAGAAAAAACTAATTCACTGCAGATAACACAATTCAGCAACGCATCGAGACTTGACTCAATGTAGAGAACGCAATTCAAGAGTGAAAACTGACTTGCTGCAGACAACACAATTCGATAGCGAACACTAATTCATTGCAGACAACTAATTTTGGTAGCACAGCAAGAACTGACTTGCTGCAAATAACATAATTTAGCAGCACAAACTAATTCACTACAGAAATCAAAATTCAGCAGCAAAAACTAATTATCTGCTAACAACATAATTTGGCAGCGCTGTAGACAACACAACTCAATAGTGAATACTAATTCATTACCGACAACTCAATTAAGCAATGAAAATTGACTCACTGCAGACAACACATTTTGACAGAGAAAATTGATTTGTTGCCGACAACACAACTCGGTAGTGATACAAGTTTGCAGCGAAAACGAATTCATTGCAGATTGATTTGCTGTAGACAATACAATTCAGCAGCGAAGATTGATTCCCTGTTGACACCACAAAGTTCTACTGCAACCTATCTCCATCTTAAAAATTCAAGCAAGGGTATTAACATCATTTTGGTTCTAGCAAACAATTTGTTCTTAAAATCCAGCAGAATCACATAATCTCAAGCTTGAATATCTACATGCATTTCAATTCCATCATACAATTTATTCATAACATCCAGTAGAATCATGCAATTTCAGGCATGAACATCAACATGCATTTTGGTACCAGCATACAATTTGTTCTTAAAATCCAGTAGAATCACACACTTCATGCATTGCATCATATCTTTACACCTTTTATGTAAGTTCCATCTACCATCCCTATGCATTTTGTTTTAGTTTGAAAATGGTCTAGGAGTTCAACAATGTGATTTTCATTTATTTCATCACACATTTACATGTTGTTTAGCCCTCACTATGGTCGGTCATCCCTTCAAGTTTATGCATTCAAAATTTGTTCATTTTTTTTGTTAAATGTTCTAGAACTAGGTCCCTATAGTCAGCCTTGTTTTTTTCCCTCTTTCTAGACTACATTTCCTTAACAACTCGTGTAAGGATCCTAGGCCATTTACTTAGGATTTTCTTCTTCCTTTTTCAGTCCTAAAGTCACAAGAATAGTGGAGAAGGGCTGTGGTTTATACCTGATGGTTTTTTTAACAGGTTCTAAGTGTAGTTTCAGAGGTATCTCTTTTTTACCGTTTGATTTTCTCCTTTTCTTTTATTTTACAGCTTGGTCGGCCTGCTACACCTTTTCTCCTTCCATGATTTCAGTCACTAACCTCACTCTCT
Organism: Populus tomentosa; assembly: GCA_018804465.1. Taxonomy (NCBI): domain Eukaryota; kingdom Viridiplantae; phylum Streptophyta; class Magnoliopsida; order Malpighiales; family Salicaceae; genus Populus; species Populus tomentosa. The sequence goes on from CM031981.1 coordinate 5,123,367, forward strand.
AGGTTTCCTTTAGTTCACACATTTAATGGAGGGAGCATACAGCTAGATTGGGTATGGTTTTCTATGGAGAAGAGGCAGAGGAGCAAGAGCATGTAGCTGGATACATGCAGCTACTACAGCTAGTCTTTGGGAAGAAGAAGGGTTGCCCATTCTCTCTCTTTGTATTTATAGCCCCTATAAATGTGCTGGGGTGTTTGGGGGGTTCTACCTTATTCTTGTCCCTCTTTTGGGTTATCTTGAGTTGATTTCTATTCCAATTCTCTCATAGGATAGGCTGGTCCAACACAAATTTTTGTTGGGTTTTATAGTGTCGCTACCAATTCAAAAATCAACACAAAAAATTATGCCGTTACCGATTCAGAAGTCGGTAGCCAAAAACTATACCGCTGCCGATTCAAAAATCAAAAGCAAAAATTGCATTGCTTCTAATTCAAAAATTGGCAGCCAAACTATGCCGCTACCAATTTAGAAATCGATAGCCAAGCTACATCACTATCGATTCAGAAATTGGCAACGATAAATTGTCGCTACCAATTCAGATATCAGTAGCGATGGGGGTCAATTTTTGGCTTTACCCTTTTTTTTGTGGTGCTTACATTCTCTCCTCCTAAAATAAATTTCATCCTCGAAATTAAAGGGACTTGTATTGATAGTGCCTCCAGATTCTCAAAGAAAATATAACAGTAACCAATTCTAGGTTGTGTATCGGGTAGTTGCCTACGTGAGTCTTTAACTCTCTTGACATATAAGCGATCACTTCCCCTTGTTATATCAATCACACCCAAGTCTTTTCTTCAAGGCATCATTACTAACTAAGAAATCCTTGATATGTGGAACATACCAGTTTTAATATGGGAGTCTATTTAGCCTTATACTTAGCCAATCATGCCTAGAATTATATCGAACTCATGTAATTTTAGGGGCATCAGGTTTTGTAATGACCTGACTTTTTCAATGCCAAAATCGCTGGGTTTTTTTTTTGAATCATCCGATTTCTAGGTGTTTTTCACCGTATATTCTTCAGGTTTATCATTGCATTCTGTTCATTAACAATGCACAATCTTTGTAGGATAACATAAATCAACATTCCAGTAGAATAGATTCTCAATACACGTGTCCATAATATTATATTTCCATACTTATAGGCTTACATTACATCATATCAACATGCCCATAAATTCACATTCTTGTTCTAATTTTGTTATCATCATAAGTTCATATAAGAGTATCGAACAACAAGTTACACAACTAGTACTTTTGTTATTCTGACCTCATGTAATTTGACAACACAACATCCTCATAAGATGAATGCCTCATATGTATATTCATACACATCATATCAACTCGTTTGTACATTCACATCCATGTTCCATTTCAACTTTTCATTACTAGTCTTTACAAAAGGGGTCAGACGACTAATTGAGTGATTAACATGTTCGTTCATGCAAAACTCATATCACCCATAACACGTGAATATATAATTCTTTTTCAAAATGTGTGAGACATGAAATGGATTTCCTCATGCATCATGTTGGTATGATGTCCCTGTTATAGCACAAGATAATTTCCAGCATCATAGGCAATTTAAAAGAAACGTAGTAAAGAATACTAACGTTACATTTCAACATTTCATACATGAATCAAAAGAGCATAATTCTTTCATTTCTCCTTATGTAAATACCACCATTAATAATTCATCAATTACTGAGGCTAATTACAATACTCAAACCCAATCATTCATCTTGAATATCGTTAGCGGAACTAACGTTATTCTTTGCTAAAGCACAACAATTATATTTCTTTCATATACTTGGTATGTACAAAACATAGTTTACATGAATGCATTAATTTTTTAAACTAACTCATAACTCTCAAATTCAGCAATCCTCTTGGGATGCCCTTAGCCAAAGTCAATCATTTATTCATCTCGGTCATCCACTTAGAATGCTATTAGCTAAAGCTAGTCATTTATTCATCCTGGTCATCCAATTAAGGTTTTATTAACCGAGGCTACTTGTTTATTCATCTTGGTCATCCATTTTGGACGCCATTAGCTGTAGCTAATCATTTGTTCACCCCAGACATCCACTTTGGACGCCCTTAGTTGTAGCTAATTATTTGTTCATCCCGGTCATCCATTTAGGATTTTATTAGCCGAAGTTAGTCATTTATTCATCATTCATCTCGGTCATCCATTCAGATGCCATTAGTCAAAGCTAATAAATCATTTTGTCCCGGTCATCCATTCGAATGCCATTAGCCAAAGCTAATCATTTGTTCATCCTGGTCATCCATTCAGATGCCATTAGTCGAAGCTAATCAATCACTTATCTCGGTCATCCATTCGGATGCCATTAACCAAAGCTAATAATTTATTCATCCTGGTCATCCGTTTAGGATGTCATTAGCCGAAGCTAATCATCAACCAATCAAACGTTTCATAGGCGTCTTATGAAATCACTAGAACATGATAATATCCCTTGAATTGCTCGTTCAAACAGTTCATAATAATTTGACAGTCACTGTAACATAATGGTAGACCTTTTGTGGTACTCGTATAGGCATTCCAAAACAGTTTAACAATTCAGTAAACACAATAATAGATCATTTGTAATACACAAACAAACATTTCATAACAGTTTAACATTCAGTAACACAATAGTACATCCTTCTCATTACTCATCCAACCATTCATGACACTTAATGTTCAATACAATACAATAATAGATCCTCCGTAATACTTATACAACCATTCATGTTCATTAACATTTAGTATAATACAATGGTAGATCTTTCATAATATTCATACAACCATTCATCATAATTACATTCAATAAAATAAAATGGTAGATCCTTCGTAATTCTCATACAACCATTCGTCATGACTACACTCAATAAACTACAACCGTAGATCCTTCGTAATTACTCATACAACTAATTGTCGCAATTACATTCAATAAAATACAATAGTAAATCCTTCGTAATACTCATACTACCCTTCATCAGTAGCCCAAATTCATAATAGCCCAATCAACATCACATAGTTAATTTAATAGTCATCATAACACAATAATATATCCACTTCAAACAGGTCATTTCAGAACATTAACATTTTCATCATTGTTTCAACATTCAACCAGAACTCGATCGACATTTCCTAGTCGATTCGACAATCATCAAGAATTCAATCATACACTTCATCGTCGTTTCATCATTCAACAAGGATTTAATAAAATATCATCATAAGTAAATCATTTAAAAACATAAACATCATATGAGAAAAAGGCGGAAACCACCTACCTGCTCCACTTGTGGGTTGTCCTTGTCCTGGCGATGGTCCGATCCCGGCCACACCACTTAACACATCAATGGCCACAAATCAATACATTTGCATCTTTAAATCATATTCATCAAAATACTTATTTCAAGAGTCCATATGTTCACATTCAAGTGTTCCACATTTTACACCATCATACAATGAAATTGTTACAAGCATTTAAGACATTTCTGCCCAAGGGTCTACTGTAGAAAATCAGCAGCGAAATTGATTCATTGCTGGCCATAAAATTCAGCAACAAAAACTAATTCGCTGCAGGCCGTATAGTTCAAAGCGAAAACTAGTTCGCTGCCGGCCACATAATTCGGCAACGAAAATTGTTTCGCTGTAAGCACCATAATTTTGGCAGCAAATGCTACTTTGCTGCAGCCAACACACTTTTGGTAGCGAATGGTAACTCGCTATAGGCACCCCGATTTTGGCAGCCAATGCTACTTCGCTGCAGACAACACAACTTCAGCAGCAAATGCTAATTCGCTACAGGCAACTTGATTTCGACACTAAATCACACTTCGCTGTAGACAACACAACTTCGACAACGAACGCCGATTTGCTATAGACAACACAACTTTAGCAGCAAAACCTTATTCGCTGCAGTCAACATAATTCAACATCGAAAACTTCATTCGCTGTGGACAACATAAATTCAGCAGCGAAAACCTGATTCGCTATAGACAACACAACTTCGGTAGCAAAACCTTATTCGTTGTGAAGAACAAAATTCGATAGCAAAAACTTGATTTGGTGCGGACAACATAATTCGACGGCAAACAGCTCATTCGCTCTGGACAACATAATTCTACAGCAAACACCTAATTCGTTGCGGACAACACAAATTCATCACCAAAAGCCTGATTCGCTGCGGACAACAAAATTCGACAGGAAACACCTGATTGGCTATAGACAACATAATTTGGCAGCCAAAAGCTTATTCACCGTGGACAACACAATTTGGAAGCGAAAGCCTGTTTCGCTCCAGGGACAACACAAATTCAGCAGCGAAAGCATGATTTGTTGTGGACAACAGAATTCGGTAACGAACACCTGATTCGCTGCAAACAACATAATTCAGCAGCTAAAAGCTTATTCGCTACGGACAACATAAAGTGGGCAGCAAAAACTTAATTCACTGCTGACAATACAATTCAACAGCAAAAGCCTGTTTCGCTGTAGACAGCACAATTCCACAGCGAACACTTGATTTGCTGCCGATAACACAATTTCACAACGAACACCAGATTCGCTGCGGATAACAAATATTCATCACCGAAAGCCTAATTCGTTGTGGACAACACAATTTGGCAGCGAAAGACTGTTTCACTGCGGGCAACTCAATTTAGCAGCCAAAGCCTGTTTCGCTGTGGACAACACATTTTGGCATCTAAAAGCTTATTTGCTGCGGAGAACACAATGCCGTACCGAAAGCCTGTTTTGCTGCGGACAACACAATTCGGCAACGAAAGCATGATTTGCTGTAGACAATAGAATTCAGCAGCAAAAACCTGATTGGCTACGAACAACATAATTCGGTAGCCAAAAGCATATTCGTTGCGGACAATACGATTCAGCAGCCAAAATCCTATTTCGCTGTGGATAACACAATTCGGCAGCTAAAAGCCGATTTGCTGGGAACAAGAAAAATTGCACACCAAAAACCTGATTGGTTGCGGACAATGCAATTTCAGCACCAAACTCCCGATTCCCTACGGACAACACAATTTAGCAGCTAAAAGCTGATTCGCTGCGGACAGCACAAACTGAGCAACAAAAACCTGTTTCGCTGCGGACAGCACAATTCAAGATCGAACACCTGATTCGCTGCGGACAACACAATTAAGCAGCGAAAAGCTAATTCGGTGCGGACAACACAATTCAGCAGCGAAAAGCTGATTCGTTGAGGACAACACAAATTGGGTAGCAAAAACCTGAATCGCTGTGGACAACATAATTCGGCAGGAAACCTTTGATTCGTTACGACCAACACAATTCGGCAGCTAAGAGCTTATTCGCTTTGGACAACTCAAACTTGGCAGCACAAACCTGATTTGCTGCTTACAACACAATTTGATAGCGAAATGCATTCTTCTCTGCGGACAACACAATTCTTCAGCCAAAAGCCTTTTTCGCTGTGGAGAGCACAATTCGGCAGCTATAGCCTGTTTCGCCCCAGACAGCACAATTCGACAACGAAAACATGATTCGTTGCAGACAACACAATTCGGCAGCCCAAGCCTGTTTTGCTGCGGACAACACAATTCCACAACTAAAGCCTGTTTGGCTGTGGAAAACACAATCCTGCAACGAACACAACTCAGCAGCCAAAAGCCTATTCGCTGCAGAGAGCACAATTCGACTGCGAAAGCCTGTTTCGCTGCAGACAACACAATTTGACAGTGAACACTTGATTCACTACGGCTAGCGGAAATTCAACAACGAAAGCATGATTCGATGTGGACAACAGAATTCTGCAGCGAACGCCTTATTGGCTATGGACAACACACTTTCAGCACTAACTCCTGATTCCCTTCGGACAACATAATTCAACAGCTAAAAGCTGTTTCGGTGCAGACAAGAAAAACTACACATAGAAAAACTTGTTTCGTTGCGGGCAACATAATTTGGCAGCAAAAACCTGATTTGCTGCGAACAGAACAATTCAGCACCAAACAACTGATTCGCTGCGAATAACATAATTCATCAGCCAAAACCTTATTCACTGCGGACACCACAACTTGGTATCGAAAGCATGTTTCACTGCAGACAACTCCATTCGACAGCGAAATGAATTATTTTCTAAGGGCAACACAAAATCAAAATAGAACACCTGAATCGCTGCGGACAACACAATTCGGCAGCAAAAGCCTATTTCTCTGCGAACAAAACAATTTGATAGCAAAAACTTATTTGGCTGCGGACAACACAATTCGATAGCTAACAGCTTATTCGCAGCAAACACCAAAATTTAGGAACGAATGCCTGTTTCGCTGCATACAACACAATTCGACAGCCAAAAGCTTATTTGCTATAGAGAACACAAATCGGTAGCCAAAGCCTATTTCGCTGCGGACAACAAAATTGGGCAGCAAGCACCTGATTCGCTATGGACAAAACAATTTTAACACGGTTTCAGCACTGAACTTCTGATTCCCTGCGAACAACACAATTCAGCAATAAAAGCTGATCGTTGTGGGCAACACAAACTGGGCAGCAAAAACTTGATGCGCTACGGATAACACAATTTTGCAGCGAACACTTGATTCGTTGCAAGCAACACAATTTTGGCACCGAACTCCTGATTCCATGTGGACAACACAATTCTGCAGCTAAAAGCTGATTCACCGCGGACAATACAAATTGGGCAGCAAAAACCTGATGCGCTGCGGACAACACAATTCTGCAGCCAAAAGATGATTCGCCGTGGACAATAAAAATTGGGCAGAAAAAATGTCATTCGCTAGGGGTAAAACAATTCAACACCGAACAACTGATTGGTTGCGGATAACACAATTTGGCATCATAAGCATGTTTCGTTACAGACAACACCATTCAATAGCTAAAAGCATTATTCTCTGCTGACAACACAATTTAGCAGTGGAAGCCTGTTGCCCCGTGGACAACACAACTCGGCAGCCAAAAGCGTGTTCGCTGCGGCCAATACCATTCGGCAGCTAAAAGTTGTTTGTTTGGGGATAACACAATTCGACAGCGAACACCTGAGTCGCTGCAGACAACACAATTTGTTAGCAAAAACGTGGCTTGCTACAGACAACACAATTCGACAGCAATCACCTGATTTGCTGCGGACAACACAATTTCGGCACCAAACTCCTCATTCACTACGGACAACATAATTAAGCAGCCAAAAGCTGATTCACCGCGGACAATACAAAATGGGCAGCAAAAACCTGATTTGCTGCGGGCAACACAATTCGATAGCGATCACCTGATTCGCTGCGGACAGCATAATTTCAGCACCGAACTCCTCATTCACGACAGACAACACAATTCAACAGCCAAAAGCTGATTCACCGCGGACAATACAAACTGGGCAGCAAAAACCTGATTCGCTGCGGACAACATAATTCGACAACGAACACCTGATTCGCTGATGACAACACAATTCAGCAGCAAAAGCCTGTTTTGCTGCGGACAACACAATTCGGCATCCAAACGCTTATTCATTGCGGACAACACAATTCAGCAACAAAAGCCTGTTCCGCTGCCGACAGCATAATTCGGCAGCGAACACTTGATTCACTGCAGCCATCATAAGTTACCAGCGAAAGCATGAATCAATGTGGACAACACAATTCGGTAGCAAACACCTGATTGGCTATGGACAACACAAATCGACAGCCAAAAGTTGATTCGCTACGAACAACACAATTCAACAACGAACAACACAATTCGACAGTGAACACCTGATTCGCTGCGGTGCACAAAATTCAGCAATCCAAGCCTGTTTCACTGAGGACAACACAATTCGGCAGCCAAAAACTTATTCGACGGCTAACACCTCATTGGCTATGGACAACACAACTCGGCGGCTAAAAGCATATTCGCTGCACACAACACAGTTGGGCAGCGAAAGCCTGTTTCGCTGCGGACAACACAATTCAAAAGCCAAAAGCTTATTCGTTGTTGACAACACAATTCGGCTCCAAAAGCATGTTTCGTTGCAGACAACTCAATTCAGCAGCGAACACCTGATTTGCTGCGGCCAACACAAATTCGACAATGAAAACATGATTAGATGCAGACAACATAATTCGGCATCTAACAACTAACAACACAACTCGGCAGCCAAAAGCATATTCATTGCGACCAACACAAATTCGGAAATGAATGCCTGTTTCGCTGCGGACAACACAATTCGGCAGCAAACACCTGATTGTCTACGGACAACACAATTCGGCAGCCAAAAGTTGTTACGCTGCGAAGAACACAATTCGGCAGCGAACACAAGATTCGCTGTGGACACCACAATTCAGCAGCTAAAAGCTGATTCGCTAAGGAGAGCACAAACTGGGAACCAAAAACCTGTTTCGCTGCAAATATCACAACTCGGCAGCGAACACCTAATTCGCTGCGGACAACACAATTTGGCATTGAAACCATGTTTTGCTCAAGACAACACAATTGGACAACAAAAAGCATTATTCTCTACTGACAACACAAATTCGGCACCAAATACGTGAATCGCTGCGGACATCACAATGCGGCAACCAAAGCCTGTTTCACTGCAGACAACACAATTCGGCATCCAAAAGCTTATTCATTGCGGACAACATAATTTGACAACCAAGCCTGTTTCGCTAGCAACAACACAATTCGGTAGTGAACACCTGATTCGCAGTGGCCAATATAAATTCCCAATGAAAGCATGATTCGATGTGGACAACACAATTTGACACCAAACACCTAATTGGGTACTGACAACACAAGTCGGCAACCAAAAGCTTATTCGCTGCAGACAACACAATTTTGCAGTGAAAGCCTTTTTCGCTACAAACAACACAATTCGACAGCAAACACCTGATTCGCTGCGGCCAACACGAATTTGACAGTGAAAGCATGATTCGATGTGGACAACGAAATTCAGAAGCAAACACATGATTGGCTGCGGACACAATTCAGCAGCTAAAAGCTGATTCATTGCGGACAACAAAAGTCGACAGTGAAAGCCTGTTTCATAGCAGACAACACAATTTGGCAGCGAACACCTGGTTCGTTGCGGATAACACAATTCAGTGAACACCTGATTCGGTACGAACAACACAATTTCGGCAGCCAACACCTGATTCGCTGCCGACAACACAATTCGGCAGCCAAAGCCTCTTTTGCTGCGGACAACATGATTTTAGCATCGAACTCCTAATTTGCTGCGGACAACACAGTTAGGCAGCCAAAAGGTTATTCGCTGCCGATAACACAATTCAGCAAAAAAACCTGTTTTGCTGCAGACAACACAATTCAGCAACGAACTCCTAATTCGTTGCGGCTAACATAAATTTGACAGCGAAAGCATGATTCGTTGCGGGCAACAGAATTCGGCAACCAACACCTGATTTGCTACCAACAACACAATTTGGCATCGAACATCTGTTTCGCTGTGGACAACAGAAGTCAACAGTCAAAGCCTGTTTCGCTGCGGAACACAATTCGGCAGCGAACACTTGATTCGCTGCGGGCATCACAATTCGACAGCGAACACCTAATTCGCAGCGGATAATAGAAGTCGGCAGTGAAAGCCTATTTCACTGCGTACAACACAATTTGGCAGCCAAAAGCATGTATGATGCAAACAACATCATTCGGCACTGAAAGCTTGTTTCGCTACGGACAACAAAATTCGACAGCGAAAAGCATTATTCTCTGCAGACAACACAAATTCGGCACTGAACACCTTAATTACTGTGGACAACACAATTCGGCAGCAAAAGCCTCTTTGTCTGCGAACAACCCAATTCGACATAAAACACCTGATTGGCTACAGACAACATAATTCGACAACGAACACCTGATTCGTTGCGTACAACACAATTCGGTATCGAACACCTGATTTGCTGCGGACAACACAAATTCGGCACCCAACACTTGATTCGCTGATGGCAACACAATTCGGCAGCCAAAGCCTGTTTCACTGCAGACAACACAATTCGGCAGCTTATTCACTATGGACAACACAATTTGGCAGCGAAAGCCTGTTTCGCTGCGGGCAACACAATTCGGCAGCGAATACCTGATTCACTGCAACAACATAATTTTAGCACTAAACTCCTGATTCGCTGCGGACAATACAATTCAACAGCTAAAAGCTGATTGGCTGCGGACAATATAAATTAGGCAGCAAAAACTTGATTTGCTGGGGACAACACAATTTGGCAGAGAACACCTGATGCGCTGCGGACAACACAATTCAGTGAACACCGGATCGATGCGGACAACACAATTTTAGCACCGAATACCTGATTCACTATTGATAACACAATTCGGCAGCAAAAGCCTGTTTCTCTACGGGCAACACAATTCGACAACAAACACCTGATTCACTACGTACAACATAATTTCAGCACCAAACTCCTAATTCGTTGCGGATAATACAATTCAGCAGCTAAAAGCTGATTGGTTGCGGACAATATAAATTGGGCAGCAAAAACCTGATTCGTTGGGGACAACACAATTCGACAGAGAACACCTGATTCGCTGCGAACAACACAATTTAGTGAACACTTGATCGGTGTGGGCAACACAATTTCAGCACCAAACACCTGATTCGCTGTCGACAACACAATTCAGCAGCAAAAACCTGTTTCTCTATGGACAACACAATTCGGCATCGAACACTTGATTCGCTGCGGGCAACACAATTCGGTAGCGAACACCTGATTCACTGCGGACAACACAAACTCGTCGCTAAAAGCTTATTTGTTGGGGACAACACAATTCAGCAGCCAAAAACTGATTCACTGCGAACAACACAAACTAGGCAGCAAAAACCTGGTGCGCTGCGGATAACACAATTCCGTAGTGAACACCTGATTCTCTGCGGACAACACATTTTCAAAACCGAACTCCTCATTCACTACGGACAATACAATTCAGCAACCAAAAGCTGATTCACCGCGGACAACACAAACTAGGGAGCAAAAACCTAGTTCGCTGTAGACAACACAATTCGGCAGCGAACACATGATTAACTGCGGACAACACAAATTCGGCACCAAATACCTGATTCACTGCAGACAACACAATTCGGCAGCGAAAGCCTATTTCGCTGCGGACAACACAATTCGGCAGCGAACACCTTATTTGTTGCGGATAACACAATTTCTGCACCGAACTCCTGATTTGTTGCAGACAATACAATTCGGCAGCTAAAACCTAATTCGCTGCGGACAACACAATTCTGCAGCGAACACCTTATTCGCTGCGGACAACACAAATTCATCACTAAAAGCTTATTTGCTACGGACAATATAATTTAACAGCGAACACCTGATTCACTGCAGATAACACAAACTGAGCAGCAAAAACCTAGTTCACTGCGAACAACACAATTCAACAGCGAACACCTGATTTGTTGTGGACAACACAAATTCGGTACCAAAAACCTGATTCGATGCGGACAACACAATTTGGTAGCCAAAGCTTGTTCCGCTGCGATAACATAATTCGGTAGCTTATTTGCCGAGGACAACACAATTCAACAGTGAAAGCCTATTTCGATGCAGATAACACAATTTGGCAGCCAAAAGCTTATTCGCTGCGGACAACACCATTCGGCAGCCAAAGCCTATTTCACTGCGGACAACATAATTCGACAGCAAAAAGCATTATTCTTTGCGGACAACATAAATTTTGCACGGAACACCTTATTCGCTGCGGACAGCCCAATTCAACTGCGAAAGCCTATTTTGCTGCGGACAACACAATTCGGTAGCAAACACCTGATTTGCTATGGACAACACAATTCAGCAGCCAAAAGGTTATTCGCTGCGGACAACACATTTTGGCAGCAAACATCTAATTCGCTGCGGATAACACAATTCGGCAGGGAACACCTGATTCACTGTGGACAACACCAATTCCGCAGCGAACACCTGATTTGCTGTCGACACTAGAATTTGGCAGAGAAAATTGAGTCGCTGCAAATAACACAAATCGACAGCAGACTGACTCGCTACCTACACAGAAATTGTTGACGAGAACTTGTATTTAATTCGACTTCTTCCCTTTGGCCAAGCATAAAGCTTACGCTAGGCTTTTCTCCTTTGTAACACTTCCTAGCCGAAACTTGTACACATAACGCAATAGTCATACTCCAATTTGTTTCACAAAAGCATGAACAATGCACCATCAAATCTCAACATGCATATGATTTACGTTCTTCTAACATGAATGTGAATGCAACATATTGGGCATGGATTATTTCATGGGAGGGTGACATAACAACCGTTATTCTTTGGATGCTTGGTCAGATCTACATCCGATACTTATTGCAATGCCGAGAGGAGATCTGTTTAACCTTTTACCATCTGAGCTTTTAGCCTTGTATACTCATTTGAATAAACATAAATAAAGGTCTTCGCCTTTTTTATTTAACCCATAAAACTTTCATTACAACAAATGATTCATCTTAATCTATTACAAGGGGAAAGGCACTGCCTCTATTAGATATAGCTTTTAGAAACATATCGGTGTTGTTCATGCTCCCTCGATACTTCGCGATGTCCCCTCCAACTTTACGAGCCTCTACTCTTAGCCAATGAGCCTCGGCCGCAGCTCGATCAATTTGCTCTTGAAATCCCTTATTCTTTCAGTATGGATCAAGTTGTTTCTGGATAGAGAATTATTAGCAGTATCTAATATTTGAATGTGACTCTCCATCATTTTCTGACTTTCTAGCAATTGTTCGGTCTTCGCCTCTCCCTTTGCCAATTTAGTCCTCAATGCTTTTGCTTCAATTTTGCTACTATTGAGTTCAGTTCTCAAATTCTGGGTGGCTTTGACTATCTTCTTGGTTTTAACCAACTCCAATTCAACATCTTTTAACTGGCTCTTGAGTTCTTTCAGATCTGTTAAACGCTTGCTTGACACAGCTTGAGTTTTGACGGCCAATTCCTCCCAATACTGGGTCTTCTCCACCTAAAGCGTCTTCTCCTCATCGATGACTTTTAGGGATTCAAAGTTGTTCATTGCTTTCATCCGATCTCGGCCCAACGAGTCCCTTTCTTCCTCAACCAATCTCCTCATAGCTTTTTCTTCGGCTAAGTGACGCTCTAATGATAGTCTCAAATCCTCCTTCGTTTTAAGCTCGGCTTGCAATCGTTTGACTTGGTCTCTTAGTTCTTCTTCACAACTCACCCTCTTTCTTCGGGTGCCCACGGATTCTGAAATTTCTACCATGTCGGAGACTCTTCTGTCACGCCATTCGGGGTACTTTTCACTAACTGTGGGATTCCTTGATCCATTCTCCTTCTTTATCAGCAATAAAGAGTTCCAATCCTTCTTAATGCTTTCTAGCATTTCCATGGCAGCCCCTTTATAGACCCCGGTAAATTGAGCTATGTCAATTGTCCTAGGAACACTTTGTATGCCCCCAAGCTGCCTTGCAACTAAAGCAGGTGCGTAACTGACGTATCCCGTTACTCCAATTAATGGTACCCAAGGCTTTTCTCCACAACTCATCAAGCTTGTCGTATTCCTCATCCAAGGAGCTTTGCAATTAAAAATGCTTAATGGAAGCCTTTGCAATTTTACCCTCCAATCATCTTCCGAAAAGCTCTCCCATTCTTTTGATACGAACAACTCGAGTGGCTTTTGGTCAAACCACCAGAAATTATTGAATATTGGTGTCTCCGTTTCTATATGACTTAACAACCAGATGAATAGTAAAGAGACACAACACCTCATGGAACCTTTACCCGTTTTCTTGGAATGACTAAGAGATAGGAAGGTTTCCGCCAAAATCGCGGCATACGGGTTGATCTTGTCTTTTCATATTCCACAAACAAATTGGCAGCTTCCAAACTGATAATTCCCGTAGTAGAGGGACATAGAACCAAACCAAATATTCCCAAAGCCAATATTCTATGTTTCTCTAATTTAGCATCCGGGTTGGCTTTTTTAGCAATCAGCAACTCCTCTAGCCGTTTCCATCTAAGACCCCCAGAGTTATCTTTCTCTCTATATGGTATTAGTTGAGGGATCCCTAGCAGTTTGGCAAGCTCATCCATCGTGTTGTCAATTCTCTAGCAGAAGTACACTTTATAGGCATCTTCGGGGAATTCAATCAACACACTATACTCTTCGATGGTAGGTGTCATGTCAACATTTCGGAAAGTGAAACGTCGGTAATCGGGATCCCAAAAATGTATCATGGCTTTTATGGCTGATGGCAAAATTGGCACTTTCAAAAGGTGCAAAATCCTCCCATACTTCATAGCAAATTCTGCTTCATCTATCTGATACTTAGTGAGTGAAAACAATCTGCTAGTGTCATTTGTTATGCACCTGACATCTTTGAATAGCGGTATCCCATTGGCATTTGGTCTAGGGCAGTCTCCCTCGGTCATTTGCAAGGATTCAGATTCGAGTCCATACTCAACAGTGGTTACCTCACGAATAACGGTCATTATGTCACTAGAAAGTCCTGTGATGAAAATGCTTAAATGTTATGCTTATCTCAATGAAATTATACAGGGAACAACCTAAAGAATAGGTTCTAGTCATTAAATGCATATGGGTAGTTTTGCTATCTAGTCTCAAAGGTCTTTCGCATGCTCAGTGATCGTCCTCGAAAGGTTGATATGAGGTTTACAAGCAGCGTGAAGATAGAGGCCCTGAGTAAAATCAGTTTGGCATATCAACCACTGTCGAGCAAACAAATCATGCGAGAGTTGGATAGTTTCGCGAGCCTTACCCAGGCTAAAGCCATTGGGGTGCCATTACTCCTCCACTTATCTTAAAGTTGGTACCACACGTATATGTATATATAAAAAAAATGAGCTTGAATGATATTCATATTAACATATATGCATGATAAATATGAATAATTATGCGTGCTAAAACAGTAAAAAGAACAAAAATAATAATAAAAAATAAAATAAAATACAAACATACATAATAAATAATAATAAACCATAAATAAATAAATAAACAAAAAAAACTTGATAAACACCAACAATACCAAAAAAAAACATATTTAGCAATAAAAGAAAAAAAAACAAAGCTTAGTCCTATTCCCCAGAGGAGTCGCCATTTTGTCGCACCCGACATCGCGGCGGCCCTAAAAATATTCTCTCTTGAATTATGGAAAAAGAACAGATTTCTGGCATCCGGTTCTTTGAGGGGAAAATGTGTTGTTTGAGGAGTCGCCACCTAGTATTATGGTCACTAGGAACCCTAACTGGTCAACAAAGATTCTATGGTTCGGGACTGGTTACGTAAAAGGAAAGATATTATCACCCCTTAAACGTTCTGCCGAAGGCAAACTGCATTGCTGTTTTGTCTTAAATTGCTAAATTTTTATTGGTTTATGTTCTGGTGATTTATACACAATATTCCTGACTCTGGCGTCAGTGAATATTCAACTACGGATAATTTCAACTCTGGCGTTGGTAATTATTACGTAGCTATAAAATAAATTTAGATTGATATATTTTTCTTTATTCCTAACTCCTACGCTAGTGAATAAACAAATAAACTAAATTTATGCATTCACATATTTTGTTTTATGTAGTTAAATAAAATAAATAAAATAATTAAATCAGTGTTTTTATTCCTGACTCTGGCGTCAGTGAATAAATAAATAAAAATAATAAATTTATTTTTTTATACATGCACATGTATTTTTTTTTTGCTAAATAAATAAAAAAATAAAATATAACGAATAAAAATAATATAAACTTAAACCAGTATTTTATTCCCGACTCTGGCGTTGGTGAATAAACCAGTAAATTTATATTATGTTTATTCATGCATACACATATTTTTCTATTTTTTTATTTCTCCTATTTTATTTTTATTTTTTTATTTTTTTATTTTTTTTATTATTTCTGGGGCTGGGTCCAGCTCAGCCCACATGGGCTGGGCCAGACCCAGCCGACCTAGTCCGGTCACTGGCCCAGGCCAGTGACCCGGCTGGGCCACGGCACGCATGAATCAGTTTCATGCGTGCATGGCGCTGTGCGAAGGTAATTAATTACCTTCGCATAGTGCTAAATGCACAAAACTTTCGAAAGCTAAAGAATGAAGAAAACAGAGGAAGCTTACCTTGTTGCAGGTAGCTTCGCCGGAGTGTTAGCGTGTCGGGCGACGATCAGCGGTGGCGTCCGTCAATAGTAAGCAAGAATTCCTCCTTCAACCTTTGTCTTACTGCCCTCTGTTTCCTCTGCCCTCGTCTGAAAAATTAACCCGTGCTTTGTTTTTTAAATTCTCTCTACTCCCTCTCAGTTCTTTTTCTGTGTTCACTGTTTTGGGCTGGTATTGGTGAGGGAAAGGTTCACTTCTGGTGTGGGACTCTAAAAAATGCTTAAAAATTCAGCTGGTATCTTTGTGTTTCTCCCTTCTGGTTTCGTTCATCTCTCTCTCTCTCTCACTCCGCAACTGGCCTCTGCTCTCGGTGCTGCTTGGCTTATATAGGACTTGGCGGGTTGGTAACAGGTGGTAGGCTGAGGAACGGCCACCATTAAACGCTCATAACTGAGGCCAACGGACGACCATTACTGCTGCAACGTTCGGCCTCCTTTACTGTGGAAAACGGTCGCTAGTTTAAAGAAGAAGATGAACAGCGTCTTCAAAACGACGCCGTTTTGGAGATAACAGTGGCCATTTTCACTTTGACCCGCGAAGTTTCAAAATTTTTGTAATTAAGCCCCTGGTTTAAACGGTAATTAGCCCCCTGTATTTGCACGCCTTTTTCAATGTAATCCTTGGATTTTAATTTCACAATTTGGACCCCAATCGTTAATATTTCTTCAATTAAGTCCCTGATTTCATTAATTTAATTAAATCCAAGTCCAATTAAGTATCAAAACTTATCAATTCTCAAATTAAACCCTTAATTGGATTAATTAAATTAATTCCAAGCTTAATTAAGTCTCAAAACTTATTAACTCTCCAATTAAATCCTTGATTGGGTGAATTAAATTAATTTCAAGTTTAATTAAGTCTAAAAATTTATCAATTCTCCAATTGAACCCTTAATTGGATTAATTAAATTAATTCCAAGCTTAATTAAGTCTCAAAACTTATTAATTCTCCAATTAAATCCTTGATTGGATGAATTAAATTAATTTCAAGCTTAATTAAGTCTAAAAATTTTATCAATTCTCCAATTAAACCCTTAATTGGATTAAGTAAATTAATTCCAAGTTTAATTAGATTAATTCCAAAGTTTAATTAAAACCCCAAAACTTCCAATCATATTGCCCTTAACCCAAATTTTAATTCATTCTTCATTTATTTCATTTTACTTGTTTTTTTTTCATCATCATTATTATTTTTTTCATCAATTTTTTTCATCCTTTTTAGTAAATAAAATAATAATAATAAAAATAAAACGGTCAAAAATTGGGTTATGACACTGCTACCGATTCAGAAATCAGTACCAAACCTGTATTGCTATCGATTCAGAAATTGGCAAGCCACTGTGCCGTTGTCGATTCAAACATTGGCAGCCAAAAATTATGTCGCTGTCGTTTCAGAAATATGTAACCAAAAACTCTTTTGCTGCCGATTCAGAAATCAGCAGCAAAACTACGTCACTGCTAATTCAGAAATTAGCAATTGACTGTGCCGCTTTTGATTCAGAAATTGACAGCAAAAAATAGTCTCATTGTTGATTCAGAAATCAGCAGCCAAAACATTTTTGCTATCGATTCAAAAATCGACCACAAAACTGCATCGCTGCTGATTTCTAAATCGAAAGCTGACTGCCGCTACCAATTCAAAAATCAGCAACCAAAAACTATGTCACTGCCGATTCAAAAATTGGCAGCAAAACTGCATCACTGCCAATTCAAAAATCTGCAGCCAACTGTGACGTTGCCGATTCAGAATTCAGCAGCAATGGTGGTGTCATTTCAAATTTATTTTTTTTGGGTGTTTATAGGTTTACCTCTGTTTCATACCCTATTTCCTGTCAGAGTTCCCATTATGAACCCCCTTTCCATTTGGGTGACAATTCTTCTAGTACTAAATAAGTGAGTGGCACCTAATTCAAACAACACAAGCACATTAAAGTTATTCATCGGTAGTGTACCACCTACTACCATTTAGAATGCCATTAGCCGAAGCTAACCATCAATCACAACCCGGTCATCCATCTTGGATGCCATTAGCCAAAACTAATCACCAATCACAATAACATTCCATAACCGATTTGATGACACTATTTATCTCATTATCGGGAATGCATCTTTGAAATATTTGATTAGGACAATAGATTATTACTTAAAAGTGCATTTTTATCAAGGTTTTATATCATCATTTTACACTTGAAGTATCAATAACTCCTTTAACAAAAACATGTTTTATAATAACAAGTCTGATACTATAAGATACCTTTAATTTATGGTAAATATTCATCGTAAATGCAGGCCTATCACATAAATCAAAGGATTGATTAATAAGTTTAAATACTGAAATTTAAAAGACAAATAGATGACCAAACTTAGAAAATAGATGCTGGTTTAATCCAAACTAGAACATTGTTCAATCATTAGGTCATATCTGAAGCTGTAGATCTTGGATTTAGGTGATATGATTGCATTTTCTTTTCCTCATCTATAAAACCTTCTTATTCTTCTTCTTCCTTTCATTTCTACTCAACTCATACATTCTACAAGCATAGACAGGTCTTGAAATGGTAGGATCCTTAGCTCTTAAAATAAAAAATATTTGTATTTTTTATGGATCCAGTCCTGGGAAAGAAAAAGAGTTTATAGAATCCGCAAATCATCTTGATCAGATACTAACTGAGAGAAAGATTCATTTAGTATATGGGGGAGGCAACCTTTGGCTAAGGGGGAGTGTGTCAATAGTTGCATTCTTAGGAGGCAATCAAGTTTTGGGTATCGTTCAAAAAGCTTTAGCAAAAGGGGACATCATTAGAAAAACAATTGGAGAGGAACTATAGGTCTCCACAATGTCTGATCGAATGAATAAAATGTCTAACCATGCTAACGCCTTCATTGCCTTACCAGGTAGTCTGAGCACATTGGAAGAGATCTTTCATATTTCCTCTTGGGCCCAACTGCACATTCACCATAAACCTATAGGTTTGGTAAATGTTAATGGTTTTTATGATAATTTGTTGCCTTTTCTTGATCAAGCTGTGGAACATGAATTTTTAACATCTTCGACACGACAAATCATAATCTCTGCTACCACTGCTGAACAATTGATTGACCAACTACAATCTTTCATCCCTGTAATTGATCCCTCTATGATTCGCATAAATTGGTCAACTAAGAAAAGTTACAAAAAGCTTAGATTGGATTTGAGCCTTCGTTTGTGAAACCTTGTGTCTTTTGGTTTTGTTAATAGCACATTATTTTATTTTGTTTTTTCTTATATTTGTTTAAGTGTGTTTCAGGTTTGTCAGTGTTTGTTGTTTCAGTTGATGTCTTATATATTCTATCTTTCTACCTTAGGAAATTGAAGACAATGTTTCATTTTAGTTGGGGGGAGAGGGTAGTAAATGACATTAAAAAAAAAAACTTACTAATTATTTTTGCTATTATTAAAACCATTTGACAAAACTGTTATTACTAGGATGGCAGAGTATGGGAGAATTTTATTGACTCTTAAGATGCATCTTAGTAAACTTTTTCCAATGGTTATTTGCAATATTTATAACAAGGTCTATCACATACTTCTCTTGAAATATTCAGGTTTACAAACTCTTGCATTATTATCAATTGATTCTGCTCATATACTCATTTAACAAGTATTCTTAAATCTTCATTTTCACACACACACACTTTAACATATGATTGTGGGTTGCATATTCGATTATTACATTATTTATGTTCTTTTGTTAAAGGTAACAATTAAGGGAAAGAGATAGTATATAATTTGCAAAGAAAAAAAATAGAAAAAAATGATAATAAATGTAACTAAATAAATAAATAAATAGGTAGATAAGTTTGGTTCCGTAGCCTTCCTAACCTAAGCAATTAAGCCCGAAGAAGTGTTTTAACACCTAATACCCTAAATTCAATTGACTTGGGAGCTATTGGCCTAGTGCTTGTTACATGGGTTAAGGAGAAAAGCTTAAGGGAATCAAATATTGCACTATCTACATATCAGTATCTACAACCCGAGTTACTAAGGTCGTAGGGGTACCTCAACACCTATTGCCCTAAGATCAACTGGTCTGGGAGTCATTAGCCAAAAGCTCGTTACATGTGTTAAAGATGCATTGTGTTTTAAGTTATATGTATATATATTCCAAAAAAAAAAGAAAAAAAAAGAAGAAGATAATAATCCTAACCCAAGGAAGTTAACCTTAAATATTAGAACAAAATATTGTTTTCTTCAAATAAAAGCCCCATGATCTATGTTTTTATACATTGAGCACATAAATAAGAAGGTTTATTAATATTTTGTTTAAAAGGTATTGAGTAGAAATATATAAATTTAATGAGAGTTTGTTTATCTGAATAAATTAATGGAAGTTGAATGATGAATGCCTTGCTTTGTGGAATTTACAAATTATTTTTTTATTTTAACGCTTTGATTACTAGGGACTAGTAATAAGCTAGTTGGGGGGTGTGATTGGTACTTAAAAATACATTTTTATCAAGGTTTTATATCATTTTTTGCACTTGAAGTATCAATAACTCCTTAACGAAAGCATGTTTTATAATAACAAGTCTGATACTATAAGATACCTTTAATTTATGGTAAATTTTCATCTTAAATGCAGGCCTGTCACATAAATCAAAGGATTGATTGATGAGTTTAACTACTGAATTTAAAAGACAAAGAGATGGCCAAAATTAAAAAAGAGATGCTGGTTTAGTCCAAACTGGACACTGTTCGGTCATTGGGTCATATCTAGAGCTGTAGATCTTGGATTTAGGTATGCTCTATATGGATGGAAAGCTAATACATAGGCCTAAAACTTTCATGAAGAGTTTAAGATTTAAAAAGGCATTTTCAAGTCTAAATTGTAGCAATAACAGAGAAATTTGAATATGTCCTACAGCCTAGACATTGTTCAGTATTCAGCCCATATCTTGAGTTCTAGAAGTCCAAATAACCTCAATTGTTTTTTGTTGGAAAGCTGAGACAAATTCCTAGAACTTTCATGGTTAAGTCTGTTCAAATTCTGACATTATCAATGATGTTTATGGTAGACAAGAAGATAAGGATTGTCACCAAGTCAAGATGTGACCACCCACTCAATAATTAGTCATCAAATCAATAGTTTTGAATTTTAGCCTATAAAAAGAGTCCTTTGCCATGCATTTAGGCATTTTGGTTGTTCATATCAAGATCATGCTCTTTATTTCTTTCTTTATATTTTTGTAATGTTTAAGTTTTATTTCATGTTATATTTTCCTTAATCTCTTGTTTATGCTTTTCATTTCCTTTACTATACTTATGTTTTTATGTTGTTTATTTTTGTTTCTCTTGTTCATTATGTTTAGCTAAGTTTATTATGTCAAGGTGAAAAGGTTTCCACTAATGGTGTTAGAATATGTATAATATAAACTCAACATGGAATTCAACATTTATATCTAAGAAAGTTTGTTATTAACATGTCTTATCTTTTTATCTTACTAATTCTTAATACCTTGCTTGTTAAATGGTTAATCTAGATTTATGTTGTATAACACTTGGTGCAAGAAATGCTTGGCACTTTCATAGCCAACCATATGGTATAACCTACACATATTCTATGAAAGGAACTTGATTTGTTGTTAACATAAGTTAGCATTATGAATTCCTGACAATAATTAAAAGTATGGTGTTACTTAAATAAGATAGTTAATATGATCATGTTAAAAATTTATAATGAACTATTAAGGATAAATTATCCGATTGAAACTTCCTTTGTGTATGGTTTCCAGTTGATTAATAAAAAAAGTTTATATTATACTTATTTCTAATACTATTAGTGGATTCTCTAACCTTAACAATTATTTTATCATTGTTTAATCCTTACATCAATATCCCATAAAATTCTCATAAACTCTTTATTTTATTAAATATATATATATATTATTTGTAATTTATATAGTTTACCTCCACTGTGGTTCGACCCCGATCTTGCCGAGTTATTTATTACTTCGACACTCCTGCACTTGGGATAAGACATCAATCTTTTGGTCTTGTCAACAATGTTTGAATAAGTAAGGGTCATCCTAATAAAAATTTTGCACATCACTCAAACTTTCTTTTGTCTTGGTTATCCAAATGAGCTGGTAAAAATCCTAAAACAAGAAAATTGATATTTTTAGCAAACGAAGGCAGTGAACTAAGAGAAAGTAAAGATTCATCAGGAAAGTAATCATCGATTGGTGTGATGTCGTATGTGGAATCTATTGTCAATATTGACAAATGATTCGCGGCAATATTTTCGGTGCCTTTTTCATCCTCGATTTCTTCTTGATTGGTCATGGCATGAAAAAATGGAAGTGCTGGTGGGGAATCAGTCTTTTCTTTGCAATGTTCAGATTCAACCCCTTCCTTACCCTCAGAGATTGACTCATCATCTTTCTCACAAGGTTCAAGAGTGGGTTTTTCAATAACCTTACCACTATGAAGAGTGATGACTGATTTGACTTAATTCATGTGTTGGCTTCTAGAACTACTTGCATTTGCATTGTATTGACCTTTGGATTTTGTTGTGGTTGAGATAGAAACTTACCTTTCTCTTGAAAACTGAGAGCAGATGTGAATTTTGCAAGAGCATCTTTAAAATCTATCACGCTTTGAGCAAGTTAAGTGTTGATTGTCTCTTGCTTTTCAATGAATTTATGCAATGTTTCCTCAAGATTTCTTCTAGCAGGTGGAGCATAAGGAGGTGCATATCCTTAAGAATTTTGGAAATTATAGTGTGCTTGAAACGGTGGCTATGAAGTTTATGCATTATTGTTATCACTCTTTCAACTGAAATTTGGGTGATTTCTCCAACTAGGGTTGTATGTTTGTGAGTATAGATCATGATTTGGCAATTGAAAACTGTTTAAAGCACTGGTTTGTTCATGGAGACATTCCTTGAAGGAAGGCAAACTTAGACAATCATTGATTGAATGTTCATTAGTTTCACAGATTTGACACATAATGTCTTGAACAAATTTTAATTGACCACTCCTTTTCAATTCTAGTGCCTCCACTTTTTTAGTTAAAGATGCAAACTTGGCTTGGTGGTCATGATCTTTCCTAAGGTTGTACATTCCTCCACTAGATGTATGAGATTGAGTTTTACTTGGTGCCTCATAAGTTCCTATAGTGTCCCAATTTTGAGCATTTTCAGCTAACAAGTATAAGTACTCCATTGCTTTATTAGGGTCTTTATCTTCAAAAGTGTCATTGCACATCAATTCTATCATTTGTCTATCTTTAGGTGTTAACCCTTCATAAAAATATGAAACCAATTTCGTGTTTTAAAACCATGATGAGGGCAAGCATTAACCAAATCTCGATACCTATCCCAATATTGGTAAAATGTTTCTCCTGGTTTTTTAGTGAAAGTGGTGATTTGTCTTTTGAAAGAGTTTGTTCTGTGAAACGAAAAAAACTTCTTTAAAAATTGTTGTTGCATTTCATCCCAAGCATGAATGGATCTTGACTTAAGATTTTATAGCCATGTTTTAGATTTATCTTTTAATGAAAAAGGAAAAAGCTTTAATCTGATTGTGTTCATGCTACAATTTAAGTCATTATAGGTGTTACAGACTTCCTCAAATTCTCTCAAATGCAAGTATGGATTTTCTTGATCTAAGCTATAAAAAGAAGGTAAAAGTTGAATAATGTCTGTCTTAAAATTAAAATGAGAAGCATCAGAAGGAAAAATGATACATGATCATGCACTTGTTCTTTGCTGGATTCATGTAGTCTCTAAGTGTTTTAACCCGATTATTATCATTATTCTCATTATAAAGCGACAGATTATCCTCTTCAGCAATGTTTTCTAAAGAAGATGAGGATACCCTACAAAGTCTATCATTTAATGTACGTGACCAAACTCTCATGCACGTGTAGGAAGAGAATAAAAGGAAGAAAAGAAAAAGAAAAAGAAAAAGAAAAAGAAAAAGAAAAGGAGACGAAACACAAGAAACAAAAGTTAGATAAAAGAAAAGTGAAAAGAGAAAAATATAACAAAATTTATAATTTGTACAGAAATTTACATACCCGACAACGATGCCAAAAACTTGACACGATCAAAAGATTGATGTCATATCCCAAGTGCAGGAGTGTCAAAGTAATAAATAACCCAGCAAGACCGGGGTCGAACCATATGGAGATGAACTATATAAATTACAAATAATATATATATATATAAAATAAAACAAAGAGTTTATGAGAATTTTATGAGATATTAATGTAAGGATTAAACAATGATAAAACAATTATCAAGGTTAGAGGATCCACTAATGGTATTAGAAATAAATATAGTATAAATTTTTTTTATTAATCAACTGGAAACCACATACAAAGGAGGTTCTAATATGATGATTTATCCTTAATAGTTCATTATAAATTGTTAACATGATAATATTAACTATCTTATTTAAGTAACACCAAACTTTTAAATATTATCAGAAATTCATGATGCTAACTTATGTTAACAACAAATCAAGTTCCTTTCATAGCACATGTGTAGGTTATACCATACGATTGGCTATAAAAGTACCATAGATTTCCTGTACCAAGTGTTATACAACACAAATCTAAATTAACCATTTAACAAGCAAGTTATTAAGAATTAGTAAGATAAAAAGATAAGACATGTTAATAATAAACTTTTTTTTATATAAACATTGAAGTACATGTTGAGTTTATATTATACATATTCTAACACCATTAGTAAAACTTTTTCATATTGACATAATAAACTTAGGTAAACATAATGAAGAAGACAAACATAAATAAACAACATAAGAACATAAGTATTGTAAAGGAAATGAAAAGCATAAACAGCACATTAAGGAAAATATAACATGAAATAAAGCTTAAACATTACAAAAATATAAAGAAAGAAATAAAGAGCATGATCTTGATATGAAAACCAAGATGTCTAAATACATGGAAAATACCTCCTTTTATAGGCTAAAATTCAAAACTATTGATTTGATGACTAATTGTTGAGTGCGTGACCACATCTTGACTTGGTGACAATCCTTATCTTCTTGTCTGCCAAAAATGTTATTTGCTAACTTTAGAATATGAACAGATTTATATCATCAAAGTTCTAGAAAATTATCTCAGCTTTCCAACAAAAAAAGAATCGGTGCATTTGGACTTCTAGAACTCAAGATATGGGTTGAACACTAAATAGTATCTAGGCTGCAAAACAGATTTGGACTTCTCCGTTGTTGCTACAATTTGAACTTGAAAACAGACTTTTTGAATCTTGGACTCCTAATGAAAGTTTTAGGCCTATGTCTTAGCTTTCCATCCATATATAGTAGACCTAAATCCAAGTTCTACAGCTTCAGTTATGATCTAATAACCGAGTGATGTTCCAATTTGGACTGAACCAACATCTCTTTTATATTCTTAGCCCTTTCTTTGTTTTCTCAATTTCAGTAGTTAAACTCATCAATCAATCCTTTCATTTATGTGATAGACCTACTTTTAAGATGAACATTTACCATAAATTAAAGGTATCTTATATTATTAGAGGTGTTACTATAAAAACATGCTCTAGCTAAAGAGTTATTGATACTTTAAGTGCAAAATGATGATATAAAACCTTGATAAAAATGCATTTTTAAGTACTAATCAAATATCACAATAAATATAACAACACAAATATCCAACAATTTAAAAAGGCAAACATGCATTCATATTTTATTTACTTCTTCCTTTTGTTTTTCATTGAAAACTATTTCTCATTCAACTACTAAAAACTGTTTTCTCTTCCATTATTAACCTCCATTCAAGATTTTATAAGATCAACCATGATTATTTTCACTTAACACATTACTGATACCAATTTCACTAGTATCATCATCACCCCATACAAGTTGATGCAAGGTGATCCCCTTCCCCGTGATCCTAACATACACTAAATGTATACTAGTCAAAACATAATGATCCCTTTACCTAGGATCCTAACATACACTAAATATATGCTAGTCCAAACATGGCGCTCCCTTTACTCGGGATCCTAACATGCACTAAATGTATGTTAGTCCATGCCCCATATCACACTTCTCATATTTCTATTGTCAGTGATAATTTCATCATTTGACAATTCACACAACAACCTTTCACCTCGAATACACATACATTCAGAATACTATCCAAAATATCAACATCATTATGCAAACTTTCCTTCTTTCACATAATATCCAACATTTGGTAATTCACATCAATAACATATTAAATCATGGAACTTAACTAGAAAGTATAGGTGTGGATCACCTACCTACAGTAGAAGCTCTACTCGTGCTTCCTTGTTGCTACTGATGCACCACTCTAAAGGTCCCTTCTGCAATCACAAGCTTATCTCATATATTTTCCTCATTCAAGGATACATTTTATAAAAACCATATCAATAGCCAACAGGTCTTTCTTTCAATCATTCCTTTCTTTATATTTGGATTGTTACCGTTTAAATTTCAAATTGTTACTCTTTCGAACTATAATTGTTTCAAACTGTTACTCTTTTGAACTGTTACTGTTTTAAATCGTTACTCTTTCAAATTGTTACTCTTTTGAACCGTTACTATTGTGAACCATTACTCTTTTGAATTATTACTCTTTTAAACTGTTATTGTCTACATAGCTTGTATTTCAACCTCCTCTCAGATTTTTAACTCTATCTAATGTTATGGGACTCCATTTCAAGCAAGGTTAGCCACGTTGAAAAGCTAATACATGGGGCTACAAGTCCTATGAAGGAAGCAGAACCCAATTCTGCCCCTAAGATAGTCAAAATTGCTTATCAACAAATTAGACTTACTGCCCTATAAGGTCTGTCATGACCCAGTCTCGATTGATAACTCATAACTGGAGTTCTATAGCTCCAAATTAAGCAAGACTAATTTTTTTAGTTAGTCAACATCTAAAACTTTAATGTCTATGAAGGAACCTGATCCTAATTCCCTCATCCTCTTACCCAAAATCTCACCGACAGTTGGCAGATGAGCCTGTATAGATTCGTCACCCCTTCCATTAACACATAACATTCACAAATTATATTTGTGGGTAAATTATCTTGGTTTCATGCCCCCAATCATATACAACTCATGAATTAACTTAATTTTAACATCTATTACTTTTTCCCCAATCCAAGTCTAAGAACCCTAATCTGTAACTCAACATCAAGGTATCAATTCATAATCAAATTTGAAATGAATTATAAGATCATGTTTATAAGACCTTACCCCGCAAGAATTAAGGTTTCGACCTTCAACCAGTTGAAGATTTTCGACTCCCTCTTTCCTTTTTTTTAATGACAATCAACCCCCCTTCTCTTCTTATTCAAATTTTCTTGTTAATCCATTGCCCACAATTGTTTATTCCATCTATAAACCCTTAATCTTGGATCAATTCTTGAAATTTTGGTGTTTCTCTCTTGATTTTGCAAGAATGGATACAGAAACTCTCTATTTTCTTTCCTTTTGGTTGCTGCAGATTTTTGGTGAGGAGATGAGTATTTATACTTTATAACTTGTCTTATTTGTACTTAGGCCTCATTTCCTTTAATTGTATTATTTTTCCCCCACATCTTTTTTTTTTTCTTAAAATCAAGCTATACCTCTTTTCATTTCTTATAACTCTACCCTAGAACTTTTAGTTTAGTTTATAAATCCAACCTTCAACATTACCGGATTAATTTATAATGTCTCCAATTATTTCGTCTGGAAATTTATATCCAAAAATTTCTGAATTCCTGTTTTTATTTAACCCTATAGATGAATTTCTTTACTTTTATTTCCCATGTAGTTAGTTTGAAATTTAAGCAACCTTTATTTTCCCCAGGGTTTACAATCATCATCACAACCACAATCTTTATAACAAACATTGAACACCAAATATCATTATAAAGGAATAAATGAGATAAACACGCATACATGAAACATGATTATATGAATTTAAGAGTTTAGTTCATATATTCAAGTTTAAACATTAATTATACAAATTAAGTTATATAAATGTTTTAATATTATAAAATACAAGGATATACTCTCTAGAACTAGATAACAAAAGGTGAACAAAAGTTAGGATCTACTCTTGTCATGCATATGATGGTCCTGAAATAAAACATATATTATTGAAACATGAGTATCACAAAAAGTATAGTAACACAAAAATCCAACAAATTAAAAAAGTAAACATGTATTCATATTCTATTTGCTTCTCCATTTTTATTTTCATTGGAACTCTTTCTCATTCAACTACTAACAAATGCTTCACCTTTCATTTTCAACTTCCATTCAAGATTCCATAAAATCAACCACAACTATTTTGCGCCTAACATGTTGCTAATACCAATTTTTCTGGTACCATCATCACCATGTAGACGTCAATGCACGTGATCCTCTTATTCGAGACCCTAACATACACTAAATGTATGTTAGTCGATGCACAGTGATCCCCTTACCCAGGATCCATACACTAAATGTATGTTAGTCGATGCACGGTGATCCCCTTACCCAGTATCTTCACATACACTAAATGTATGTTAGTCCATACCACATATAACACTTCTTATATTTTCTATGTTAGCGATACTTCCATCATTTTACGATTCACATGAAAGACCATTCACCTTGAACCCATATACATTCGAGATACTATCCAAAATAACAACATCGTTATGTAAACTTTCATTCTTTCATATAATATCCAACATTTGCTAATTCACATATCACATCAATAACATTTTAAGTCATGGAATTTAACTAGAAAACATAGGTGTGGATCACCTACCTGCAGTAGAAGCTCTACTCGTGCTCCCATGTTATTGCTACTACACCACACTTATGGTCCCTCCTATAATCATAGGCATATGTCATAAATTATCCTCATTCAATGAAATAGTTCATAATAACCATATTAACAGTCAATATAGGTCTTTTTTTTCAATTATTCATTTCTTTATATTTTGTGTTTTTCTCATTTCACCATTAATATTGTCTACTTTTATCCGACCATAGTTATCATTACAAATTTTCATTTCGAACATGGCTTGTTTCTTTTGGAAGTTAAGATATAATATCACATGTTTCCTGAAGGGAAAGGATCCAATTTTCACCCTTAACATGTCTAGATAGTTGTTTTAGCAACTTTTCGAATCTACTAGCAGAGGTTGCATTCCGACCTCTCCTCAGATTTCTGACTATATCCGAAGTTCTAGGGCTTCATTTTAAGCGAGGTTAGTCTCGTTAGAAATTTAAGACACGAGGATACAAGTAACTTGAAGGGAGGAGAATCCAATCCTACCCCCAAGACACTTGAAATTACTCATCAACAAATTAGACCTATTGCCCTATAGGGTCTCTCATGACCCAGTCTCAATTAGTGACCCATAACTGGAGTTATATAGCTCTAAATTGAGTAAGATCAATTTCTTTAGTTAGTCAACATCCAAAACTATAGTTCCTATCAAGAAACCTAATCCTAATTCCCTCATCCTCCTACTTAAATTCTCTCTGAAAGTCAGGAAATGTATCCATCTAGATTCATCAACCTTTCCATTTACACACAACATCAATTCAACTTTCCTTATATCAACCCCTAGCCATATCACATACCATATAAAGTGTTAAAATATCTTTTAAGAGCCAATTTTCTCTATTTATATCAATCTTCCCTCTTAACGTCAAAATAAAATGTTTTTTTTTATTTTACTAATTTTTCAAACAATATTCTTCCAAACACAATCCTTGCTATTTCAACATGTATTTTTCCTCATTTCGACACAATTAAACTCGCGTCATCAAGCTAAATATGTCAAATTCAACATTCTCCCCCTTTGATGCATAATTGGCCGAAAGTAGGGTCTTGAGGAACCAAGAGTTTCCTCATTCTTTTTATGCTAATTTCATTCAATTCACACGCATACATTCATATAGAAAAACAACTTATTGTAATAAATTCAACAAGGAAAACCACAATTTCCCCCAGTCCCTCTTTGCTCTTCATATGGCCAACCACCCTTAACTCAATTACCCATATATTTTCTTTGATGAATCATCATGATTTCATGCCTACAATCACATACAACACATGAATGAACTTAATTTTAACAATTAATATATTTCCCCCAATTCAAGTCTAAGAACTCTAATTAAAATTCAACACTAAGGCATCAATTTGTAATCAAATTCGCAATGACTTATAGAATAATATTTAGAACTCCTTACCTGATAAGAATCAAGGTCTCGATCTTCAACAAGTCAAAAATTGATTACTCCCCCTTTTCTTAATGACAGTGAGCCCTCCCTTCTCTCTCTCTACCTTTAAAATTTCTTATTAATCTCTTGTCCACAAGTATTTATTCTACCTATAAACTCTTAATATTGGATGAGTTCTTGGGATTTTTGGTGTTTCTCTCTTGATTTGACAAGAACAAAAAATCAAAAACTCCCTCCCTCTCTCTTAATGGTTGCTACCAGTTTTGATATGCAAGGGAGATGGGTATTTATACCCCATAATTTGCACTTAGTTCCTATTTTCTTTAAATGTATTATTTTGCCCCCACATCTTTTCTTCTTATAATTAAGTTATACCTCTTTTCATCTCTTATAATTTCACCCGTAACTTTTTAGTTTAGTTCATTTTTTTTAATTTAATCCAACCCTCAATATTTTCGGGTTAAATTTATAATATCTCGAAATATGTTATCCGAAAATTTATATCCGAAAATTTCTGAATTCTTGTTGTATTTAAATTTATGCATGAATTTCTTATTTTTTATTTTCTATTTATTTAGTTTGCAATTTATACAAACATTTAATTTCCAGAATTTACAGTTATCCATCATGTCCGAGCGCCATCGGATACTAGTTGAGCCATACAATCCACCCAAACTCTTTAGGGACTAGAATCTGAGTAAGCAAGTCATCCACTTTTCAAAGCCATTGACCAGAAACCTCTGTGACCACATCTCCTAAAAATGGTGAGAAACACATGTCCATCATGATCTTAACCCAGTGAACCAGTGCATGTGTATTCCCTCTGTTCACTGCGCGCCCACCATACACGACATCCCAGACAAAATAGCCCTAACAAGTTGCTCCATATATGTTTGAGGTGGCACCGCAGGTGGGGGTCCTCCTATATTCTGTATTCTAGCCTCTATCTCATGTTGAGGCTCTCGTGCAGTAAATAATGAAGAAGCATCCCTGTATACATGTGGCTCTCCTTGTACAGACTAAGATTGTCTCTTAGCTGAATGAGTTGTATCCTCCAAAAGATCATTCATCAGATCTCTTTCCCTCTCACTAGAATCTTGTTGCCTCTGGTTAACGGATGACTCAGTCTTGTTCCTCTCGTAGGAGGCACCATCTTGCTAATAACATCAGTTTTTCAGCATTCTCATAATTCATTCATCTACAACAAGACTTTTCTCATTAACACAAAATCCTTTCTTGGACAAACTTGTGCTCTTTATACCAAATGTAACACCCAAATCTGCTACTTATTCTGAAATTTTGGCAAAAAAATTTTTTATTATTATTATGAACAATTCTATGAAATTAGAAATCTATTATCTAGCGAAGTCTCCTTTATTTCTTTAACAATCCCGAGTATTGGCAACAAAAATAATCACATGCAAGTTCAAGTTATCATTAGAGTCCATCCATTTATACCATTTTCCATTCCACTACACATCATAATTGTAAATATTAACAAGTTCTTATGTATTCATGTAAGCATATGTAAGCCAAAGATCAATATGCATGGAAAATATTACAAGAAATAAATATTAAATAACTCTCATCTTTAACTTGCGTAAACCAAAAAGTTTAGTCTAGAATATAAGTTAAGATTTAAAGCATTATAATATAATTAAGTTTGATTAACATCCTCTATTTAACCATTTGAGTTAGTTGTCTTGGAGGGCATTAGTTACAAAATATAATATATATTTAATTTACTAACATCTTAATATAAAATGAGTTATATATCTGAATTATTCTCACAGCTAAATTACATAAAAATTTTGTTCAACTTGGTCATGTAGCATGAGATGGGCTGCACAATATTTATAATTGTTAATTTTCTAAATTAGTTTTAAAATTTCTCCTACTTTTAATGCAATTTATGATATCATAAAATAAATATTCACCTTACAACTAACAAAACTAATTTCTTATATCACCTTAAAATATACAAAACATAGCACCATATTTTAACTTTTTTTCTTTAAACACATACCATTTTACCATATCTGATATTTAAAACTTGATTCATTTCTTCTTAAACTCTCATCAACTTATCTATTCATTTATTTGTTACCAACTTTTAAGTATAAGTTTGTCCTCCGAACCAATCTTCATTTATATTGGAGCTGAATCCAAGGCTTTTTGTTTTCTTTGGAATTCCCCACTTTACATTGGTCTTCATCTCTTGATGAAGACATATACAACAATTTTCTTCCTTTTTAGAAACACACAATGGCCTCCATACAAAAAGACAGACATCCCCAATTGTTTTCATTCAATTTGAAACAACAACACAATGGTTTTCTAGTAATTTGAAACAACACAATGATTTCCATATAATTGGAAGCAACAGTACAAGGGTTTCCATGAAATTGAAAACAACAACATAATAGTTTTCTTTCATTTGGAAACAACAACATAATTGTTCTCATGCAATTGGAAACAACAACATAATGATTTCTTTTTTTTTTTAAAGCAACAACATAATGGTTCCCACACAATTGGAAACAACTACACGACGAATCTTCATTCAGTAATGAAGACCACCACAACAATTTCCATTCATTGAGAAATAATAATCATAAAATAATCTTCATCACTCGTAATTTAATTCAAATAAATTTGTCAACTTAAATAAGAGTGTAGGGAAAAGGAAACCTACCTGCTTTTCCAGCGGCATGATCTCCTCCGACCGATGATTCGATCCTTAGTGTCGCTCTGGTTCACAAGGAGAACTTATGTCAACACATCATTTAGAATCATTTTTATGATATATTCATGTTTGTAACAAAATATATAATAATACATTTTCATCACCCATTCATTTATACCAATTTGTACTTGTTGAAATATTTTCCCTCCATATTTTCCCATTTGGACGAAATAAACACACATTCATCCTTCTAGGTATTTTCTTGAAAATGTTCATGCATTCATGGTATGATACCTACCATAATACTTCATTTATTGTGTTATTTTTCAACTCTCTTTATATTCACCATTCTCTAAATGAACTTGACTCGTCCATTTATGTTCACTTTTCACTAATTATATGCACGTGTAACGTTCAATACATCATGAAAGGTTCTTTTTCCCACCATCTTCTTGATTGGCTGAATCATACACCATGTTTCCTAGGTATCCATGTCAACATTTTTCAAACAAGTACACACAAATCCACATCTTCATATTACTAAACATTATTCAACTTGATTATGTACAAGTAAAATCTATGCTTTACAAGTGATGATTTCTAAGATTCAAACCCATATTCATAAATGATAGTCTAAATTACACACATGTGTTTTAGTTCTACTATTGTGAAGAGTATCTTCCTCACTGATATGTATCATAATTTTGTACTTGTAATTGTGTTTATAGTAATATGAATATCATTTACTTATATTTATTTTGTTAATTTTATGAACCAACATTGAAATCTATATTAATTAAGAAAAAATTCTAAAGATGCTCAT
Organism: Populus tomentosa; assembly: GCA_018804465.1. Taxonomy (NCBI): domain Eukaryota; kingdom Viridiplantae; phylum Streptophyta; class Magnoliopsida; order Malpighiales; family Salicaceae; genus Populus; species Populus tomentosa. Next base: position 5,157,266 of record CM031981.1, read on the forward strand.
GTTCTAAATTTTAAAGTTTCTTTGAATTGTTTAACTAAGCATGCTATGTAAATCTTGAGTTAATTATTTCTTGTCTATATTGTTTATATTTAATGGAAATAAATATATGTCATTCTTGTGTTGTGTTGATGTGAGAAAAGTTCAAGGATGGACCATGATTGTGGTATTGATGTGTGATATGAATGAAGACATCGATAACTTGGTACGATCCAAGTATAGGAGAAACTCTATTGAAAATTCAGTAAAGTGTATATTAAAAAAAATTACATTGGTTTTTGCGTTACCCTAAAATGCAATATTGTGGAATTGTATCCTAACAGTTGGGATTGTTACAAGTTTTATCAAGCTACTTAGTTTGTTCATATTGAATAAGTTTCAGTATTTTTTACCGAATGTTTTGCAAATAAAAATCATGGAATAAATTAAAAAATATTGTACTCACATAAAATTGTAATAAAGATTGTGTATTATTGTATTTATTAACGAAGTTGTTAGATTTTGAGTTCAAGGTAGTTCTTATGGTTTGTGTGTGTGTGTGTGTGTGTGTCAGAGAGATGAAAATTAGAAAGATGAAAATTATACAAAAGGTTTGGGGTGTTGATATCAGAGCTTATTGTTGTGATTCAATAGACTACATAAACATGAAGTGTATGACTAATGCATAATATATATCTTATGATAGTATGAACTAGAAGTTAAAAATAGACTAACCCGCTCTAAATAATAAATTTTAGGAAATTGTTTAATGATATGCCAAATGATAGTAGAGGTTCATGAAAAGAAATAATTTTTGAATATTAATAAAACAATGATACAACATAAGTATTGGATGTCTAAATAAGATTGGGTGAGATGAAAATATATGTTAATGCTAGAGTCAATGTCTAACTGTTTATTTTAAGTAACAAGTTGATTCAACAACATGTTATAAAAAATGGATTAGAATTGGAATTGTTTTTATGTTTAATGCCTTGACATATCTATGCCAAGTTGGTAGTTTAGGCCCTACATAGAAGGTTTTTAATCAAATGGTAGTATAAAAGGTGTTGTATCTTAGAATACAATGATTTATATTATGATGCAAAATACAATTGATAATAAGGGTTGATACTTTTATTATAGTTATAGGGGTAAGGGTTTGGAATTGATCATGCAATAAACTATTATTCTACCTTTTGAAGCATCTAACTTAGAATCAGGAAATTAGAGATCAGGCCCATGATTATCTTCTTAGATGTGGAATTCACTTTGAAAGAATAAATGGTTTAACTTATAAACATGTATATAAAGTATGATGAGTGGATAATATATGTTATGAGATGACATAGGCTATAGGTGAAATACAAATTTACATATTTTTAAATAGTAAATGTTAAGAAATTATCAACAAAGTACTATTTTGGAAGAGAGATTACGAGAATAAGTGATTCATATTCATTGAACAAATAAAAATATTATAAAAGTATGTGGTATAATACATGTAATAGGTTGAAGGAAATAAAGATGATTTGAATGTATATTTTTGTGTATAATCCTTTTTAGGATTGAACTATGATGTATGGAATCATTGTGAGTGTGTATTGCATGGTTAAGTATATATGAGTAAATGAATTGAATATGTAATTTTGAGTTGGATCATTGTAAGATTGATGTAGGATATGTGGAACCCTTATGAATGTGTTTTGGAATATTGAGCATGTGAAATTAGAGTTGAAATTATGTGGTGGAATTTATATAAATTATGTGATGTGATGATGAAATTAATGTGTATTGATTCATGATGTGATGGATCATTGTTATGTTTTGAGAGAATGAATATATATATATATATATATTCCTTAAGTAAGGATAGTTTAAAAATCAAATGCATACTAAATGTTAGATACAATGAATGAATGAAGATAAGTTGAATTATGATGGTTGAATCATTGTTGATATGTCTTAGAAAGTTGAGAATGCAAAATCTCTAAGTAGAAAAGAATGGTTAAATGCAAATTGTATACATGCTGTTGAAAATACTTGGAAGAGATGAATTAATTAGAGGTTAAGGTATTAATAAAATGATTTAATCAATGATTATATATAGTATATGGAATGCCTTGATGAAAGCTAGAGTAAGAATTTTATAAAAATGTGTTGAAATTGATTTGAACGGTCGAGAATGGGTTGCCTTAAATTTTTACTTGTATGGCCAAAACAATTATATTTGGAAGATAGAGGAAATGAAATATTTAGGTTGATGGTTTAATTTTCCTTAAAATAGATGGTATGTGAGAGTAATGTATTAAAACCGGGATGAAATTAGAGTTATTATACAATTGGATAGTTATAGTGAGAACAGAGATTAAGGATTAAATCCATGCTTATCTATTTAGGCAAGAAGAAATTGTGAAATAAATGTTTCTCTCTTGTAAGAATGATAAGGGACAATTTCAACATTGAGAAAGTAATATGAAAAAGAGTGTTTAATGTTGCTTTCATACCTAAGTACAAATCTAAATTTTGAGGATGAAATTTTAGAAAAGAGAGAGAATATAAACCCCCAGTCTAAAACTAATAAATTAATGCTAGATATGGTAAATTCAATTCAGAAATGATAATTAAAAAGGTAAATTTTTATAGTTGGGAATAATTTTTCTAGTAATTTAACTTAAATTTCATATGAAATAAAGTAATAAAATTGATACATGAAATGTTAATTAGTGATAAATCATGTAAACTTCTCAATTGGGTAAGATAATTATTTTAAAGGAAGAACTTTTATAAATTTGGAGTGAAAGTATTTAGAGAAAAGATAGAAGGGAATTCCAAATAAATTAATGTATGACTTTACTCACAAATAATGTTATATGCTGGTATAAGTCTCATGTACAATCACATAGTTTTTAACTGAAAAAGGAGAAAAACTAGAAGGAAATTTTTTATTGTTAATAGGGAAGAAAGTCCTCAATTAGTTAGTTTGAAAATCTTGATGATTTGAGTAAATAAAATAGTACACAAAAATTCATATTTTTAGTGTCATTGACCGTCTAGTTTTATGGTATTGAGCATATCTCTCAATCTAACCATTGGATCAAGCTAACATTTTATGAAAAGTCTCATAACATATTTTTCTATCTTATGTTAAAACTTTAGTTCAATAAGAGTTCGATAAGGCCTTATAAAGGTACTAGGTCAAACAAAAATACAGAAAATAACACATGGACTAAGTAGTGATATTTTTGTAAATAAATGCAAACATCTCTTTATGATCTGGCTGAATATATAGTAGATGGAAAAGAGAGAAAGAGGAGGGGCTCAAAACTTCTTTCATGCTTCTTCTTCCACCTTCTTCTACCTAAACATAGATTAGAGTTTGTGTTAGAAACACAAAAAATGAAGTTTTGTAGAGGAATGTACACTAAAAAGGAGTAAGATGGGAAGATCAATGGGGGATTAGAACCTAGAGAGAAAAACAAGAACTTATTGAGGGAAAAAAAGACTTGAGGGAAAATTTACGAAGTAACTCACAAATTAAGTTCAAAATTCATGGACAAGTTGATTTGTATATTGTATTGTCTTGTTCTTCTTGTGTTATAGATGGGAGGATGAAAATCCCCAGTATGTATGTCTAGGGCTCATGTAAAAATTTTAGAGGACTGATTGTTTTTATGCATTTTTAGTTTATTTGTATGACAATGGTTATGATAACAATAAATAGAAGGAAGAAATTTGGATGGAAACTATGAATTGTTGGTGGTATAGAGCTAACCATATAAGAAAATGGTGGGAGATGAAAATTTAATTTTATTTGTTAAGGAAAAATTATGTCATTTGAACATTGAAATTTGTTGATGAAAAGTTAATTCATTTAGACATTGAAATTTGTTAATTCGTTAATGAAAAAATAAGTTATTTGGACATTGAAGTTCGTTGACAAAAAAACTAAGTTATTTGGACATTAAAATGACTTACAAAAATAAATAACAAAACATTCATATATTATGTGTTATGGTAAAGACATGAGATGATATAAAGGAATTTGTGTGTTTGAGCATTGGATAGAAATTGTGGAAAAATATAAAATCCTATGTTAAAACCCTAAACTGATATTGTAAATATTAATTATTGGGTTGTGATGTATTAGATCTTAAATTGCAATTTGGAAATATAAAAGTTTTAAGTGAGAATTTAACTTGATGGCATGAATATTGACTTAGGGATTGTAATTTTAATTGATGTTTGAAATATGGTTGGATATTAATTGGAATGCAGAAATAAATAGAAATCTTTATGGTTGAATTTTTTTATTGGTGGTGTTAACATTTATAAATAGATTAATTATGAGCATGTGATGATCAAATGATGCATTGGATTTATACCATTAAGGTGTGTAGTAAACACAACTAGAAAAGGACATGTTGTGGTAAGAGATGTGCACTAAGAGTTTCATGTAAGAGTCGCCTAGTTGTTTCTTTAATTATTTAAAAATTTTTGTAATTCTAGAATGTAATAGAAATTATATGTATTATGTTCAACTGTGTATCGTGAGATAATATTACCTATGGGTATGAGAAATATTGTTACGTGAATATTGTCTACTGGCAGGAGAAATATTACTATTTTATGAATGTTGCCTCCGGGTATGCGAAATATTGTTATGTGAATGTTGCCCACGAGGTGAATATGCCACGGGGCTGGAAACCAATCTGTATATATATGATTTGTGATCAAGCACAACAATATACATCCATATGCAAATTAAAATTGGCTATATATAAATAACACTCATAATGATGATAGGTAATATATCAATTGTAATCGACCTTAATGGTGGATCATAAAGATAATAAATTTAATACTTAGTCGATTGTGTTGACGGGATTAAAGTTATGAAATTGATACTTAGTCGACCGCGTTGAAAGGACTAAGATTATGGAATTGATACTTAGTCAATTGAATGGAAGGTGACTAAGGTAGTTGATATGACACTTGATCAACCAGATGGACAATAACTAAGGTGATTGAAATGTTACTTGAATGTTTGTTTGGACAAAGACTGTAAAACCCGAAATAAAATTAAGAATAATATAATAGAAATTATAGTGTAATAAAATGAAACAAGAAAATGAATAAAATAAATGGGGAAATAAGAGTTAAGAAAAAGAAAAGTTTATGATTGAATATGTACATTTTAACATAAGCATAGACGGTCTAGCAATTTTGAGAAATAGTTAAACCACTTTAAAAAAATGGTCAGACTATTTTGACTACTGTCTCTATTATAACTTGATGGTGCAACAAAAGAGAAAAGAACATTTTATTTCTTCATCCTTCCTTTCACTTTGAAGGGCTAGAGAGTAAGGTTTAGGAGTGAAAAGAGAGAGTTTTAAGAGAAAGAAACACATTTATACTAGAAAATTAGAAAGATCAAAGAGACGGAAGATTGAACTAGAGAGAAAAAGTGAAGAAAGATAACGAAGAAAGATAAGCCTTGAAAACTTTTAACTGGTTGATTTTTAAAATATATTTTGTAACCAGGTAAGATGTTTGGAACCCCTTATTGTCAATTTGAACAAGAGTTAGTTGATTTTGAGAAAATCTTAACAAAATTAAATTAGGGTTCTTAAGATGCAATTTGGGAGAAAAGTAAATTTCTTAGAAATTGAGTTTCTAAGACTTTTGTAAGTAGTTATGGGAGTGAAATCATGAAGAATAATGAAGAAAATTGATAGGTAAGGAGGGACTATAGGGCTAGCCATAAAGAGAACAAAAAAGAAAAATTATGCATTTATGATACTAATTATTAATTGTGTTATAAATGAGTGTAGGATCATGCAAATAATGATTTTATTGAGTTGAATTAATGAAATAATAAAACATTGAGTAATTAAATGGTTGGGACTAGAAGGAAGAAATTGTAAATTGTATGGAATTGTATAAAATTGAATATAAATTGAATGATGAACTATTTTGTTATGTTTGATTTATGTTAAGTAACATCTTAGATAAATGGGTAACATTTGGATTAATTGAAGAACTAAGAATTAAATTGCTTGAAATAAGATGACTAGAATTGAATCTAAAAAATGTGATTGATAATGATGACACAAGCGAGGCCACAAGAGTTATGTACGCAGTAGGGATTATTGCGCGCCAAAAAGTAGCAGGTAGATGTCCTGCTCCTTGACTTTTCATTTATGCAATTTCATTCAATTTTTGAATTCCTTAAATGTAAGAGTACACGGTAGTACCATTGAACATATGTAAGATGAAAGGTTTTGATTAAATGATGAACTAAGATTTCTTAAGGGAATGTCATAATTGATTTGGTATTATGATGAATGAATTGTCATGTGGTGTGGAATTCTATTGAAGGAATTGCCGTGTAACGTGGAATTTCATTGAAGGATTGGTTGTATGGTGTGGAATTTCATTGAAGGAATTGTCATGTACCATGAAATTTCTTTGAAGGAATTATCATAATGAATAGCTTTTAACAAGGAAAGAAAAATTGTAGGTTCTCCAATATGGATTGTCGAATTTAAATCAGAAATAATAGATGGTTGGTATATTATAACATGAAAATGGAGTATGAATCATGTGTAAATGATATTATATTTGATAATTATATTTATTCGATGAAATACCAAAATTAAGTTACTTAGTTTAAATGGCATAAATTAATTATGAAGTATTCATAATTATTTTTGTGTGGGTATTTCAGGTAAATCTCAAGATCAACACAATTAGTTACTTTGATGTCCTTGTGTTGATTTAGATTCTATACTAGAAATCCATTTATATGATGTATTTTGGTTTTTTATGTAAGTGATAAAATCATAGACTATTAAAATATATAATTGTAACTAATATCAAATAATTTTAAAGTATAAACATTCTGTAAACATGCATGATATGATATTTATGGGTAATCTCTCCATAAATATTATGTAATGCACATATAAACTTCATGTTATTATAATGTATAAATTAAGTTGTAATCATAAACTCTTAGCCATCATGACAAGTAATATAGTTGTTCATTTTTTTTAATTGAAAATATGATAAAGTATCATTGTTAATGACTATTGTGAGAATGATTTAGTTGAAGGATCTTGAATGGATTGAACAATGATTGAGACATGATGTTGACACTAGGAAAATCGAGTCTTCAAGTATAATTCTATTGAAATTTTGGTAGAGATAATAATAAAAAAAAAATCATTGGTTTTTTGTAAACTATGACATAATTTTAGACTTGATAGTTTGAAATTTTAGGGATATTATAGTCGGTATTAGAGCTTTGGCTGAGATTCAGTGGAATTGAGAAGGATAGTAAATGATGAACGGATATTTATTTGATTTCAGGATGGTTTGTTCGAGACAAGATATAAGGACAAACCCTTCTTATGATAGGAGGGGGCTACATATGGTGAGCAAGAGGAAGACTTGTAGATGGTAAGCAGATAGGATCTAGGGCAGGGTCTACCACATGACCTAGGAGGAGGTCAAGGCAAATCCAAAGATGGTGGTAAGTAAAAATATAAAAAAAGTCGAGTTTTACCTGATTTGCATCAAAAATGCACTTGAGGTCTTGCCCTAGTAGTGGAATGGGCTTGTTCTCTTCCTCTGCACCAGGGTTCAAACCTCACTGTGCATGTCTGTCACCCCTGCGGTGCCTTACATGCTCACTGGGTTTGCAGGATGTTCAATGGGTCGTGGGATTAGTCGTGGTACGCGCAAATTAGTCCGAACACCCATGTAAATAATAATAAAAAAAACCCACATGCAATTCTAGTGTTTGTAAAATTCATATTAACATGATAGAATGAATGATAGTAGGAGAAACTATTTGATAAATGAGCTGCTTTAAGAACAAAATAGATTTTAATGGGTCATCCTGCAATTTAAATAATTTATGAATTTACAAAATTTTCAAACACAAAGTAAATTTTGATAAAAATTTTTTCCATAAATGTTAATTTTACAAATTGATACCATCACAAAGAGGATTTTGTGATTTTTTCCAATGTTAGTGATTAAAATTTGGTTATAAAATATATTTGGGTGCTCAGCCACCGTGCTATAGAGACTTGGCGCCTCACAAGGCGAAACAAGCAAAGCCCCACAACAAGTTGAAGGGTGGTAAAGTGGGGAGTGGGAGTACCTAAAATTGAAGTGGAGGAGAAGGTTCCGTGGGGTCCAATCCCAAATGCGGCGAGACGCAGCATTGGAGAAAGCCAAATTTTTCTCCACTATAATACACACTAATTCCTGTCTTTTATATTTCTTTTTTTATTTTTAGTTTTTTTATGTGCTGACGTGGATCCCACCACTTCCCAAGATAGGAGGAGATAATGGCCTCAAGTGGAGGAATGAAAAAGAAAAGGAAGGAAAAAAAAAATCTGAAACCGTTCGGACAAAGAGAAAGAAAGTAAAGGAAGGACAGCCATACCCGAAGCTGACATGGCCCGTACTACCTGCTCCCCTTTGGCCAAGGAAAAGACGTAGAAAATACATCTCCTGTAGACGTAACTCTAGCAAACTAATAAGTCGGGGTTGTGTTTCGAGTTAATTCTTTAACATAAAAAAATACACAGGTGTTGTTACATTACCATGAGAAATTTAAATTGAAAATTGAGAAATTAATGTTGCATTTAATAGAATAAATATAAAATTATATAAACCAATAAAGTATAGCAAGAATTGTTAATACAGCCTAAAACTAAAATTAAAAGCTAAAAACATTAATGCGAATAAAGATATATAATCTCATGTTTATATGACAATAAAAATGAGTTTTTCATTAAAAAAGTAATAATTTTAATTTTATATAAAAAATATATTTTCTTAATATAAATGCTCTTTTTTCTAATTAATGTATTTTGTTATAAATAAATACATTTATTTAGCTAAGTTGTTTATTGCTTAAAAAAAATCTATATCCAATTTAATGATTTTAAATAAGGATAGAAAAAGAATCTCTTTAATCAAACCCCTTTCCCTTATTAATGTATTTTTTTATAAATTATTTTTATTAAAAATATTATTTTTATATAAAAATTATCATAATCATAAAATTAAATTTTAATAAAAAAAATTAATAATTTTGAAGCCAATATATTAAGAGAATATAAGAGTAATAAATTTGAGAAAAAAAATATAAATTTGTATAATAAAAAAAATAAAAAATAGATGTTGTGCATTGAATATTTAAGAAACCAATTGTTAATATTTCCATAAAAATGCTAATATTATTAAAAAACAATGATGTAATTAGATAATTATTTAAACATAATTTTAATAAATTTATTTAAAAAGAATCTAATTATAAAATGTACAAAATAAAAAAAGCCTATATGATTGAGTTTTTTTCCCCTTGAATTTTTGTTTCTTTACAACCTTTTCGGTCACAAAAATAGCTTTGAAGATCAAAAAATTAAGGGCTCATAAATTCAAATTTTAATTATTTTTCATATAAAAACACATTTAATAAAATAATATTTTTTTTATAACAAAATATATTTTGATCAGTTTAAAAATTCAAAATCAAATCACATTAAAAAATTTCTTGAAATCTAACCTTATTTTTTCAGTATAAATAAAGGTGAGAACCACTTCCACTAGTTTTCTCTAACAAAAAAATCAAATTTAAAAAAAAAAGCTTAAAATGGAGAATTAAAGTGTAGTTTCTATATGCCTATCGAACAATATACATTGGAAAAAGGCATTTAATTTTGATCTTAAAAACTTATTTTTCAAATTCATTTAATACATGAAAAGAAAATAAATAAATATTTTTGAATAAATTAATAGGTTCATCTAATGCATTAATGAGGCAAACTTTTCGAGCGGAAGAAAGATACAAAAACTAGTTACTATTCTTGAAACGCTATCCGAGCGAGTCCTTGATGCCTTCTCCATTTCTATACGCCTCTTTCGTTCTCCAAAAGCCGCCTCTCTCTCACTCAGAAAATCTCTATTATAAGATATAGCTTAGCTGTATAAAAGCCGAAAAAGTCCTCCAAACTACACACACAATTACTACTACAGCGCATAAGGGAACACCAGGTGACCCCAACTGCTTGTCAAATATTTTAAAAATACTTGTGGATAACTATTGAGAAAAAAAAACTGAAACACTGTTAGGTGGTCAATGTTTGAACACAAACCCATGATCTATGCATACAATTTTCTAACATTCTATTTTTTTTAAAATTTTAAAAATATTTTAAAAAAAATAATTTTTTTATTTACTTCAAATTAATATATTTTTTAGTATTTTTAGATCATTTTAAAGCGTTAATATAAAAAATTATTTTTAAAAAATAAAAAAATATTATTTTAATATATGTTTTAATAAAAAATAATTTAAAAAATTACCGTAACCATATTATAGAGCATACTCTAAAATAAAATAAAAATTTAGAAATAAAAGTAGGACAAAAACTTTGCCTAAAAAAGTTTCAAAAAAACATTGACACTCTGGACAGTTTTGCCCCAAATTCAAGCACACAGCAACCCCCTGATAAACAAAAACCAGCCTCCCTTGTCTCCTTCTCTACCAAGTCGACCGACCACTCAATTACCCCAGCCACACCAAATCTAATCCAGCAGCCACCACCCCCTCAACTTCGAGCGAATGGAATTGATGCTGCAGAGTTGGCCACGCCGAGACGACTAAGAACAGACGAAATTCCTCATGTTGTCAGTGATTTTAGAATTGATTCAAGCAACGCTATGGAAGCTGGTTTTGAGGGAACTGCTTATCATCAAACATTTTAAAAATCGTTGTGGATATCTACTGAGACAAAAAACCTGAAACACTGTTAGGTCCATTACCATCCAATGCTATTATTTTCTCCGCTAGCTCAAACATTGCATTTTTTTATGCATCTTACCCTCTTTGCCACGTATTGGTTACGTCATTGTTTGAACACAAACCCATGATCTATACATACAATTACCTATGTTTATGTTGTGTCCTTTTCAACCGCAAAGAATAGTGTCATGTAAGCTAATAATAAGTCAATAATTAAATTCAAGAGTTCATTTCATAATAATTTAATATATTCAAGAAAAATTAATTAATTATTTGGGTAATGTCTCTAAGGTTTTAACAAAAAAAAAAAAAAATACAAACAATCTTCGGCTCTTCGCCATCAAGCCAACCACTTCCATTCTATTTCAAGTCCGTTATAATAATTACTGCACATTAGTAATTATTTATCCATTATTAAAGTTGTTTCTGGTGTGCCAGGATTTCAGCTAATTCGCTGATCTGCAGAGCGTGGGAGTTCCATGCTTCTAGAGTGAATGAAACCATTCTCACTGTTGTTGCTGCAATTAAAGAAAAAGGACTCGATTAAACATCAGCAGATTCGACCAAAGCAGAAACCATGAAAGAGTCTCATCAATTACCCGCACGTTATCCTATCTTTTAAGGGCTACAGTCTAGTGTGATCTAGCTACCCTTTTGATTCTCAAAAGAAAAATGAGAAAAATTGACGACTACTGCTAAAGAAAGATCAAATTATGATGGGCTTTGGTTGCCGTGCATGTTTAACAAGTGGATCATGCTTTAGGTCAAGAAATTACGTCCAACCACTTCTCAACCTACAAAATTCTCAGCATTTACAGATGCTTGCTCTAAGATTCATTCAGAAACACAAAGCAAGAAAAGAAAAAAGAAAATACTAAATTGGTTTTATTCATAGTCACAGTACTGTCATTGATTGGTAGACACAAAAGAAAGAAAGAAAACAGATCACCGGCAAATTCATTTTTTTCTCTTGAATCACAGAGAGAAAATCCTCAGCCGATAATTTACAAAATGCTCTCAGGAATCCAATTCCGTGGAAAAGAAAATAAAAAGGGAACCTTCATCAAAACTAACCCAGAAGAAGAAGAAATAAGGATTACACCAAATTATATCTTCTCTTCTGTTCTCTTCTCCCATCAAGTGAACTTATGATTCACAAAATTAAACAGAACGGAGACCTTACCCACCACCTCCTCCCCATCTCTCTACAAATCTAAAGAAACAAGTTCAATAACTTTGTTTCTCCTCCTTCATCTCCCAATCCAGCACTATCAAAGCAAGCTGTATTTGTAGTCACCGACTCCGCCGAATTCATTGAAGGGGTTCCCGGTCGACGGATTTCCTGCTTATAAGCAAACCCTTTTAGGGAAAAGCTTGGGGTTAACCCAAGATCAAGATCGTTATGCTGCACCTTCACTGCCACCGGCTCTTCAGTTCTTTTTCTTTTCGGGGAGAGTCTAGATCTCGAAATCGAGAATCTAGGATGGTGATTTGGATTCGGATCCTGTAGCTTCCATATGTCCGTACAGGCTACTTCAACCTCCGATGCTTCGTCTGATGAAGGAGATGGAGATCCTCCGCCGCCAGTAACTAACTCAGGCATCGGCAGTAAAGTACCTCCTCGCAGGACTGTTTCCACTGCAGCTTGGCAGACGTGCCAATTTCCAGTCCATAAAAGGCCCGCAGCACCATTTACTGGATTCACCGTTCTACCACAAGCCTCGAATAACAAAGATTGAAACAAAGCTGAAACAAACATACGAGAAGACAAATTTTTGAAAAAAAAGTATCAGAAAACCTGGAACAAATTATAAGAATAGAAACAAAACAAATCGGTAGATTACTAACAAGGACGTTGGTTTTCAGGGACAGCAGAAATGAAGGACATAAGACCAGCACGGCCAAAAAACTTGGCAACGAAAACAGTAGCATGGCCTTGAGCTTCAGGGCTTTCAATCCACTGTAAACACGGACGTAAAATACAGTTCTCACTGCATCCCTTTCGAAGAACTCTGCACCCGTTGCAACTCATCCTTGTTCTTGGTTATTAATCATGTAGGTGTACATAAACCCAATACCAAAATTATAATTGCGAAAGATTCAAACACCTCACAAGTTAGTTAGTTGCTTTGAGTGCAATAAAAGAATTGTCTTGGAGATCGAGAAGGGGAGGAATAATAGAGAAGAAAAGGGAGAAATTAAGGTTGCGAGAGGATGAAGAAGGGTGTATATATATAATGGTGAAGATTGGAGAAGGGAGTTTGGGCTTAAAGAGGTTTTAATTTTAACTAGGGTTGAGGTTGAGTTAGCTTGATAGTTGGGTAAAATGTCTTGTAGGGGCATGGTTAGATTAGATTCCAAGTACTTGGGCGCGAGCGGCTCCGTGTTTCCGCGGATGCTTCTACCTGCACCGTCGGATTCTCGTTTTCTTTTGGGTAGTGGTGATCACAGTGGATACTGATGGGCTTTCCTTTTTATCATCATTTTTTTTTGTTAATTATATAGATAAAGTTTTAAATATACGTTAAGCATTTTTAGGTGATTACATTTTATTATTTTATGGAATAAAAATAAGAAGATACAGGATCCATATAAAATGTCATCACTTGACAAAAAAAAAAAAACACTTAAAATTTGAATTGATTGTCCAATTTTTAAAATTTTAAAAACATATTCAAAATAAATAAAACTTTAAGCACTACATTGTAAAATAGCTCAAATTTGAGACATTGATTATATAATTTTTTTTTTAATTCAAAGACTTAATTATACTTTATAAATTCTTACAATCAAATGTGTCTAAATTTATTATGTTTATATTAATGCGTGAAATCTTTTGTAATAATCATGTGGAATTTGAATGTTTATTAATAAAGACTTGGTGTAATAATTAAATGATGACATGATAGTAATGATATAGTTTATTTGAACTTATAATATTAGAGTTGACACGTAACATCAAATTTCCTCTATTTTGTTTAATTGTAAAAAAAACATTACTACATTAAATAATTAATAGAGTATTTTAGGAAATACCCAAGTTATTAAAAATTACGTTTACAATATCAATATTTGAACAACTTAACCCCAGCCTATTGAGTTGTTAAATAAAACAAAAACACATTTTCTAATTATTTAGATCCACCACCACCAAGATACAAGATGTACATCATTAAAACTCATGACAGAATAAGCATAACTTATGTTCCTTGCAAACTTTTCCCCTTGCTTTAACTCATCCTCTAGCTTAATACTTAAAAAAAGTATATTAAACAAGATTTGTGAGCAATTTAAACAAATTAGATGTTCAAGAAAAATTTAGTGTTTATGCATTTTGAAACTACAAGCAAGTTTAGATTACATATTTAGTTTATTGACACGATCAAAAGATTGATGTCTTCTCCTAAGTGCAGGAGTGTCGAAGTAATAAATAACCCAGCAAGACCGGGGTCGAACCACAGGGAAGTTAATTGTATAAATTATAGACAACAATAATACAACAACAATAACAACAACAATAATAACAATAATAATAGTAGTAATAATAGCAATAATAATAATAATAATAATAATAAAGAAGTTGATGAGAATTTTGAGATGAAAGATTAATGTAAGGATTAAATAATGATAAAAACAAATGTCAAGGTTAGAGGATCCACTAATGGTACTTCAAACAAGTATAGTATAAATTCGTATAAATTCTTATTACTCAACTAGAAACAACACACAAAAGAGATTCCAATCGGATGATTTGTCATTAATAGCTCATTATAAATTGTTAACATGATCATATTAATTATCTTATTTACGTAACACCAAACTTTTAAATATTATCAGGAATTCATGATGCTAACTTATGTTAACAGCAAATCAAGTTCCTTTCATAGCACAGGTGTAGGTAATACCATACGGTTGGACTATGAGAGTGCCAAGCATTTGTTGTACCAGGTGTTATACAACACAAATCTAGATTAACCATTTAACAAGCAAGGTATTAAGAATTAGTAAGATAAAAAGATAAGACATGTTAATATTAAACATTAAGATCCATGTTGAGTTTACACCATACTTATTCTTACACCATTAATGTAACCTTTTCACCTTGATATAATCAACGTAGCTAAACATAATGAAGAAGAGAAACATAAATAAACAAAACAAGAACATAAATAAAATATAAGTTAACTAAGTAAAGGAAAGGAAATGAAAAGCATAAACAAGATATTAATGAAAGCAAAACTTAAAAATTACAAAAAAAATATAAAGAGAGAGAGCAAGAGCAAGCTCTTGATCTGAACAATCCAAGCCCCTAAATGTATGGCAAATGCCTCCTTTTATAGGCTAAAATTCAGAATTATTGATTTGATGACTAATTATTGAGTGGGTGGCCAACTCTTGACTTGGTGAAAATCCTTATCTTCTTGTCTGAATAAAATGAAATTGCTAGCATCAGAACTAGGTCCACAAATACCTATAAAAGTTGTAGGAAATTGTCTTAGCTTTTTAGAAAAAAAAAATAGAGGTCATTTGGACTTCTAGAACTCGAGATATAGGCCGAACACTGAACAATGTCTGGGCTGCAGGACAGATTCGAACTTGTCCGTTGTTGCTATAATTTGGACTTGAAAATGGCCTTCTTAGATCTTGACATCCACATGAAAGTTGTAGGCTTATGTCTTACCTAATCTGTGTAAAACTTTGAGATCATTTGGACATCTAGAACTCAAGATATGACCTAATTACCGAACAGTGTTCCAGTTTGGACTGCACCAACATCTCTTTTCTAAGTTTGGCCCTCTCTGTGTCCTTTCAATTTCAATACTTGAACTCATCAATCAATCCTTTCATTTATGTGATATACCTGTATTTAAGATGAATATTTACCATAAATTAAAGGTATTTTATATTATTAGGTACGTTATTATAAAACATGCTTTAGTTAAGGAGTTATTGATACTTCAAGTACAAAATGATAATATAAAACCGCACTTCTAAGTACTAATCACACCCCCCAACTAGCTTATTACTAGTCCCTAGTAATCAAAGCGTTAAAATAGAAAACAAATTTGCAAATTCCACAAAACAAGGCATTCATCATTCAATTTCCATGAATCTATCCAGATAAACAAACTCTTATTAAATTCATATATCTGCTCAATACCTCTTAAACAAGGTATTAATAAAACTTTCTTTTATGCTCAAAATATCAACATATAGTTATAGAGCTTTACTTGGAAGAAAACAAAATTTTTGTTCTAATATTTAAGGTTAACTTCCTTGGGTTAGGATTATTATCTTTTTCTTCTTTTTTCTTTTTATTTTTTAAATATATATACATATAACTTAAAACACAATGCATCTTTAACCCATGTAACGAGCTTTCGGCTAATGAGTCCCAGACTAGTTGGTCTTAGAGCATTAGGTGTTGAGACACCCCTACGAGCTTAGTAACTTGGGTTGCAGATACTGATATGTAGATAGTGCAATGTTTGATTTCCTTAAGCTTTTCTCCTCAACCCATGTAACAAGCGTTGGGCCAATAGTTCCCAAGTCAGTTGACTTTAGGGTATTGAGTGTTAAAACACCCCTTCGGGCTTAATTGCTTAGGTTAGGGAGGCTACGAAACCAAACTTATCTACACTTTTATTATCATTATTTTTTTGTTTTTTTGTTTTTTATTTTGCAAATTATATACTATCACTTTCCCTTAGTTGTTACCTTTTAACAAAAGAACATAAATAATGTAATAATCCAATGTGCAACCCACAATCATATGTTAAAGTACGTGTGTGAAAATGAAGATTTAAGAATACTTGTTAAATGAGCATATAAGCAGAATCAAGTGATAACAATACGAGAGTTTGTAAACCTAAATATTTCAAAAAGTATTTTGATAGACCTTGTTAAAAATTTCTACTAAGATGCGTCTCAAGAGTCACTTTAACAAAAGAACTCCTTTTACTCTGTCATCCTAGTAACAACAGTTTTGCAAATAGTTTATGAAATAAACAACACAGTTAGTTTTTTTTTATAAAAAAAATATATCAACTACTACCCTTTCCCCCTAACCAAAATGAGACATTGTCCTCAATGTCGTAAAGTAGAAAGATAGAGTATAGAAGACATCACCTGAAATAGCAAACACTGACAAACCTAAAACACACTTAAACAAATATAAAAAACAACAAAACACAATAATAAAACCAAACGACACAAGGTTTTTACAAACACAGGCTCAAATCCAATCTAATCTTTTTACAGCTTTCTTTAGTTAACCAAGTTATGTGACTCTTAGAGGGATCAATTATAGGGATGAAAAGATTGTAGTTGGTCAATCAATTGTTCAACAGTAGCAGCAGAGATTATGATTTGTCGTGCCAAAGATGTTAGAAATTCCTGTTCCACAGCATGATCAAGAAAAGACAACAACTTGTCATAAAAACCATTAACATTTAACAGACCTATGGGTTTATGGTGAATGTGCAGTTAGGCCCAAAAGGAAATATGAAAGATCTTTTCCAGTGTGCCTAGACCACCTGGTAAGGCAATGAAGGCATCAGCATGGTTAAACATTGCATTCATTCGATTAGACATTGTGGGGACCTGTAATTCCTCTCCAATTATTTTTCCAATAATGTCCCCTTGTGTTAAAGCTTTGGGGATGACCCCCAAAACTTGACTGCCTCCTAAGATTGCAACTATTGACACTCCCCCCATTAACCCACGGCTGCTTCCTCCATACACTAAATGAATCTTTCACTCAGCTAGTACCTGACCAAGATGATTTGCTGATTCTAAAAACTCTTTTTCTTTCCCAGGACTGGATCCACCGAAAACACAAATATTTTTTATATGATGACTTGAGGAACTTGCCATTTCTACACACTTCTATATTTGATGAATGTATGGGTTTTAGTAGAAATGAAGGGAAGGAAGAGAAGAATTTATAAATGAGAAATTGAAAATGCAATCATACCACCTATATGTAGGCCAATTATAGTTTCTCTCTCTCTCTCTCTCTCTATTTATTTATTTATTTATTTTGAAAAAGCATGTGTATGTACAAGTAGTTGTGATTGTGGCTCATATCCTTCCTTGGTTTTACGTCCAAGAATGGCTTAAACGCCCTCTATGGTCGGAGATAGGCTTCCCATCTAGTTTTCTTAAAAACTGGCAAATAGGGTCTTTTTTAGTCAGATTCCTAAGACTAAGTCGAGCATGTTCTTTATGGAATTGTGGCTATAAATCATGAATTGCACGATGCACATCTCCACTATGGTGCGTCTTAAGAGTCAATAGAAGATTATCTAAAGACCCCTTACTCAGGCCATCCTTAATGAATTGTATTTTATCTTCACGGTTTATAGATACCATTCCTAAAGAATGACATATTGCATTACAAGTCCATCTAGCACATTTGTGACAGACTTTTAGTCATTTTACACGATGTTTCTTTGCAAAAGTGCTTTTACTTGTTCTAGGCATGTGTGAAATGAAAGAATTGGAGGACTTACTTGATAATCGGACCTTTGCTTCAATCAGCCAATGAATATCTTCAGTAATTCCATGATTCATTAACAACCTCAATCTTGTACATCTAGCATGGTAAATTTTTGTAATCGCATTCTGAGGCAGAGCAGGAAAATACTTTTTCAATTTTTCAAGAGTGGTATCCATTTTCAAATGAGAATTGGAGGAGAGATTCAAAGAAAGGAGAAAGAGCAAAGAATTGCACAAATATATATACAAATATTAGTTATCATTGGAAACTGAGAGAATCGACTTGAGAGTCATGGAGTACCGTTATCCGCTATTTGAACGGGGTGAGAAAGACTAGCAAAACAAGAGTCACACCAAAAAGGAATACAAAAAAAAAATTATGAGAAAAACAAAATAATCAACCTTTATCTACAAGATCATTCAAACCAATGGATTCATTTTCACTAGAAAACTCAACAAATTAAGCTTTCAAACGATGTCCATTTACCTTCAAAACATTGTCATTCTTTGGATTCTCAATATCAAGGGCCCCATAAGGATACACATGTTTCACAATAAATGGACCGCTCCATCTTGATCTTAGTTTTTTGGGAAATAAATGGAGTCGATAATTATAAAGCAAAACTTTTTGACCAGTATCAACTTTTTGATAATTTTCACAAGTTTTGTAGAATGCATGTGTGTCCTTGAACATGGTAGGCCAATAAAATCCATTTTGTAAGATTTTTACAGTCGTCTCTCTTAATGAGAAATGACTCCCACATGCTTCAGAATGACAAAGTTTAATGACACTACTTACTTCATTGTCAGGAATGCATCTTTGAAAATTTTGATTAGGACAATATTTGAAAAAGTTAGGGTCATCCCAATAAAAGTTCTTCACTTCTTTCAAAAACTTTCTTTTGTCTTCAGTACTCCAATGAGCTGGCAAATCTCCTGAAGTAAGAAAATTGATATTTTTAGCAAACCAAGGCATTGAACTAAGAGAAAGTGAGGATTCGTCGGGAGAGTAATCATTGATTGGTGGGATGTCAGATGTCAAATGTCAAATCTGTTGTCACTCTTGACAAAAGATCGGCATCAACATTTTTGGTGCCTTTTTCATCCGTGATTTCTTCCTAAGAATAAATCATTTACAAATCTTCAGATTCATCCAACTAAATTTTACTCAAAGTAGATTCAAGCTGATCATGAACTAATTCTTCAATAAAATCTACTTCTTGTAAATCATTATCATCTCCGGGCTGCTTGCAAATGTTGAAAATATTCATCTCCAATGTCATGTTTCCAAAAGATAACTTCATTAGTCCATTCCTACAATTAATCAATGCATTAGAAGTTGCAAAAAACGGACGTCCTAAAATAACAAGAAATGAATTACATGCTTCAACAGGTTACGTGTCCAAGACAATAAAATCCACATGATAAATGAATTTATCGACATGTACTAACACATCTTCAATTATTTCTCTAGGCACTTTTACAGATCTATCTGCAAGTAAAAGAGTTATAGAAGTTGGTTTTAACTCGCCTCGATTGAGACTCTGAAAAACTAAATATGGAAGTAAATTCACGCTAGCTCCAAGATTAGGTAAAGCTCTTTCAATTTTATGTTCTCCAATAAAGCAAGAAATTGTAGAACAACCAGGGTCTTTATATTTCAAAGCATTATTATTCTGAAGAATAGCACTTACTTGTTCGGCTAAAAGTGCTTTCTTTTTCACATTCAGTTTTCTCTTCACAGTGTATAAATCTTTCAAAAATTTAGCATAAGAAGGAACCTTTTTAATAGCATCCAACAAAGGTATATTGATCCTTACCTGTTTGAAAGTTTCAAAGATTTCAGAGTTGTGATTGACTTTTCTTTATTTAGTCATGACTAAGGAAATGGAAGTGTTGACAGAGAATCATTCTTTTCTTTACAATGTTCAGATTCAACCCCTTCCTTACCCTTAAAGATTGACTCATCATCTTTCTCACAAGGTTCAAGAGTGGGTTTCTCAATAACCTTACCACTGCGAAGAGTGATGACTGATTTGACTTGATCCATGTGTTGACTTCCAGAACTACTTGCATTTGCATTGTATTGCCCCTTTGGATTTTGCTATGGTTGAGATGGAAACTTACCTTTCTCTTGAAAACTAAGAGCAGATGTGAATTTCGCAAGAGTATCTTTAAAATTTGTCATGCTTTGAGCAAGTTGAGTGTTGATTGTCTCTTGCTTTTCAATGAATGCATGCAATGTTTCCTCAAGATTTCTTCTAGGAGGTGGACAATAAGGAGGTACATATCCATGAGAATTTTGGAAATTATGGTGTGCTTGAAACAGTGGTTGTGAGGTTTTTGCATTATTGTTATCACTCTTCCAACTGAAATTTAGGTGATTTCTCCAACCAGGGCTGTATGTTTACGAGTACGGGTTATGATTGGGCCTTTGAAAACTATTTAAAGCATGGGTTTGTTCATGAAGGCATTCCTTGAAAGAAGGCAAAGTTAGACAGTCATTGGTTGCATGTTCATTTGTTTCATAGATTTGACACACATTGTCTTGAACAAATTTTAATTGACCACTCTTTTTCAATTCTAGTGCCTCGACTTTTCTAGCTAGTGATGCAAACTTGGCTCGGAGGTCATGATCTTCCCTAATGTTATGCATACCTCCACTAGATGTATGAGGTTGAGTTTTACTTAGTGCCTCATAAGTGCCTGTAGCGTCCCAATTTTATGCATTTTCAGCTAGCAAGTCTAGGTACTCTATTGCTTTATTAGGGTCTTTATCTTCAAAAGTTCCATTGCACATCAATTCAACCATTTGCCTATCTTTAGGTGTTAACCCTTCATAAAATTGTGAAACTAATCTTCATGTTTCAAAACCATGATGAGGGCAAGTATTAAGCAAGTCTCGATACCTATCCTAACATTGGTAAAATGTTTCACCTGGTTTTTGAGTGAAAGTGGTGATTTGTCTTTTGAAAGAGTTGGTTATGTGAGATGGAAAAAACTTCTTTAAAAATTATTGTTGCATTTCATCCCAAGCATGAATGGATCGTGACCTAAGATTTTATAGCCATATTTTAGCTTTATCTTTTAATGAAAAAGAAAAAAGCTTTAATCTAATGGTATTCATGCTACAATTTAAGTCATTATAGGTGTTACAAGCTTCTTCAAATTCTCTCAAATGCAAGTATGGATTTTCTAGATCTAAGCCATGAAAAGAAGGTAAAAGTTGAATAATGCTTGGCTTAAAATTAAAATGGGATGCATCAGGAGGGAAAACTATACATGAGGGTGCACTTGTTCTTGTGGGATTCATATGGTCTCTAAATGTTCTCATACAGTTATTCTCATTATTCTCATTATGAAACGATTGATTATCTTCTTCGGCTATATTTCTGAAAATGATAAGGATACCCTACAAAGTCTACCACTTAATGCACGTGACCAAACTCTCATGCACGTGTAAGAAGAGAATAAAAGGAAGAAAAGAAAAGAGAAGAACAAGAAACAAAACAAAAGAAACACGAGTTAGACAAAATAAAAAGTGAAAAGAGAAAATAAAATCAATACTATAATTTATACAAGAATTTACCTCCCCGACAACGACGCTAAAAACTTGACACGACCAAAAAATTAATGTCTTTTCCCAAGTGCAGGAGTGTCGAGGTAATAAATAACCCGACAAGACCGGGGTTGAACGACAGGAAGGTTAATTGTATAAATTATAGACAACAATAATACAACAACAATAACAACAACAACAACAACAACAACAATAATAATAGTAGTAATAATAGTAATAATAATAATAAAGAAGTTGATGAGAATTTTGAGATGGAAGATTAATGTAAGGATTAAATAATGATAAAAACAAATGTCAAGGTTAGAGGATCCACTAATGCTATTTCAAACAAGTATAGTATAAATTCTTATTACTCAACTGGAAACCACACACAAAGGAGATTCCAATCGGATGATTTGTCACTAATAGCTCATTATAAATTGTTAACATGATTATATTAATTATCTTATTTACGTAACACTAAACTTTTAAATATTGTCAGGAATTCATGATGCTAACTTATGTTAACAACAAATCAAGTTCCTTTCATAGCATAGGTGTAGGTAATACCATACGGTTGGGCTATGAGAGTGCCAAGTATTTGTTGTACCAAGTGTTATATAACACAAATCTAGATTAACCATTTAACAAGCAAGGTATTAAGAATTAGTAAGATAAAAAGATAAGACATGTTAATATTAAACATTAAGGTCCATGTTGAGTTTACACCATACTTATTCTTACACCATTAGTGTAACCTTTTCACCTTGACATAATAAACTTAGCTAAACATAATGAAGAAGAGAAACATAAATAAAATACAAGTTAACTAAGTAAAGGAAAGGAAATGAAAAGCATAAACAAGGTATTAATGAAAGCAAAACTTAAAAATTACAAAAAAATATATAAAAAGAGAGACCAAGAGCAAGCTCTTGATCTAAACAATTCAAGCCCCTAAATGCATGGCGAATGCCTCCTTTTATAGGCCAAAATTCAGAATTATTGATTTGATGACTAATTGTTGAGTGGGTGACCAACTCTTGACTTGGTGAAAATCCTTATCTTCTTGTCTGAATAAAACAAAATTGCTAGCATCAGAATTGGGTTCACCTATACTTATGAAAGTTGTAGGAAATTGTCTTAGCTTTCCAGGAAAAAAAATGGAGGTCATTTGCTTCTAGAACTCAAGATATGGGCTGAACACTGAACAGTGTCTAGGCTGTAGGATAGATTTGGACTTCTCCGTTGTTGCTATAATTTGGACTTGAAAACAGCCTTCTTAGTCTTGACGTCCACATGAAAGTTGTAGGCCTATGTCTTACCTAATCTGTGTAAAAAGTTGAGATAATTTAGACATCTAGAACTCAAGATATGACCCAATTACCGAACAGTGTTCCAATTTGGACTGCACCAACATCTCTTTTCTAAGTTTGGCCCTCTCTTTGTCCTTTCAATTCCAATATTTGAACTCATCAATCAATCCTTTCATTTATGTGATAGGCCTGCATTTAAGATGAACATTTACCATGAATTAAAGGTTTCTTATATTATTAGGTACGTTATTATAAAACATGCTTTAGTTAAGGAGTTATTGATACTTCAAGAGTAAAATGATGATATAAAACCTTGATAAAATGCACTTTTAAGTATTAATCATTTATCATAATATAAGTGTTATAAATAATTTAAATATTCAAGTTAAAACTAGATAATATAGAAAAACATGCAAAACATACATATATCATGTGAAAGTTGCAAATAAACATAAAACATAAAGATCTTAGCATGCACACTAAGCATAAATTCAAAGAAGCATAAAAGATCCATGCATACTATTATATTTGATTAAACAAATCCATGAAAGGTACTTACTTATTGAAGCACTTTAAAGTTGATGAAGTTTTATTGTTGTCAAGAATTAATTAATTATTTTTAAAACTTTATTGCTCCTCACTTAGTGTAGATGATTGTTTGCAGTAAACCTACCAAGATTTCAACAATACCATCTTGTTTAGATGCACTTCTAAATAAGATCAATGAACAAAGAAAATATGAGTCAAATATCTCTCAACAAAACTCAATCTAAGCTCTAGATTTAATATGAAAATGAGTCTCAAAACAAAAGATAAAACACTAAAAATTAAGGTTGAGGACTAGTATGAAAAACTTGAAAAAAATGTTGAAAACTCTGTTTATAACCCTCTTTTTATAGTAAAATTTGAAACCAAAATTGATAAGAATTAATTCTTATTAATACTAGAATAAATTCACTCAATGATCAACTTTGATTACTTGTCATAATACCAGAATTAATCTTGACAGTTTTGGTTTTAAAGTTCTATAAAAACTATCCAAAACTGTCGAGATTTATGATTAGTACTTAAAAGTGCATATTTATCAAGGTTTTATATCATCATTTTTGCGATACCTGACAAGAAGATAAGGATTTTCACCAAGTCAAGAGTTGGCCACCCACTCAACAATTAGTCATCAAATCAATAATTCTGAATTTTGGCCTATAAAAGGAGGTATTTGCCATGTATTTAGGGGCTTGGTTGTTCAGATCAAGAGCTTGCTCTTGCTCTCTCTCTTTATTTATTTTTGTAATTTTTAAGTTTTGCTTTTTTTAATATCTTGTTTATGCTTTTCATTTCCTCTTCTTTACTTAGTTAACTTGTATTTTATTTATGTTCTTGATTTGTTTATTTATGTTTCTCTTCTTCATTATGTTTAGCTACGTTGATTATGTCAAGGTGAAAAGGTTACACTAATGGTGTAAGAATAAGTATGGTGTAAACTCAACATGGACCTTAATGTTTAATATTAACATGTCTTATCTTTTTATCTTACTAATTCTTAATACCTTGCTTGTTAAATGGTTAATCTAGATTTGTGTTGTATAACACTTGGTACAACAAATACTTGGCACTCTTATAGCCCAACCGTATGGTATTACCTATACTTATGCTATGAAAGGAACTTGATTTGTTGTTAACATAAGTTAGCATCATGAATTCCTGATAATATTTAAAAGTTTGGTGTTACTTAAATAAGATAATTAATATGATCATGTTAAGAATTTATAATGAGTTATTAATGATAAATCATCCGATTGGAACCTCCTTTGTGTGTGGTTTCCAGTTGAATAATAAGAGTTTGTACTATACTTGTTTGAAATAACATTAGTGGATCCTTTAATCTTGACATTTGTTTTTATCATTGTTTAATCCTTACATTAA
Source organism: Populus tomentosa (assembly GCA_018804465.1). Classification (NCBI taxonomy): domain Eukaryota; kingdom Viridiplantae; phylum Streptophyta; class Magnoliopsida; order Malpighiales; family Salicaceae; genus Populus; species Populus tomentosa. Next base: position 5,182,368 of record CM031981.1, read on the forward strand.
TCTTCCATCTCAAAGTTCTTTTTTTTTATCTTCTTTATTATTATTGTTATTATTATTATTATTGTTACTACTATTACTACTATTACTACTACTACTACTACTACTACTACCAGTATTATTATTATTGTTATTATTGTTGTTGTATTATTGTTGTCTATAATTTATACAATTAACCTCCATGTGGTTCGATCCCAGTTTTGCTAGGTTATTTATTACTTCAACACTCCTGTAGTTGGAAGCATAGCTATTAAACCCGGCCCGGGGGTTGACCCGACCAAGGAGCCGGGTCTCGGGTTTCATGGGTCAACCCGGAAATTTTTTTTAAAAAAATTAATATTTCATATGAAAAAATCCATGTAAATATAGATTATACATATTATAAATAATGAAGTTTAAAATAATATTTTAAAAAGTTTTTTATCCCACATTAAAAAGATATTATGTTAAGCTTTTAAGTTGAAGTATTTAAATTAAAAAAGTTTTTTATCCCACATTGAAAAAACATTGGGAACATAAAGTATATATACTAATGGGTTTCAAATCCCACATTGAAAAAACATAAATTTTTTCATGGGAACATAGAGTATATATATGAAATGACTTCAAATCCCATATTGAAAAGATACTATGTTATCCTTTTAAGTTGAACTATTTAAATCAAAAGGTTTTTTATCCCACATTGAAAAAACATGATTTTTTCCTTGGAAACATAGAGTATATATACTAATGGGTTTCAAATCCCACATTAAAAAAATATAATTTTTTTCATGTGAACATAGAGTATATATATGAAAGGGCTTCAAACCCCACATTGAAAAGATACTATGTTATCATTTTAAGTTGAAATATTTAAACCAATTTTTTTTTTATCCCACATTTAAAAAAAAAAACCTTGGGTCTCATCCGGGTTTGGCCGGGTTTGGCCGGGCTGTTGCCATAGCTGGTCTTTTATTAAACCCGAACCGGTCCAGCCACCAGGTCGACCGAGTCCCGGGTCGACCCGCCGAGCCGGGCCGGGTTTAATAATTATGGTTGGGAGAAGACATCAATTTTATGGTCGTATCAGTTTACGAAGAATCAGTTCTAGAAAAATAAAACAAAAGAAGCTAATTGGATTTAGTCTATGGATTGGACAAGATAATGAGCTGAAGAAAAATACTTCATGGACTAAGCCCAAGCCCAAGCCCAAAATTAAGAAGGAAAAAAAAATATTTTATAGCTTAAAAAATTATTTTACAATAAGCATAAATCTAGACTCATACCTAACCTAATGCTCAAGCACAAGCTAGGCTAGGCCAGGCCTAGGCCCAAGCTTGGGCTGTGTGTGTGTGTGTGTGTGTGTGTGTGTGTGTGTGTGTTGGGGGGGGGTTTAAGCCTAAAGCCCACTTTTGTTTTAACTCCCCCTCTCTAAAAGCTCGGGTTTCCTTTAAACCCAATTTTAATTTTCCACTTTCCCACTATATAGACAACAAGAAAAGCTTATTTCTTTCCTATTTAGGATACAAGTTTTTAAACTGTTTTGGTTTTCTCTAAAATATGCTAACCAAAAGTTCTTTGAGATCAATTTCTCATTCACCTATAAATTATTTAAATTATGTTAATGTTTCATGTTAAAAAGTTTATGTTAGAGATTAAATTCTAACAAAGTTTTAACTCTAAAAGTGAGTGCACCTCATTTTTAATTTTGCATCAAATGTTTCCATTAACTATGTTTTAAACATTTTTTTAATAATCCTCACATGAACGTAATTTGTCTAATCAATTTAAAAATGACTCAAGGATTTGTAGAGAGAAACTAATTTAGTGAATCACTACATCGGTGTAAGTAGCTTTTGACTTTGAACATTTCTTAGTGAAATACTATCATATTTGCTCAACTAACTAGTGAATGTGATGCCTTAAGACGTTCATCTTTTTGTATAAACCAAGACATTAGTATTTATATGGTTCTGTAACTAGTGACTGCCCTTGGTTTTCACTATTATATTCATTTTGTCTTCGAACAATTCTTGAATTCATAAGTACTTTAAAGAATTCAATCTTTTTTGATATTCTAAAAAAGTGACCACATTTCTCACTCATATATACGATCTTTAATTAAGAGTATTATGCTATACTCGGATTACTAGTAAATCTACTTAGTTTAATAATCGAGTATGCAATATCAAGTCTTGTATGTTTTTAAATATACACCAAACTTCAAATTATCTAAGAATATTACAATCGGTCTATTCCATTGCCTTTATTTCTTGATAGATGAACATTTATATCCATTGATGTTTTCACAATACTATTGTTACTTATAAAAAATTTATCAAAAATTTTCTCAATATAATAAGATTGAGACAATATCAATCCATCAAATGATTTAATCATTTTAAGTTCTAGTATGACATCTGCAACACTCAAGTCTTTTATGAAAAACTTATTAGTTAACATTATTTTAGTAGACTTCAACATATAATCATTACTACAAAAAATAAGCATGTTTTTCACATTTGGATATATAATGACATAACCTTTACCTTTGTTTTTCACATAAACACATTTATTAACTTCGTTGATTTTGAACTCATTTGACTACATAGTCTTGTTAAATTCTTCATGTCATTGTTTAGGTGTTAGTCTTAATCATATAATGATTCAATAAGAGTACACACTTTATTTTCTTATCCATTAACAATGAACCCTTTAAATTGTTCCATATACATCTCTTTATTAAGGTCACCATTCAAGAAAACTATTTTTTTCTTACATCCATTTAATGTATTTCAAGTTTTTTAATAGTTGCGATGCCTATTTATGTTTGTATGAAAGTTATTCTTGACACAAGTGAATAAATATTAAAATATCCACACCTTATTGTTGTTTAATTCCTTTAACAATAGGTTTTTCTTTGTATTTGTTAATAGTTCCATGAGCTCTCATCTTCCTTTTAAAGATCCTTTTATGGCCTAATAGTTTACTTTCAAATGAAAGATCCACTAATTTCTATGTATAATTATTCATAATGGATTCAAAAGTTAACTTATGGAGGTGGGGTTTTTATTGTCAAAAAAAAGGCCAACTAATCCTATTTGGTAAAACAAAAGTTGATTGTGAGCTATGCATGGTTCCAAGTTAAAAACTCAACAACTAACCTTTATTAAACCTTTTTTAAAAAGCTCTATTTTGTAGGTTTTCAGGATTTTTTATTTTTTAACAAGGAATTGATGCTGTTTACGGTCAGAACAGTAGATGGATATGAACTCGAATTTGAAGTCATCCAATGCATGTGATAACAAGACTTATGTAGGTACAATTCAAGTTTAGAACGTGATCTTTCTAGATTGTCCAACCATGATTGCATTGAACTTTTGTGTTAAAAGTTATGGCTGTTTTAAATTTGGTCTGCTTATGTTTCAGAAATGTAAAAAAAAAACGTGTGTTAGTTAAATTTGTCTACTTACTTTATTAATAGTCTAGTTTTTAGGCTTGACTTCTGTCATGTTGAATTCACCTAACTTTGGAGGGATGTTCCAATGATAAATATGTATCAGAATATGTAATAAACACTTTTGGCCAAGATTTGAAACTTAATTCAGAGAATTAAGAGTTGCTCTTCCAAATTCGTTTTGTGAAGAACCCTACCTGACTTATCACTCTCCAATTACAAAGAGTGTGGCGTCAAAATCCTAGATTGATCTTTGTGGCGTCCAGATCGACTTATCAAAGTATCATTCTAGTCTATCCTCCATCTTAGTTACCTTAAATCACTATAATCCAGCCTAAATACCAAAAGAAAGACAACACAACCAGACCCATCCTTCATCCATTTTCGTTAGAATCATTATTGCCGATTTTCAAATCATTCACGACAAATCATCTGGTATCAGAGCATCAGTTGCGATCTAAGACAGGAGCAAAAAACAACAACAAGAAGAAAGGTTTGCTGGAATTGAGGTTGATAGACTTAACTATGGCTAGAGATAAAGAAGATTTGCTAAGAGGGTTAAGTTTGGAACAGGCACAGGTTATGGGCTTACAACGATCTCATGCTGAGATTCGGGATGAGATGACTAGAATTCGTGAACAGTTAAATACCCTTATGCAAATGATGCAAAGAAATAATTTGCAACCCCAACAGAGGCAAACACTTAGGGTGCCACAAAATGATATTATAGAAGCTAACGAAGATCCAATTGGGGATGATAAGGCTGATGATAGGGTCAAACCAAGAAGGCAGAATTATAATCCTCCTAATGGTCTCAAACTTAAGATTCCACCATTTAGAGGAAGTAGTTCACCTGAGGAATACTTGGAGTGGATTCAGAAGGTTGAAAAGGTGTTTGAATGGTATGAATATTCTGAAAAAAGAAAGTGCAAGGTGGCAGCACTTGAGTTTACAGATTATGCTCTTTTATGGTGGGAAAACTTAAAGATTCAAAGGAGAAGGGATGGAGAGGAGGAGATTACAACATGGGCAACTATGAAAAGAGTGATAAAGAAGAGATTTGTTCCTGATTACTATAAACAGGAGCTATACATCAGACTTCAGATTTTGCAACAAGGATCTTTGAGTGTGGAAGCGTATGTGAAAGAGTTTGAGCTGCTGTTGATTCCCACCATAACCTCAAGAGCAAACAATAGCTAGATTTCTTGGAGGGTTGAGGAAGGATATAGCTAATGTTGTTGAGTTACAGTTGTACATCTTCCTTGAGGAAGTTATAAAGCTTGCAACACGAGTAGAGAGGCAGCAGAAACGAGGAGGTGTTCGAACTGGTGTAACTACATCAAGCACGACGAGGGCTGTTTCTACACCTATACGAACATGGAGCACACCTAAACGAGCTGAGAAGGTGTAGTTTAGCAAAGAGAATACCAGTTCTGATTCTTTGAAGGGAAAGGAGAAGGTGACAGAACCTCAACATCCTAGGAGGTCTCGGGACATCAAATGCTTCAAGTGCTTAGGACATGGACATATTGCTTCGGAATGTCCAAATAAAAGGGTGATGATTTTGCATGGGGATCATGGAGAGCTGATTAGTGGAGATGAGGTTGAAACTGAAGATGAAGATGAGGTACAAGTGGCTGAACAAGAAGAGGATTTCGAACCAGTGAAGGGAGATTTGTTGGTTGTTCAACGGGTTCTGAATGCACAAATTGATGTTAGTGATGAACAACGCGAGAACATCTTACAGACTCGATGTCAGATTTAAGATAAGGTGTGTGGGATGATCATTGATAATGGAAGTTGCACTAATGTTGCGTCAACTACCTTGGTGGAGAAATTGGGTTTAACTACCCTTCCACATCCCAGACCTTATAGTTTGCGATGACTGAATGAGAATGGGGAGATTCAGGTGACAAAGCAAGTTCGTGTACCTTTTTCCATTAAAACCTATCACGACGAGGTTTTGTGTGACGTTGCGCCAATGTCAGCTAGCCATTTGTTGCTGGGTCGTCCATGGAAGTTTGATAAGGAAGTGACCTATAGTGGACGAAAGAACACTTATTCTTTTATGCTGAATGGAAAGAAGGTGAACTTGTTACCACTGAGTTCTCAACAAGTTAGAGAGGATCAGTTACGAAGCCAACAAAAGGAGGTGACATCACGTAAGGGGCTGTTGTTAGCCAAAAAAAGAGACATCGAACAAGCATTAGTCACAACAGGGATTGTTTTCATCGTCTGGGCAAAGCAACTACTACAAGTAGAAGGATTGGACTTACCAAGACAGATTAAGGAATTACTTGAAGAATTTAAAGATGTGTTCCCAGATGAATTACCTAAAGGGTTACCACCTATTCATGGAATTGAGCATCAAATTGATTTGGTGCCGGGAGCTTCACTTCCGAATATACCAGTATACAGATGTAATCCAGAGGAATGAAAGAGATTCAAAGGCAGGTCGGTGAGCTCTTAGAGAAGGGCTATGTGCGAGAATCACTTAGTCCATGTTCCGTACCTACTTTGCTTGTATTGAAGAAAGATGGTACCATGAGGATGTGTATGGACAGCCGCGCTATCAACAAAATAACAGTTAAGTATTGATTTCCTATACCCATACTTGATGATTTGCTTGATGATTAGTACTTAAAAGTGCATTTTTATCAAGGTTTTATATCATCATTTTGCACTTAAAGTATCAATAACTCCTTAACTAAAGCATGTTTTATAATAACAAGTCTAATACTATAAAATGCCCTAATATATGATAAATGTTCATCTTAAATGTAGGCCTATCACATAAATCAAAGGATTGATTGATGAATTCAACTACTGAAATTTATGAAGATAAAGAGAGGGTGAAACTTAGAAAAGAGATGTTGGTACAGTCCAAACTAGAACACTGTTCGGTAATTGGGTCATATCTCGAGTTCTAGATGTCCAAATGACCTTAAAGTTTTACATAGATTCAGTAAGACATAGGCCTACAACTTTCATGTTTTCATCAAGATCTAAGAAGGCCGTTTTCAAGTCCAAATTATAGCAACAACAGAGAAGTCTGAACCTGTCCTGCAGCCCGAACACTGTTCAGTGTTTAACCTATATTTGGTGTTTTAGAAGTCCAAATCACCTCTATTTTTTTTTCCTGGAAAGCTGAGTCAATTTCCTACAACTGTCATGTTTTTAAGTGGACCCAGTTCTGATGCTAGCATTTTTGTTTTATTCAGACAAGAAGATAAGGATTTTCACAAAGTCAAAAGTTGGCCACCCACTCAACAATTAGTCATCAAACCAATAATTCCGAATTTTGGCCTATAAAAGGAGGCATTTGCCATGTATTTAGGGGCTTGGTTGTTCAGATCAAGTTCATGCTCTTTATTTCTCTCTTTATATTGTTTTGTAATTCTTAAGTTTTGCTTTCATTAATATCTTGTTTATGCTTTTCATTTCCTTTCCTTTCCTTAGTTAACTTGTATCTTATTTATGTTCTTGTTTTGTTTATTTATGTTTCTCTTCTTCATTATGTTTAGCTAAGTTTATTATGTCAAGGTGAAAAGGTTACATTAATGGTGTAAGAACAAATATGGTGTAAACTCAACATGGACCTTAATGTTTAATATTAACATGTCTTATCTTTTTATCTTACTAATTCTTAATACCTTGCTTGTTAAATGGTTAATCTAGATTTGTGTTGTATAATACTTGGTACAACAAATGCTTGGCACTCTCATAGCCCAACCGTATGGTATTACCTACACCTGGGCTATGAAAGGAACTTGATTTGTTGTTAACATTAGTTAACATCATGAATTCCTGACAATATTTAAAAGTTTGGTGTTATGTAAATAAGATAATTAATATGATCATGTTAATAATTTATAATGAGCTATTAATGACAAATCATCTGATTGGAACCTCCTCTGTGTGTGGTTTCCAAATTGAGTAATAAGAGTTTATACTATACTTGTTTGAAATACCATTGGTGGATCCTCTAACCTTGACATTTGTTTTTATCATTGTTTAATCCTTACATTAATCTTCCATCTCAAAGTTCTCATTAATTTCTTCCTCCTCTTCTTTTTATTATTATTATTATTATTATTATTATTATTATTTATATTCTGTTTATATTATATAATATATCTCTTTGATCTTTCCCTAAACTCAGTATATAGGTTGGAAACCTGTGACCCGATCTTTTAGATCATTCTCAGGTATAACAACGTCACGTACTGAGCATTATTATTATTATTATTATTATTATTATTACTACTACTACTATTACTATTATTGTTATTATTGTTGTTATTATTATTTTTGTTGTTGTTCTATTGTTATTTATAATTTATACAATTAACCTCTCTGTGGTTCGACCCCGGTCTTGCCAGGTTATTTATTACTTCGACACTCCTGCACTTAGGAGAAGACATCAATCTTTTAGTCATGTCAATTTTTTGGCGCCGTTGCCGGAGACGTAAATTCTTGTACAAATTATAGTATTTATTTTGTTTTCGTTTTTCACTTTTCTTCTATCTAACTTTGTTTCTTTTGTTTTATTTCTTTTTCTTTTGTTTTCTTCTTCCTTTTATTCTCTTTCTACACGTGCATGAATGTTCGGTCACGTACATTAAGTGGTAGACTTTGTAGGGTATCCTCATCATTTTCAAAAATATGGCCGAAGAAGATAACCAGTCACTTCATAATAAGAATAATGAGAATAACCGTGTTAGGACACTTAGAGACCACATGAATCGCACAAGAACAAGTGCACCCTCATGCATAGTTTTCCCTCCTGATGCATCCCATTTTAATTTTAAGCCAGACATTATTCAACTTTTACCTTCTTTTCATGGCTTAGATCTAGAAAATTCATACTTGCATTTGAGAGAATTTGAAGAAGTTTGTAACACCTATAATGACTTAAATTGTAGCATAAATACCATTAGATTAAAGCTTTTTCCTTTTTCATTAAAAGATAAAGCTAGAACATGGCTATAAAATCTTAGGTCAGGATTCATTCGTTCTTGGGATGAAATGCAACAACAATTTTTAAAGAAGTTTTTTCCATCTCACAGAACCAACTCTTTCAAAAGACAAATCACCACTTTCACTCAAAAACCAGGTGAAACATTTTACCAATGTTGGGATAGGTATCGAGACTTGCTTAATACTTGCCCTCATCATGGTTTTGAAACATGGAGATTGGTTTCATAATTTTATGAAGGGTTAACACCTCAAAATAGGCAAATGGTTGAATTGATGTGCAATGGAACTTTTGAAGATAAAGACCCTAATGAAGCAATGGAGTACCTAGACTTGCTAGTTGAAAATGCGCAAAATTAGGACACTACAGGCACTTATGAGGCACCAAGTAAAACCCAACCTCATACATCTAGTGGAGGTATGTATAACCTTAGGGAAGATCATGTCCTCCAAGCCAAGTTTACATCTTTAGCTAGAAAAGTCGAGGCACTAGAATTGAAAAAGAGTGGTCAATTAAAATCTATTCAAGACATTGTATGTCAAATCTGTGAAACAAATGAACATGCAACCAATGATTGTCCAACTTTGCCTTCTTTCAAGGAATGCCTCCATGAACAAGCTCATGCTTTAAACAGTTTTCAAAGGCCCAATCATAACCCATACTCACAAACATACAACCCTGGTTGGAGAAATTACTCGAATTTCAGTTGGAAGAGTGATAACAATAATGCACAAACTTCACAGCCACCATTTCAAGCACACCATAATTTCTAAAATTCTCATGGATATGCACCTCCTTATGCTCCACCTCCTAGAAGAAATCTTGAGGAAACATTGCATGCATTCATTGAAAAGCAAGAGACAATCAACACTCAACTTGCTCAAAGCATGATAAATTTTAAAGATGCTCTTGCAAAATTCACATCTGCTCTCAGTTTTCAAGAGAAAGTTAAGTTTCCATCTCAACCACAGCAAAATCCAAAGGGGCAATACAATGCAAATGCAAGTAGTTCCGGAAGCCAACACATGGATCAAGTCAAATCAGTCATCACTCTTCGCAGTGGTAAGGTTATTGAAAAACCCACTCTTGAACCTTGTGAGAAAGATGATGAGTCAATCTCTGAGGGTAAGGAAGGGGTTGAATCTAAACATTGTAAGGAAAAGATTGATTCTCCGCCAGCACTTTCATTTCCTCATGCCATGACCAAACAAAGGAAAGTCAATCACAATTCTGAAATCCTTGAAATTTTCAAACAGGTAAGGATCAATATACCTTTGTTGGATGCTATTAAACAGGTACCTTCCTATGCTAAATTTTTGAAAGATCTATGCACTGTGAAGAGAAAACTGAATGTGAAAAAGAAAGCATTTTTAGTCGAACAAGTAAGTGCTATTCTTCGGAACAATAATGCTTTGAAATATAAAGACCTTGGTTGTCCTACAATTTCTTGCTTTATTGGAGAACATAAAATTGAAAGAGCTTTACTTGATCTTGGAGCTAGTGTGAATTTACTTCCATATTCGGTTTTTCAAAGTCTCAATCTAGGTGAGTTAAAACCAACTTCTGTAACTCTTTTATTTGCTGATAGATCTGTAAAAGTGCCTAAAGGAATAATTAAGGATGTGTTAGTACAAGTTGATGAATTCATTTACCCTGTAGATTTTATTGTCTTGGATACACAACCTGTTAAAGCATGTAATTCAATTCCTGTTATTTTAGGACATCCATTTCTTGCAACTTCTAATGCATTGATTAATTGTAGGAATAGACTGATGAAACTATCATTTGGAAACATGACATTGAAGATGAATATTTTCAACATTTGCAAGCAACCTAGAGATGATAATGATTTACAGGAAGTGGACTTTATTGAAAAATTAGTTCATGATCAATTTCAAACCACTTCTAGTGAAACTGAGATTGATGAACCTTACGAGTTGCAAATGGTTTATTTTCAGGAAGAAGCAAAGGCATGTAATTGGAGACCATAAATTGAAGAATTACCACCACAATCAATTGAGTCCACACCTTCAAGTGTTCAACCACCAAAACCTAATTTGAAGCCGTTACCAGTCAATCTCAAATACTCATTTTTGGGAGAAAATGAAACTTTTCCGGTAATAATCTCTTCCAAACTTAATTCACATCAAGAAGGTAAGTTATTACAAACTCTGAAAATGCACAAAAATGCATTAGGATGGACCATAGCTGACATAAAAGGAATTAGTCCTTTGATTTGCACACACAGAATTTATTTGGAGGAAAATGCTAAACCATCTAGAGAAATGTAACGAAGACTTAATCCTAATATGAAAGAAGTAGTGAAAAATGAAGTCATTAAGCTTCTAGATAATGGAATCATTTATCCTATTTCTGACAGCAAATGGGTAAGTCCTACCCAAGTTGTACCCAAAAAATCTGGAGTCACTGTGATAACAAATGAGAAAAATGAGTTAGTTCCAACTCGGACTATTACTGGTTGGCGCATGTGCATTGACTATAGGAAACTTAATTCAATGACTAGAAAAGATCATTTTCCTTTACCTTTCATGGATCAAATCCTAGAAAGAGTTGCAGGTCATGAATTTTATTGTTTCCTAGATGGTTATTCAGGTTACAATCAAATTGAAATTGCATTGGAAGATCAAGAGAAGACTACTTTCACATGTCCATTTGGTACTTTTGCATATCGAAGAATGCCTTTTGGGTTATGTAATGCACCAGCCACGTTTCAAAGATGCATGCTTAACATATTCAGTGATATGGTTGAACGTTTTCTTGAGATTTTTATGGATGATTTTTCTGTTTTTGGTGATTCATTTGATGATTGTTTAACTAACTTGGAAAAGGTTTTGAACAGGTGTGAAGAGAAGAATCTTGTACTGAATTGGGAAAAATGTCACTTTATGGTAACAAACGGCATTGTACTTGGTCACATTGTTTCATCGAAAGGAATTGAGGTTGACAAATCTAAAATCGAGCTAATTGCCAACTTACCAACACCAAAATCTGTTAAAGATGTTAGATTATTCTTAGGACATGCTAGTTTTTACAGAAGGTTCATCAAAGATTTTAGTGTAATATCTAAACCATTGTGTAACCTTCTAACAAAGAAAAATGTTTTTCAATGGACTGAATAATGTGAAAAAGCCTTTGTTAAACTTAAAAGCTTGCTTACTTCTGCTCCTGTCATTCAACCTCCTGATTGGTCATTACCTTTTGAAATAATATGTGACGCTAGTGATTATGTCGTGGGTGCTGTCTTGGGACAAAAAAAAGATAAGAAACCTTATGTGATTTACTATACAAGTAAAACTTTAAATAGTGCTCAAATGAATTACACTACCATTGAAAAAGAATTACTTGTAGTAGTATTTGCATGTGACAAGTTCAGATCTTATCTTGTTGGCTCACCTGTTGTTGTTTTTAGTGATCATGCAGCATTGAAATATCTTCTCTCTAAGAAAGATTCTAAAGTTAGATTGGTGCGGTGGATTTTGTTACTTCAAGAATTTGATATCACAATTAAAGACAAGAAAGGCACCGAAAATGTTGTCGCGGATCATTTGTCAAGATTGACAACCGATTCGAGATCTGACATCACACCAATCGATGACTACTTTCCTGATGAATCTTTATTTTCTGTCTCCAAAGCTTTAGCACAAGGGGACATCATTGGAAAAACAATTGGAGAGGAATTACAGGTCCCCACAATGTCTGATCGATTGAATGCAATGTTTAATCATGTTGATGCCTTCATTGCCTTACCAGGTGGTCTGGCCACATTGGAAGAGATCTTTCATATTTCCTCTTGGGCCCAACTGCACATTCATCATAAACCCATAGGTTTGTTAAATGTTAATGGTTTTTATGATAAATTGTTGTCTTTTCTTGATCATGCTGTGGAACAGGAATTTCTAACATCTTCAGCACGACAAATCATAATCTCTGCTGCTACTGTTGAACAATTGATTGACCAATTACAATCTTTCATCCCTGTAATTAATCCCTCCATGAGTCGTATAAATTGGTCAACTAAGGAAAGTCGTAAAAAGATTAGATTGGATTTGAGCCTTCGTTTGTATAAACTTTGTGTCTTTTGGTTTTATTATTGTGTTTTGTTGTTTCTTATATTTGTTTAAGTGTGTTTTAGGTTTGTCAGTGTTCATTATTTCAGGTGATATCTTCTATACTCTATCTTTCTACCTTAAGACATTGAGGACAATGTCTCATTTTGGTTAGGGGAAAAGGGTAGTAGTTGATATTAAAAAAAAAAACCTGTGTTTTTTTATTTCATAAACTATTTGCAAAACTGTTGTTACTAGGATGGTAGAGTAAAAGGAGTTCTTTTTGTTAAAGTGACTCTTGAGACGCATCTTAGTAAACATTCTTAACAGGGTCTATCAGAATACTTTTTGAAATATTCAGGTTTACAAACTCTCGTATTGGTAGCACTTGATTATGCTCATATGCTCATTTAACAAGTATTTTTAAATCTTCATTTTCACACACACACTTTAACATATGATTGTGGGTTGCACATCAGATCATTACATTATTTATGTTCTTTTGTTAAAGGTAACAACTAAGGGAAAGGGATAGTATATAATTTGCAAAAAAAAAAAAAACAATGATAATAAGAAGGTAGATAAGTTTGGTTTCGTAGCCTCCCTAACCTAAGCAATTAAGCCCGAAGGGGTGTTTTAACACTTAATACCCTAAAGTCAACTGACTTGGGAGCTATTGGCCTAACGCTTGTTACATGGGTTGAGGAGAAAAGCTTAAGGGAATCAAACATTGCACGATCTACGTATCAGTATCTGCAACCTGAGTTGCTAAGCTCGTAGGGGTGTCTCAACACCTAATGCCCTAAGACCAACTGGTCTGGGAGTCATTAGCCTAAAACTCGTTACATGGGTTAAAGATGCATTGTGTTTCAAGTTGTATGTGTTTATAAATAAATAAAGAAAAAAAAAATCCCAACCTAAGGAAGTTAGCCTTAAACATTAGAACAAAAATTTGTTTGTAAAGCCCCATAACTATATGTTGATATTTTGAGCACAAAAGAAAGGTTTAGTAATATCTTGTTTAAGAGGTATTGAGCAGATATATGAATTTAATGAGAGTTTGTTTATCTGGATAAATTAAAGTAAGTTGAATGATGAATGCCTTGCTTTATGGAATTTGCAAATTTTTTTTCTATTTTAACGCTTTGATTACTAGGGACTAGTAATAAGCTGGTTGGGGGGTGTGATTAGTACTTAAAAGTGCATTTTTATCAAGGTTTTATATCATCATTTTGCACTTAAAGTATCAATAACTCCTTAACTAAAGCATGTTTTATAATAACAAGTCTAATACTATAAAATACCCTAATATATGGTAAATGTTCATCTTAAATGCAGGCCTATCACATAAATCAAAGGATTGATTGATGAATTCAACTACTGAAATTTGTGAAGATAAAGAGAGGGTGAAACTTAGAAAAGAGATGTTGGTACAGTCCAAACTAGAACACTATTCGGTAATTGGGTCATATCTTGAGTTTTAGATGTCCAAATGACCTCAAATTTTTATACAGATTCAGTAAGATATAGGCTTACAACTTTCATGTTTTCATCAAGATCTAAGAAGGCCGTTTTCAAGTCCAAATTATAGCAACAACGAAGAAGTCTGAACCTGTCCTGCAGCCCGAACACTATTCAGTGTTTGACCCATATCTGGTGTTCTAGAAGTCCAAATCACCTTTATTTTTTTTCCTGGAACGCTGAGTCAATTTCCTACAACTTTCATGTTTTCAAGTGGACCCAGTTCTGATGCTAGCATTTTTGTTTTATTCAGACAAGAAGATAAGGATTTTCACAAAGTCAAAAGTTGGCCACCCACTCAACAATTAGTCATCAAATCAATAATTCTGAATTTTGGCCTATAAAAGGAGGCATTTGCCATGCATTTAGGGGCTTGAATTGTTTAGATCAAGAGCTTGCTCTTGGTCTCTCTTTTTATTTTTATTTTTGTAATTTTTAAGTTTTGCTTTCATTAATATCTTGTTTATGCTTTTCATTTCCTTAGTTAACTTGTATCTTATTTATGTTCTTGTTTTGTTTATTTATGTTTCTCTTCTTCATTATGTTTAGCTAAGTTTATTATGTTAAGGTGAAAAGGTTACACTAATGGTGTAAGAACAAGTATGGTGTAAACTCAACATGAACCTTAATGTTTAATATTAACATGTCTTATCTTTTTATCTTACTAATTCTTAATACCTTGCTTGTTAAATGGTTAATCTAGATTTGTGTTGTATAATACTTGGTACAACAAATGCTTGGCACTCTCATAGCCCAACCGTATGGTATTACCTACACCTGGGCTATGAAAGGAACTTGATTTGTTGTTAACATCAGTTAACATCATGAATTCCTAACAATATTTAAAAGTTTGGTGTTATGTAAATAAGATAATTAATATGATCATGTTAATAATTTATAATGAGCTATTAATGACAAATCATCTGATTGGAACCTCCTCTGTGTGTGGTTTTCAAATTGAGTAATAGGAGTTTATACTATACTTGTTTGAAATACCATTGGTGGATCCTCTAACCTTGACATTTGTTTTTATCATTGTTTAATCCTTACATTAATCTTCCATCTCAAAGTTCTCATTAATTTCTTCCTCCTCTTCTTTTTTTTTTTTTATTATTATTACTATTAATATTATTACTATTACTATTACTATTATTATTATTATTATTATTATTATTATTATTATTTACATTCTGTTTATATTATATAATATATCTCTTTGATCTTTTCATAAACTCAGTATATAGGCTGGAAACCTGTGACCCGGTCTTTTAGATCATTCTCAGGTATAACAACGCCATGTACTGAGTATTATTATTATTACTATTACTATTATTGTTATTATTGTTGTTATTATTGTTTTTGTTGTTGTTCTATTGTTATTTATAATCTATACAATTAACCTCTATGTGGTTCGACCCCGGTCTTGCCGGGTTATTTATTATATTTTGCATGGTGCTGCATTGTTTTCTAAAGTTGATTTGATGAGTGGCTATCACCAAATTAGAATGAAAGAGGGAGATGAATGGAAAACAACATTTAAAACTAAACAGGGGTTATATGAATGGATGGTAATGCCGTTTGGGTTATCTAATACACCTAGTACATTTATGAGGCTTATGAATCATGTTTTGAGGAATTATATTGGGTTGTTTGTTGTAGTATATTTTGACGACATCCTGGTGTATAGCAAGACCTTTGATGATCATGTGAAGCATCTTAGAGTTGTGTTTGAGACTTTGCAAGATTCTAAGTTGTATGGGAAACTCACAAAGTGTTACTTCTGTAAAGCAAGTGTCGTGTTTCTTGGATATATTATCTCTAGCAGGGGAGTTAGAGTTGATGAGGAGAAAATTGAGGCAATTCGAGACTAGCCAAAACCTGCTAGTATCGCTGATGTGAGTTTCCACGGTTTAGCTTCTTTCTACAAGCGATTTGTGAAAGACTTCAGCTCTATTGTTACTCCTATGACAGAATGCTCTAGATGGAGTGAAGATGCGTAGAAAGCTTTTGAGCTAATTAAGGAAAAGTTGTGTACTACTCCAGTTTTAGCACTTCCAGACTTTGCTAAAACATTCGAAATAGAGTGCGATGCTTCCGGGGTTGGAATTGGTGTTGTTTTGATGCAAGAAAAGAGGCCGATTGCATTCTTCAGTGAAAGGTTAAATAGAGCGTGTTTGAACTACTCTATTTACGACAAAGAGTTCTATGCTTTGATTCGGGCTCTGGAGGTATGACAGCACTACTTGTTGCCTAAAGAATTTGTTATACATACTGAACATGAAGCCTTGAAGTATCTTAAGGGGCAAAGCAAGCTGAATCGAAGACACGCTATATGGGTGGAGTTTATGGAGTCATTTCCTTATGTCATAAAGTACAAGAAAGGGCAAGTTAACATGGTTGCTGATGCTCTTTTTAAGAGGTATGCACTAACCTCTATGTTGAATGCAAGGATGATGGGTTTTGAGCAGGTGAAAGATCAGTATGCCAATGATTCTTACTTTGCTAATGTGGTTGCCGAATGTGCAAAGGGAGCTTGTGATGGGTTTTTTATGCATGAAGGTTACTTGTTCAAAATAGGCAGAATGTGTATTCCTTCAGGTTCGTTATGGGAGTTGCTTGTGCAAGAGGCTCATAGTGGTGGTCTTAGTGGTCATTTTGGGGAGAAGAAGACTTATGAGCTGTTGAAAGAACATTTTTTTTGGCCCAGTATATTACGGGATGTACACAAGGTGATTGAAAGATGTGCTATTTACAAGAGAGCTAAGGGCAAAGAGAATGCGTATGGACTATATATGCCACTACCTATTCCAGAGCAACCATGGATGGACATTAGCATGGACTTCGTACTTGGATTACCAAGAACACAACGTGGGAAGGATTCAATAATGGTGGTGGTTGGTCGATTCTCCAAAATGTCCCATTTCATTCCTTGTAACAAAACTGACAATGCAGTACATGTTGCTGATTTGTTCTTTCAAGAGATTGTTCATTTGCATGGAGTTCCTAAAAGCATTGTCCCTGATCGTGATACAAAGTTCTTAAGCTACTTTTGGAAGACTCTTTAGAGGAAACTTGGAATGAAGTTACTTTTTAGTACGACATGTCATCCACAAACTGATGGACAAATTCAGGTAGTAAATCGAACTTTATCTTCTTTGTTATAACCTGTTATATATAAGAGTTTGAAGAGTTGGGATACTTGTTTGCCTATTGTGGAGTTTGCATATAATCGTAGTGTGCATGGGGCTACAAAATTTTCACCATTTGAGGTTGTGTATGGCTTTAATCCTTGTGTTCCTATTGATCTTGTTCATATTCCAATTAATGAGAGGACATCTATGGATGGAATTAGAAAAGTAGAATTGATGAAGAAACTACATGAGCACGTTTGACTACATATTGAGGAGAAAACAACAAAGTATGCTAAACAAGCTAACAAGGGGCGAAAGATAGTCAGGTTTGAACCTGGAGATCTTGTTTGGATTCATATTAGTAAGGGCAGATTTCCAAGCAAATGTAAGTCCAAGTTGATGCCAAGAGCTGATGGTCCATTTCGGATTATAGAGAAGGTGAATGACAATGCGTATAAGGTAGATCTTTCTGGTGATTACAACGTATCAGCTACTTTTAATGTGAAAGACTTAACTCCATACTTGGATGATGACGACGATTCTGATTTGAGGACAAATCATTATCAACCTGGGGCTGATGATGTGCATCATG
Organism: Populus tomentosa; assembly: GCA_018804465.1. Taxonomy (NCBI): domain Eukaryota; kingdom Viridiplantae; phylum Streptophyta; class Magnoliopsida; order Malpighiales; family Salicaceae; genus Populus; species Populus tomentosa. Next base: position 5,200,090 of record CM031981.1, read on the forward strand.
GGAATTGTAATCCATCTCGTAAAGCTGAATCTAATATGCAAGAGGATTCAGATGGTCCAATGACAAGAGCAAGAGCAAAACAACTACAACGGGCCATGACGAATCAAATTGCAATGATTGAAGCTGCGTCGGAGTTAAAAATTAGCAATCAATTTGAAATTGGTTCAAAGGTGCTTATTTGCCTACAATTGGAACTTAGAGATGGGAAAAGCCCTTAATGGTTCTTTTGATGCTGGGCTACTTGTATTTGGATTGATAATGCAAATAAGTGAAGGAATTGATGTTGTCTACGGTTAGAACAGTAGATGGATTTGAACCCGAATTTGAAGTCATCCAATGCATGTGATAACAAGACTAATGTAGGTAAAATTCAAGTTCAGAACGTGATCTTTCTAGATTGTCCAACCATGATTGCATTGGATTTTTGTGTCAAAAGTTATGGCTGTTTTAAATTTGGTCTGCTTATGTTTCAGAAATGTCAAAAAAAAAAACGTGTGTTAGTTAAATTTATCTACTTACTTTATTAAAAGTCTAGTTTTTAGGCTTGACTTCTGTCATGTTGAATTCACCTAACTTTGGAGGGATGTTCTAATGATAAATATGTATCAGAATATATAATAAACACTTTTGGCCAACATTTGAAACTTAATTTAGAGAATTAAGAGTTGTTCTTCCAAATTCATTTTGTGAAGAACCCTACCTGACTTATCACTCTCCAATCACAAAGAGTGTGTCGTCGAAATCCTAGATTGATCTTTGTGGCGTCCAAATCGACTTATCAAAGTATCATTCTAGTCTATCCTCCATCTTATTTACCTTAAATCACTACAATCCAGCCTAAATATCAAAAGAAAAACAACACAACTAGACCCATCCTTCATCCATTTTTGTTAGAATCATTGTTGCCGATTTTCAAATCATTCACGACACATCAAGGTCCCATTGACATCATTAGCATTCATACTAGGAGTAGCTAATCAAATTCAAGTATCAATTTAATCATATTGATATCATTAACTATTCTCAACCTAAATTAGCTAATCAAGTCCGTTATAAGATCTTAATTCATCACTTGGAAATGTCGATGTCAAGGACCCTTTGACATCATTAGCCTTCATAACCGAAGTAACTAATCAAATTTAAATGTAAATTCTGATATCAATATAATCTCATTGATATAATTAACTATTCTAATATGGAATAGCTAATCAAGTGTGTCTAGATATTTCCTTTCATTTTGTTATTCATTATCATCTTTGCAAGTAATACGAAATCACAAGGAACTAACATCTCTAATAATGAAATGAATTAGAATTACATGTTGTTGACACTCCACTAGTATCTCTTTGATGCTGCATAACTCACGTGGCTCCTCCTATATCGACAAGAATACCATATTATTTCTCACTCAATGCACATTCTACATAATAATGATAATAATAATCTATGTTGATTTCTTTCAACTAATCCATCCTTTACAATTTAAGTTTCATTGAATTTCCATTTCAATTTCTCATTCAATCCTTTTTCTTAGTTTACTCTTAAAATTTTTAATAACTTTTAAAATCCCCATACACATACATGTGTTGATATGAACTTCATTCTTACAATCTCTACCAATTTGGTCTTACTTAAGAACAATTTATAAACAAAGTAAAAACTAGCTAATTTCCAGCCAACTTAATTTAATCATTCAAGAACATTGTTCTTTATTTAAATCATAACTGAGGTTATAAAGTTTGTTTTTGAACATGGCTTGTTTGCTAAAAAAGCTAAGATATAGAACTGTTTTTTTAATGAAATGAGGGAAGCGAAATTCCACCATTTATACACCTGAACTACCCATTATCGTAACTCACTGAAACTGTCAAGTATAGTTCCTAGCCTGACCTCCCCTTAAATGTTTACCCATATATGAAGTTTTAGAACCTTGAATTAAACAAGTTCAGTTTTTGTTAGAAAGATAACATCTCTGGCTATAACTTATATGAAGGAACCTATCCTAAATTTTACTATTTTCATGCTCTAATCTCATTTGGAATTTAAGAGACAAAACTATCCAGTTGACTTATCATAACTCAAAACAACCATTGTTGTGATATATATCATGTAATATCACTAAATGTAACCCTTTAAAACCAATCCACCTAATTCACAAGTCATACTAACATTAGCATAATTAAGATAAAATGTACATCTTCCATTATAAACCTTCATTTATACATTAACACATATCAATTTCATTAAAATCAGCATGCTCGTTAAATTAACCAAACTCCCTTTTCCTAAGCATAATATGGTCGACAACTTATACCACCCAATAATTAAAAATTTTCCCTAATTATTCATGGTTTTAGGTTATTTCAACTCTACACTAACTCAAATTTACCATTTCACAACAATTTCTCAATATCCCTAAAATCCACCTAAGAACCTTAACACAAAATTCATGATTAAAGCATCAATTCTTGATTGAATTCAATTAGACTTGCATATTCAAGTTTAAGCCTTTTGACACGACCAAAAGATTAATGTTTTCTCCCAAGTGCAGGAGTGTCGAAGTAATAAATAACCTGGCAAGACCGGGGTCGAACCACAGGGAGGTTAATTGTATAAATTATAGACAACAATATTACAACAAGAATAACAACAACAATAATAACAATAATAGTTGATGCAACCATATTATTTGATAGTTTCACCCATATTTAACTAGTGTTTTGCCTATGTTTTATATATAAAATTCCTTGATATTCTTTGTTTTATGTTTTGAAGGCACTTTTGGATGAAAGATGCAAAAAGGAGTAAATTGAAGGTAATTGGCAGATTTGACGTTCAGTCAATGTTTTGTGCAGAGCGTGAGCTCTATAGGTTAAAATGAAGTGATTCTAGTGGTATTAAAAAGCTAACTTCCATACCTTTCTGGACATCTAAGGCAAGACAATAAAATAAGGAAGAGCATGGAAATCGTAGCTTTCAAAGTCAAATCTTGCAATCTGCCAGTCTTGACCTTTGTCCATTCCAACTTGAATATCTGAAGCTACAGAAGTCCAAATGATGCAAACTTAATTTTGTTGGATTCCAGACTTAAAGGGATATAAACGCTCCAAATTTCAGCCCAAAACGATGTCATATGATGGAGATATGATTTTTTAATGATGACAACTGAATTCTGCCAGCAAACAGGTTTCGTGAAGAAACGAGTCCAAATTATGTTCCAAAGCATCTAAACCAACATCCAAGTTTTTATTTCAGCAATTTAGCTCCTCTAAGTCAAAGCTTGAAGATTTCATGCAAAGCTATTTCTCCTTTTTTAGGAAAATAGTTATTGAACTACTTAAATGTAAATTGTCTACTTAAGGGAGGACTATTTTGTAAAATAGAGATTAAGGTTTCCTAGCATATAAAAAGAATGAGAGAAGAGAGGGGGGGCAGCCAGCCAACAAGAGAAAAATGCCCCCTCCTCTAAGAAACCCTAAATCATGCATTCTTCCATCTTTTTGAGTAGTTGTTCAACAAACATGCAAGGCTAAACTCATTTTCTTGGTTGCAAGGACACGGAAACCTTCAGATTTCAAGAACTGTGAGATTTATTCTTTCATTTATTTTCAGTTTGTATTATGAATAAGTATGTTTGTTTTCCTATGCATATTTCCTATGATTGTTTATCTTAATTTGCTAGAGCGGACTCTAAGTTATTATTATGAACAATCTATTGCTAAGTTTGATATCAAAACCAGAGTTGTGGTATATAAACTTATGAAGCAACTAAGCTTGATAATTGTAGCGGAACTACGTTATTAAACTTAGGGAGAACATTCAATCAAAGCAACATAAGCAAACAACTTGGTTGTTAAGATTAATGAATTTATCTAGATCTTAAGGCTGCCATTGGATTAAATCATTAGTGTGGACACTGTGATTATTTGTTGGTTAGGGTTAGTTATACGGCGGATCCGTTAATTAACCAATGTTAAAAAAAGATAAAAATTCAGCATATAAACTGGAGTTTCGTTTCAAGGATCAGTTCTGATTTCTATAGGTGCATGCGTGATTGCGACCAAGGTTTGTTCTCTTGATAATTTTCTGATTTTATTAAATTCTGTTTGATAGTTTTCTGTTTTATTTTACTTTAGCCTATATAACATTCAAACCCCCCCAAATTGCATAACGTATAGCATAAAAATCTGAACTAAATCTTCCTCGTGGGATCGACCCCTTGCTTCCTCTATACTATCTTGTGTGTTGTGTTTGAAGCTAGGGTAATTAATTTGTGCGACCGCGATATCGTAACAATAGTAATGGTAATAATAATAATAATAATAATAATAAAGAAGAAGAAGAAGTTGATGAGAACTTTGAGATGAAAGATTAATGTAAGGATTAAACAATGATAAAAACAAATGTCAAGGTTAGAGGATCCACTAATGGTATTTCAAACAAGTATAGTATAAACTCTTATTACTCAACTAGAAACAAAACACAAAAGAGGTTCTAATGGGATGATTTGTCATTAATAGCTCATTATAAATTATTAACATGACCATATTAATTATCTTATTTAAGTAACACCAAACTTTTAAATATTGTCAGGAATTCATGATGCTAACTTATGTTAACAACAAATCAAGTTCCTTTCATAGCACAGGTGTAGGTAACACCATTCGGTTGGGCTACGAAAGTGCCAAGCATTTGTTGTACCAAGTGTTATACAACACAAATCTAGATTAACCATTTAACAAGCAAGGTATTAAGAATTAGTAAGATAAAAAGATAAGACATGTTAAATATTAAACATTAAGGTCCATGTTGAGTTTACACCATACTTATTCTTACACCATTAGTGTAACCTTTTCACCTTGATCTAATCAACTTAGCTAAACATAATGAAGAAGAGAAACATAAATAAACAAAATAAGAACATAAATAAAATACAAGTTAACTAAGTAAAGGAGAGGACATGAAAAGCATAAACAAGATATTAATGAAAGCATAACTTAAAAATTACAAAACAAATATAAAGAGAGAGAGCAAGAACAAGTTCTTGATCTCAACAAGCAAGCCTCTAAATGCATGGAAATGCCTCCTTTTATAGGCTAAAATTTATAACTATTGATTTGATGACTAATTGTTGAGTGGGTAGCCAACTCTTGACTTGGTGAAAATCCTTAACTTCTTGTCTGAATAAAACGTCATTACTAGCATCAGAACTAGGGGCACCTATACTATGAAAGCTATAGGAAATTGTCTTAGCTTTCCAGGAAAAAAAAAATAGAGGTCATTTGGGCTTCTAGAACTCGAGATATGGGGTAAATACTAAACAGTGTCTGGGCTGTAGGACAGATTCAGACTTCTCCATTGTTGTTATAATTTGGACTTGAAAACGGCCTTCTTAGATCTTGACGTCCACATGAAAGTATTAGACCTATATCTTACCTAATCTGTGTAAAAATTGGAGATCATTTGGACATCTAGAACTCAAGATATGACTCAATTACCGAACAGTGTTCCAGTTTGGACTGCACCAACATCTCTTTTCTACGTTTGGCCATCTCTTTGTCCTTTCAATTTCAATACTTGAATTCATCAATCAATCCTTTGATTTATGTGATAGGCTTGCATTTAAGATGAACATTTACCATATATTAAGGCATTTTATAGTATCAGACTTGTTATTATAAAACATGCTTTAGTTAAGGAGTTATTGATACTTCAAGTGCAAAATGATGATATAAAACCTTGATAAATATGCACTTTTAAGTACTAATTACACCCTCTCACCAGCTTATTACTAGTGCCTAGTAATCAAAGCGTTAAAATAGAAAAAAAAAACAATTTGCAAGTTCCACAAAGCAAGACATTCATCATTCAACTTCCATTAATCTATCTAGATAAACAAACTCTCATTAAATTCATATATCTGCTCAATACCTCTTAAACAAGGTATTAATAAACCTTTTTATTGTGCTTAAAATATCAACATATAGTTATGGGGCTTTACTTAGATGAAAACAAAATTTTTGTTTTAATGTTTAAGGTTAACTTTCTTGGGTTAGGATTATTATCCTTTTCTTCTTTTTTCTTTTTATTTTTTAAATATATATACATATAACTTAAAACACAATGCATTTTATCCTTTTCTTCTTTTTTATTTTTATTTTTTAAATATAAATACATATAACTTAAAACACAATGCATCTTTAACCCATGTAACGAGCTTTCGGCTAATGACTCCAGACCAGTTGGTTTTAGAGCATTGGGTGTTGAGACACCCGTACGAGCTTAGTAACTCGGGTTGGAGATACTGATATGCAGATAGTGCAATGTTTGATTCCCTTAAGCTTTTCTCCTTAACCCAATGTGCTGGGCCAATAGCTCCCAAGTCAGTTGACTTTAGGGTATTAAGTGTTAAAACACCCATTCGGGCTTAATTGATTAGGTTAGGGAGGCTACGAAACCAAACTTATCTACGTTATTATTATATTTTTTTGTTTTTTTTATTTTTTATTTTTACAAATTATATACTATCCCTTTTTCTTAGTTGTTACCTTTAACAAAAGAACATAAATAATGTAATAATCCAATATGCAACCCACAATCATATGTTAAAGTTGTGTGTGAAAATGAAGATTTAAGAATACTTGTTAAATGAGCATATGAGCAGAATCAAGTGATAACAATACAAGAGTTTGTAAACCTGAATATTTCAAGAAGTATTCTAATAGACCTTGTTAAGAATGTCTAATAAGATGTGTCTTAAGAGTCACTTTAACAAAAGAACTCCTTTTACTCTACCATCCTAGTAACAACAGTTTTGCAAATAGTTTATGAAATAAAAAACACACTTAGTTTTTTTTTTTAATATATGAACTACTACCCTTTCCCCCCAACCAAAACGAGGCATTGTCCTCAATGTTCTAAAGTAGAAAGATAGAGTATAGAAGACATCACCTGAAATAGCGAACACTAACAAGCCTAAAACACACTTAAACAAATATTAAAAAACAACAAAACATAATAATAAAACCAAAAGACACAAAGTTTTTACAAATGAAGGCTCAAATCCAATCTATGCTTTTTACGGCTTTTCTTAATTGACCAATTTATGCGACTCATGGAGGGATCAATTACAGGGATGAAAGATTGTAGTTGGTCAATCAATTGTTCAGCAGTAGCAACAGAGATTATGATTTGTCGTGCTGAAGATGTTAGAAATTCCTGTTCCAGAGCATGATCAAGAAAAGACAACAACTTATCATAAAAACCATTAACATTTAACAGACCTATGGGTTTATGGTGAATGTGCAGTTAGGCCCAAGAGGAAATATAAAAGATCTCTTTTAATGTGCCCAAACCACCTGGTAAGGCAATAAAGGCGTCAGCATGGTTAAACATTGCATTCATTCGATCAGACATTGTAGGGACCTGTAATTCCTCTCTAATTGTTTTTCCAATGATGTCCCCTTGTGTTAAAGCTTCGGGGACAACCCCCAAAACTTGACTACCTCCTAAAAATACAACTATTGACACTCCCCCCATTAACCCAAGGCAACCTCCTCTATACACTAAATAAATCTTTCGCTCAGCTAGTACCTGATTAAGATGATTTGCTGATTCTAAAAATTCTTTTTCTTTCCCAAGACTAGATCTACCGAAAACACAAATATTTTTTATATGATGACTTGAGGAACGTGTCATTTCTACACACTTCTATATTTGATGAATGTATGGGTTGAGTAGAAATGAAGGGAAGGAAGAGAAGAATTTATAGATGAGAAATTGAAAATGCAATCATACCACCTATATGTAGGCCAGCTGTAGTCTTTCTCTCTCTCTCTCTCTCTTTATTTATTTATTTTGAAAAAGCATGTGTATGTACAGGTAGTTGTGATTGTGGCTCACATCCTTCCTTGGTTTTACGTCCAAGAATGGCTTAAACACCCTTTATAGGTCGGGGATAGGCTTCTAATTAGTACTTAAAAGTGTATATTTATCAAGGTTTTATATCATCATTTTGCACTTCAAGTATCGATAACTCCTTAACTAAAACATGTTTTATAATAACGTATCTAATACTATAAAATGCCTTAATATATGGTAAATGTTTATCTTAAATGCAAGCCTATCACATAAATCAAAGCATTGATTGATAAATGTTAATCTTAAATGCAAGACTATCACATAAATCAAAGGATTGATTGATGAATTCAAGCATTGGAATTGAAAGGACAAAGAGAGGGCCAAACTTAGAAAAGAGATGTTGGTGCAATCCAAACTGGAACACTGTTCGGTAATTGGGTCATATCTCGAGTTCTAGAAGTCCAAAAGATCTCAAATTTTTACAAATATTAGGTAAGACATAGGCCTAAAACTTTCATGGGACATCATGATCTAAGAAGGTCGTTTTCAAGTCCAAATTATAGCAACAACGGAGAAGTCCGAATCTATCCTGCAGCCCAGACACTGTTCAGTGTTCAGCCCATATCTCGAGTTCTAGAAGTCCAAATGACCTCCATTGTTTTTTTGTTGAAAGCTAAGACAATTTCCTACAACTTTTATAACTGTAGGTGGACCCAGTTCTGGTGCTAGCAATTTCGTTTTATTCAAACAAGAAGATAAGGATTTTCACCAAGTCAAGAGTTGGCCATTCAGTCAACAATTAGTCATCAAATCAATAATTCTGAATTTTAGCCTATAAAAGGAGGCATTTGCCATGCATTTAGGGGCATGATTGTTCAGATCAAGACCTTGCTCTTCCTCTCTCTCTTTATGTTTTTTTTTGTAATTTTTAAGTTTTGCTTTCATTAATATTTTGTTTATGCTTTTCATTTCCTTTCCTTTACTTAGTTAACTTGTATTTTATTTTATGTTCTTGTTTTGTTTATTTATGTTTCTCTTCTTCATTATGTTTAGCTAAGTTGATTAGATCAAGGTGAAAAGGTTACACTAATGGTGTAAGAATAAGTATGGTGTAAACTCAACATGGACCTTAATGTTTAATATTTAACATGTCTTATCTTTTTATCTTACTAATTCTTAATACCTCAATCTTGCACATCTAGCACTGTAAATTTTTGTAATCACATTTTGAGGCAGAGCGGGAAAATGCTTTTTCAATTTTTCAAGAGTGGTGTCCATTTTCAAATGAGAATTGGAGGAGAGATTCAAAGAAAGGAGAAAGAGCAAAGAATTACACAAATATATACACAGATATCGGTTATCATGGGAAACTGAAAGAACCGACTTAAGAGTCACGGAGTACCGTTATCCGCTATTTGACCGGGGTGAGAGACTAGCAAAACAAAAGTCACACCAAAAAGGAACAGAAAAAAAACAATTGTGAGAAAAACAAAATAATCAACCTTTATCTACAAGATCATTCAAACCAATGGATTCATTTTCACTATGAAACTCATCAAAGTAAGCTTTCAAATGATGTCCATTTACCTTCAAAACATTGTCATTCTTTGGATTCTCAATATCAAGGGCCCCATAAGGATACACATGTTTCACAATAAATGGACCGCTCCATCTTGATCTTAGTTTATTAGGAAATAAATGGAGTCGAGAATTATAAAGCAAAACTTTTTAACCAGTATCAACTTTTTGATAATTTTCACAAGTTTTGCAGAATGCATGCGTGTCCTTGAACATGGTGGGCCAATAAAATTTATTTTGTAAGATTTTTCACTCTTCTTTCTTGATGAGAAATGACTCTCACATGCTTCAGAATGACAAAGTTTAATGACACTATTTACCTCATTGTCAGGAATGCATCTTTGAGATTTTTTATCAGGATAATATTTGAATAAGTTAAGGTCATCCCAATAAAATTTCTTCACTTCGTTCAAAAACTTTCCTTTGTCTCCAGTACTCAATGAGCTGGCAAATCTCCTGAAGCAAGAAAATTGATATTTTTAGCAAACCAAGGCATTGAACTAAGAGAAAGTAAGGATTCGTCAGGAGAGTAATCATCGATTGGTGGGATGTCAAATATCAAATCTGTTGTCACTCTTGACAAAAGATCAGCATCAACATTTTTGTTGCCTTTTTCACTCGTGATTTCTTCCTGAGAATAAATTATTTGCAAATCTTCAGATTCATCCACCTCAATTTTACTCAAAGTAGATTCAAGTTGATCATGAACTAATTCTTCAATAAGATCTACTTCTTGTAAATTTTCCATCTTTAATCACCAATGCTTAACTTCTTTTGATTTCAAGCTCTTTCAACATAAAATCTTAAGAACATAAAGGAACATTTTTTTCTTTTTCTTTTTTACATTTGGCAACTTTGCCCATCTTTTCATCAAGCATCACTTCTTCTTTCTTTTCACATAATTTCCAACCATAATTTCATGAGATATCACAAGTATATGCTCTACTAATCCTTGGCTAGGGGAAAAGGAAAACATTTATAAAGTTAAAGCTTATACATAAATAAAGCAAAGAAAAGATAAACAAGCTTAAAAGGGGCTCACTAAGGATAATATGATTTAGGTTGGCTTTTTGGCTCAAGTGGTTAAAATTCCTAATGCCTTTATCATCTTCATGTATATATGTAATGCAAATGTAATCTCAACAAGATATAAAGCAGGTTCTAGAGATACATATCATTGAAAGAATGCACAATCAAAGAATATAATGTTGAAGGCTCAAAAGCTTGCATTGGTATAACACTACAAAGTCAACATGGCATATTCTCAAAGTCAATCCCTAAACTAATTAAACCTTAAAACTTGCATGCACACTCCTTCATTCAATTTATATCTTCATCTATCTCAATTAATTCTCATATGTAATAGTCACATTCTCATAAACCAATAGGAGTTCCCATAACGAGTTGGAAATGCAGTCTTTTGTACGTCTTGTTTCTTGATTCTCAACTAGTGGTATCTAGATCTCAGATCTATCATAGAGAACACTCTAGCACCCTTCAACTGATCAAACAAATCATTTATTCATGGGAATGGGTACTTGTTCTTCATCGTCACTTTATTCAATTGACGATAATCAATGCACAAATGAAGGGTGCCATCCTTTTTCTTTACAAACAATACCGGAGATCCCAAGGCGAGTTACTAGGCCGGATGAAGCCTTTATCTAATAATTCCTGAAGCTGGACCTTCAGTTCCGCCAATTCCATAGGTGTCATCCTATAAGGAGACTGGGCTATAGAAGAAACTCCTGGAATAGTTTCTATGAACACTTCAATTTCTCTAACTGGAGGTAATCCAGGCAACTCTTTTGGAAATACATCTCGAAACTCCCTCACTACAGGAATACTAGCCAAATCTATGCTAACCTTTTCCATCTCTCTTACATGAGCTAACCAAACAGAACAACCCTTCCTCACTAATTTTCTAGCCACCAAGACTGAGATTACACAACTTGAAATTACTTTTCTTTTCCCTTTAAACACTACTCTTTTATCACCTATTCCTTGGATTGTCACCGTCTTGGTGAAACAATCCACTTTTGCCTTATGTTTACTTAGTCAATCCATGCCTAGAATCACATCAAAATCATATAACTATAATGGCATAAGATCTACCATCAATTCTAACCCTCTAATATATAGTTTTACCCCTCTATAAATATCATCAATATGTATATTCTCCCCTAGAGGTGTACTAATCGTCACTCTTACACCCAAGTTACTAGATAACACATACAAGTTATTCACAATTCTATAAGATACAAAGGAATGACTAGCTTTAGGATCAATTAAAGCATAAACTTGTATTGTATCTAACTATAAAGTACCTGCCACCACATCAGGTATAGCTCCCACATCTTCGTAGGTCATATGATATACTCGACCCTGAGTCCTCCCCTCCTGATTTCTGGGCCTCCCACGAGTAGCACTCATCCCTCACTAGGTAGGCCTGATAGGACGATCAACTGTCACTGATTACTGTTGGCTCTGAACCTCAATCCTCTAACTATGGGCTTTCTCGGTAGTTCTACGAGGTCAATCCTTCTTCCTATAACTCGTGTACCTATAATAGTAACAGCCTCTGCCTACATGCGGGCACTCTTTCCATCAATGCCCCTCACCTCTACAAATATAACATCTCTCCGGCATCGCAGAGCAATCTCTAGGGTTTCACTACTCACACCTCTAACAAAATGGATATACTGGTCCTTTTTGCTCTATAGACCTTCCAACAGTTTTGACTCCCTATCTAGATTGTCCTCCCCAAGCTCCTCTTCTACTAACCCGTTTAGATCCTCCTAGGTGAAACTCTCGCCTCTTTTCTAGAACTGTCTTGATGATTGCTCGCTCTTCTCTTTCTTTGGGAGAGGAGGTCTCCCAGTTAAAAACTCAAAATCTCTACTCTTAGCTCCAATTACTTGACTCTGCTCGACCACTGGTTTCGGGGTATCCCTTATTACCCTCTCCATACCCTGAGCAACCCGTACCAATTCCTACACAAACTAAAACTACATGGCTATCAATATCATCCTCAGTTCCCGCCTCAGTCCATCACGGAACCTCTCCACCTTGTGGGGCTCTATGGGAAGGTAAGTGGAGGCAAAATCTGTTAAGTCTTGAAATCTCCTCTCATACTCTAGAACTATCAAATCTCCCTGCCTTGAATCCAAAAACTCATGTTCTTTCTCCCTCCTATGCTCCCAAGATAGTACCTCTCCTTAAACTCTTCATGAAAGTCCCTCCATCTTAATACCTCTCATGATCTCCTCTCTCTAATGGTCTCCCACCAAGAGTGGGCACTATTAACCAATAACTGAGTCACATAATTAACTCGTAGCTCCTCTGGCACCTGTATTTGATTTATAACTCTTTCCACTTTTACCAGCCAATTCCCAACAACCTCAGCATCCTCTTCACCATGGTAAGTCATACAACCCATCTCTCTCACACCCTATTGCACTATGGTGACTACTCCCTCTGATCTAAGAGCTATACTGGAGGCTCTTGCTGCCATTTCTGCTGCTACAGCTCTCACTATATGTTCCATAAAAGCAGGATCTAAAAATGGGTTTGATCCAGCTACGGGTTCCACTAGTGGGGGTATATTATCTCCCCCTAGTCTATCTGATACATCGAGCATGGACATATTTGCCTAATGGGAAAATGAATCATCTCAAAGTCTAACTAACTCGCCACCTTTAGAGTACACTAATGTTACAGGTATATGAGAGGAGGTGTCTACCAAGGGATCTTAGTTTGGATCACTTTTGTTTTGAAAACTCTGGTCACTTCCCCGAACTAGGGATGGATCAGTCCTGGCTCCTTGCCTTGTTCTCACCATCCTGCAACACATTTCAAAATCATATAATCATTCCTATCCTCGGAATAGCAACCTGGGAAACTATAACATCCCCTATTTTAGGATAAAACAACAATCTCATATCAACCGAAAAATAGAGTAATATATATATATTAATGGTTTTCGTATCAAAATCCACTAAAAATTTTGGCGGAGTTCCCCCTATACCAGAAAGTCCCAATTTATTGACGTGTAACTTGTTTACACTTCTAATAACTCGCATCTCATAACTTATTTCTGACCCAATCATCTTGGGTTTCAATTTCCACAAATAATCTCACACCTACAACCACAATGTTTATGATATACATTATATAACAAAATAACATTATAGATGGATAAACAAGAAAATATACATACATAGTCATGAAATATGGTTATATGAACTACAGAGTTAAGTTCATTCAATCAAGTTTAAACATTAATTATACAAATTAAGTTATACAAATATTTTTATGTTTACAAAATACAAGGGTATACCTCCTAAAACCTAAATTATAAGAAGGGAACATAATCTAGGATCTACTCCTGTCGTGCATGTGATGATCTTGAAACAAAATACATATTATTGAAAGGTGAAAATCACATAATTATAACATCACTAATATCTAACAATTTTAATAGGGTAACATGCATTCATATTTTGTTCACTTCTCTCTTCTGGTTTATATTAGAATCTCTTCCTTATTCAACTATTAATAATTGTTCCCTCTTCCACTATTAACCTCCATTCCAAACTTTATAAGATCAAACATGATTATTTTTGTTTAACACATTACCCGGGATCCTAACATACACTAAATGTATGCTAGCCAATTCATGGTGATCCCCTTACCTGGGATCCTAACATGCACTAAATGTATGCTAGTTTATGCCTCAAATCACATTTCTTATTTTTTCTTTGTCAGTGATAATTTCATCGCTTAGCGATTCACACAACAACCTTTCTCCTTGAATACACATACATTCATTAATTCACATTTCACATTGGTAATATATATTAATCATGGAATTTAATTAGAAGGTATAGGTGTGATTCACCTACCTGCAATAGAAACTCTACTCGTGCTCCCCTACTGCTGCTATTGCACCACGTTGTGGTCCCTCTTACAAATCATATGTTCATCTCATAATTTTTTCTCACTCAAGAATATGTTTTATAATAATCATATCAACAACTAATAAGTCTTTCTTTCAGTCATTTCTTAATATTTTATGTTTTTTCTCATTTCACCCATTAATATTGTTGTTCTTTGTCTAACCCTAGTTATCATTCCTTTCTTTACATTTGAAATGTTTCTGTTTAAATCCCGAACTATCACTGTCTAAACATTAAACTATTACTATCTGACCTCTCCTCATATTTTTAACTATATCTGGAGTTATAGAACTCTAATTCAAGCGAGATTAGTCTCGTTGGAAAGCCAATACATAAGGCTACAAGTTCTCTAAGGAAAGAAGAACCCAATTCTTCCTCTAAGATAGTCAAAATTTCTCATCAATAAACATTTGGACTGTCACTGTCTGACCTCTCATCAGATTTTTAACTATATCTAGAGTTGTAGAACTCTGATTCAAGTAAGATTAGTCTTGTTAGAAAGTTAAGACATGAGGCTACAAGCTCTCTGAGGAAGGAAGAACCCAGTTCTGCCTCTAATATAGTCAAAATGGCTCATTAATAATCATTTGGACTATTACTGTCTCGTTTTTTGAACTGTTACTATCTGACCTCTCCTCAGATTTTTAACTATATTTGGAGTTACATAACTCCTATTCAAGTGAGATTAATCTCGTTGGAAAGCTAAGACATGAGGCTACAAGTTCTCTGGAAAAGAAGAACCCAGTTCTGCCTCTAAGACAGTCAAAATTGCTCATTAATAATCATTTGGATTGTTATTGTCTTGTTTTTTGAACTGTTACTGTCTGACCTCTTCTTAGATTTTTAAATATATCTAGAGTTATGGAAATCAAATCTATAATTTAACATCCAGACATTAATTTATACTCGACTTTAAAATGACTCATAAGACCATGTTTAGAATACCTTACCCGGTACGAATCAAGGTCTCGATCCCTCCTTTTCTTTCTAATGATAGCCGACCCTCCCGTCTTCTCTTCTTGTTCAATTTTTTTCTTGTTAATCCCTTGCCCACCAGTGTTTATTCTCCCTATAACCCTTAATCTTGGATGGGTTCTTGAAATTTAGGTGTTTCTCTCTTGATCTGTAAAACTGGATACAAAAACTCCCTCTTTTCTTTTTTCACGATAGTTTCAAATTTGTTTTTTTTAAGAAGAGGAGTATTTATGCTCTATAATTATTCTTATTTGCATTTAGGCCCTATTTTCTTTAAGTGTATTTTTTTTGGCCCCACTTCTTTTAGTTTAGTTTATCCTCTTTAATTTAATCCATCCTTGATTTTCTTGGGATTTACACACAACCAGATTTTTTGATACGTTCAAAGATTCTGATAAACCTTTATAGGATGGCTGTACAAATCACAGTGAATTATTTGTTATTGCACAAGTGTTCATCATTAAGTCGAATTACGGGTTGAGTGCAATCGGTTATTGATAATAACCGCAATGAACTAAGACCTTTTATTCAATAAGTATATATAGTACTTAAATTTTATTGTAAATGGACTATTTATCTATTGCAATATCACAAACTCATATAGTTTTTGAAAATCTCGTGGGCAACATCAACAATATTTATTGTCTAATAACTCACAGCTAACAAAATCCCAAATCTTTCAATTACAAGATGAATAATTTACCATGTGGTTCAGAACACATGTAAGTACTATCATAAACTCATCATGTATCATTGTGCATAATTTCATTACAGAATTCTTGTTTACTATTCATTGTAGTATTTGATGTACAAGGTTTATCAATTGGGAAGGAATGTTTGTGCTTCATTGTCTTTACTGAGCCTGGGTCTTGAACAAAAAGTGAAGTGCTACAATGAGTATTTTGTTAATGTATATGTGTTTCATATTAAAGAATACGAGCATGCAAGAAAGATATATAACAATGGTGTTTATGTTAAGGGATCGACTGGTAGTGAGTTTGAAATTGACTATTATGGTAAATTAGAAGAGTTCGTTGAATTGTAATATCATAGCAAGCATAATATAGTGTTTTTATTTAAATGCTATTGGTATGACACCGTTGACAGAGGAATCAGAGTAGATCCCCACTATAGTCTAGTCGAATTAACTCCAAAGCTAAACTCCACAACGTAAACGATGTCTTTGTTTTCGCCAAGCAATGCCAACAAATTTATTACACTATGATCATTCAAGAGTTAATTGGTTATCCAATTTAAAAACAAAACCCATAAGTTGTGTAGAGGTTGTTCGGGATGAGAACGAAGATACAAGTGTGGGAGGTGATATCTTTCAAGTTAATGAGTTGGTTGAACCATATCGAGTTACTCCATCAATTGACTTAGAATAAAATTCAAATTTTCGCATCTTCTATAATAGTCTTGTTGATGTTGACGCTGAGGAGTTGAATGTTGTTCTAAGCTCCAGCGGACAAGCACAAATTAATGAAGATGATGATACCAATGTTATCAATGATGAAGATTATGGTAGAGCTAATGATGATTCAATTGAAGAAGAAGAAGAAGAAGATAATTATGACTAACTATCAGAACACGAAAAGGTAATGCAATTTTTTATAATGTAATTTTTATGGATGCAGAAATATTTATTTCATAATTCATCTGTGAACTATTGTTATTGTGTTGGGCGTGCAACTTTCAATTTAAGTATTTGTAGGGAGGATAGACATGAAAATAGAGACAACCTGTCATTCATTGTATACACATCATCGATGGAAACACTAATGGTTTCTTGTCCGTTGATGTTTTACAGTGGCGAAGGGAATTGTTCACAATCTTAATTGGAGAACAATTCCTAATCATCGATGGAAACACCGATGATTTCTAATTCGTCGGTGTTTTACAAAGGCAAAAGGAACTGTTCACAATCTTAATTGGTAAACAGTTCCCATATCACTGATGAAAACACTGATGGTTTCTAGTCCATCGATGTTTTACAAAGGTGAAGGGAACTATTCATACTCTCAATAGGTGAACAATTCCTACATCATCAATGGAAACAATGACAATTTCTAGTCCATAGGTGTTTTACTAAGGCAAAGGGAATTGTTCCCACATCATCGATGGAAACACTGACAACTTCATTTCCATTAATGTTTTATAGAGGCAAAGCAAATTTCGACAGAATGTGAATTCCAAGGCATGGGTAATTAATCCATATCTGACTGTGTGTACTGTTTCAAATTAGTAAGGGAATTACCGACGAACTGTGAAAATTCTGGAGGTTTTTTTAAAAAAATTAGAGCGAAATGAAAATTTCAAGGTGAATTCACCGAGGGAATCACCAATGGATGAGTTACAAAAATTATCATGAATGGTTGTATAAGACAAGCGATCTATTGTTGTATTGTATTGAACATTCACTGTCATAAATGGTTGGATGAGTAATACGACGGGTATTTTTATGTTATACTGAATGCTAAACTGTTATGGAATGTTTGTTTGTGTATTACAAAGGATCTATTATCGTGTTACTGAATGTTAAATTATTACGGAATGCCTGTACGAGTACCATGAAGGGTCTGCTATTATGTTGCAGTGAATGCCAAATTGTTATGAATTGTTTGAATGAGGGAATCAAGGGATATTACCATGTTATAGTGATTTCACAAACCGTCTCTAGAACATTTGATTGGTTGATGATGAGCTTCGACTAATGGCATCCTAAGAGGATGACTGGATGAGCAAATGATTAGCTATTAGTAATGGCATCCAAAGCGGATGATCGGGATGAATAAATGATTAGCTTCAGCTAATGGCATATGAATGGATGACCAGGACAAATAATTGATTAGCTTTGGCTAATAGCATCCGAATAGATGACCGAGATAAATGATTAATTAGCTCCGACTAATGGCATCCAAAGAGGATGATCAATATGAACAAATAATTAGCTTCGACTAATGGCATCCGAATGGATGACTTGGACAAATGATTGATTACCTTCGGCTAATGGCATCCGAATGGATGACCGAGATAAATGATTGATTAGCTTTGGCTAATAGCATCCAAAGCGAATGACCAGGATGAACAAATGATTAGCTTCGACTAATGGCATCCTAAGTGGATGGCCAGGATGAACAAGTGATTAGCTTTGGCTAATGGCATCCAAAGTAGATGGGCGGGATGAGTGAATGACGACCTTTAGCTAATGACACGCTAAAGGATGACCAAGATGAATAAATTATTAGCTTTGGTAAATGGCATCCTAAATGAATTATCTGGATGAATAAATGACTAGTTTTGGCTAATAGCATCCTAAATGGATGACCGAGATGAACAAATAATTAACTACGGCTAATGGCACCCTAAGTGGATGACCAGGATAAATAAATGATTAGCTTCGATAAATAACATCCTAAATGGATAATTGGAATAAATAAATGACTAGTTTTGGCTAATAAGCATCCTAAGTGGATGGTTGGGATGAACAAATGATTAGCTATGACTAATGGCATCCAAAGCGGAAGACCTAGATGAACAAATTATTAGCTTCGACTAATGGCATCCGAATGGATGACCGGGACAAATGATTGATTAGCTTTGGCTAATGGCATCCAAAGCGGATGACTGGGATGAACAAATGATTAGCTTCGGCTAATGGTATCTGAATGGATGACTGGGATAAATGATTGATTAGCTACGACTAATGGCATCCAAAGTAGATGATTGAGATAAACAAATGATTAGCTTCGACTAATGGCATCTGAATAGATGACCAAGACAAATTATTGATTAGCTTTGGCTAATGGCATTCGAATGATGACTGGGATAAATAATGGATTAGCTACGGCTAATGGCACCCTAAGGGATGACCAGGATGAGTAAATGACTAGCTTCAACCAATAGCATCCTAAGTGGATGACCAGGATAAAGGATTGATTAACTTTGGCTAATAGCATCCGAATGGATGATCGAGATAAAATGATTGATTAGCTCCAGCTAATGGCATCCAAAGCGGATGACCGGGATGAACAAATGATTAGTTTCAATTAATGGCACCCTAAGTGGATGACCGGGATGAATAAATGATTAGCTTCGGTAAATGGCATCCTAAATGAATAATCGAGATGAATAAATAACTAGCTTCGGCTAATAGCATCCTAATTGGATGATCGGAAAGAACAAATGACTAGCTACGGCTAATGGAACCCTAAGTGGATGGCCAGGATGAATAAATAATTAGCTTCGGTAAATGGCATCCTAAATGAATAATTGGGATGAATAAATGACTAGCTTCGGCTAATAGTATCTTAAGTTGATGATCGGGATGAACAAATGATTAGCTACAACTAATGGCAGCCTAAGGGATGACCAGGATAAGTAAATGACTAGCTTCTGCCAATAGCATCCTAAGTGGATGACCAAGATGAATAAACGATTGGCTTTGGCTAATGGCATCCTAAGAGGATAGTCGGATTTAAGTGTTATGAGTTAGTTTTAAAAACAGATGCATTCATGTACACTATGTTTTGTATATACTAAGTATATGAAAGAACTATGATTGTTATGCTTTATACAGAGAATAATATTAGTTCGGCTAACGATATTCGAGATGAATGATCGGGTTTAAGTATTGTAATTAGCCTCTATAATAGACAAATTATTAACAGTGGTATTTACATAAGTAAGGAGAAATGAAAGAATTATGCCCTTTTGGTCCATGAATGAAATGTAACGTTAATGTTGCTTTATTATATTCTCTTAAATTGCATATAATGCTTGAAATTACCTTGTGTTGTAACAAGGACATCATACCAACATGGTGCGTAAGGAAATTCGTTTCGCGGCACACATATTTTGAAAAGAACTATATGTTCACATATTACGGGTGATATGAGTTATGCATAAACAAACGTGTTAATTACTCAATTAGTCATCCGACCCTTTTTGTAAAGACTAGTAATGAAAAATTAAAATAGAACACGAATGTGAATGTACGAACAAGTTGATATGATGTGTATGAATATACATATGAGGTATTCATCTATTGAGGATGTCATGTTATGAGGTCAGGATAACAAAAGTACTAGTTGTGTAACTTGTTGTTCAACACTCTTGTATGAACTCGTGATGTTAACAAGATTAGAACAAGAATGTGAATTTTTGAGTATGTTGATATGATGTAATGTAAACCAATGAGTACGGAAATATAATACTATGGCACATGTATTGAGAATCTGTTCTATAGGAATGTTGATTTATGTTATCCTACATAAATTATGCATTGTTAATGAACAGAACGCAATGATAAATCTGAAGAATGATATGGTGAAAAACATCCAGAAACTAGATGATTAAAAAAAATTCCAACGATTTTGGTCGTGAAAAAGGCCGAGTCCTTACAAAATTGGCTTGCTTGTTACCATTAGCTGAGATATGAACTAAGCTGTATAATTCAAATGCCTAAGAAAATTTCTTACTTCTTTCTCTATTTTAGGCACTAGCATATCCTAGATGGAATTTGATTTGTCTAGCTCAACTTCTATTCCTTAACAACAAAACCTAGTAGCTTTCTTATCCTTACCCTGAACGAGTATTTTACAGATTTAGTCTTAAATGATATTTTTATAGCCTCTCAAATAATCTCTTCAATACTTGCACGTGACCTTCTTATTTCTTTGATTTGGCAAGTATATCATCTATATAGACTTCAACTTCTTGGTGCATCATATCATGGAGCAAAATGACCATTTCCCTTTGATACATGGTGCAAGCATTTTTTAATCCAAATGGTATCACTTTAAAACAAATGGTTCCCCACGACATGACAAGGGTAGTTTTTTTTTTTTTTTTGTCTTCTTCTACCATTCTAATCTGATTATAACCTAAGAACCCATCTTTGAATGAATACGTGGCACTCTTTGCAACATTATCAACTAAGACGTCTATATGGGGTAGAGGAAAGTCATATTTTAGGCTTGTTTTGTTCAAGTCTCTATAATCCACACACACTTGGATTTTGCCATCTTTTTTGGGGACCACAACCACATTAGCTACCCATTAAGGGTAGTGGACCACATCCAGGAATCTCGCATCCCACTATTTCTATATCCTTGCCTTTACCTTAAGCAATATATCTAGGCACATTTGTTTGGTCTTCTGTTTAATTATTTTACTACCCTCTACCAAAGGAATTTTGTGCACCACTATATCTGCTTTCAAACCAGGCATATCTGTATAAGTCTAGGCAAAAATATCCACATACTCGTGTAACAAAGATATCAGTCTATCTAACTCTTTAGCCATAATAAAAGTACCAATCTTCAATTATGTATTTTCTTGCTCAGTTCCTAAATTTATGATTTCTAACTCTTCACTAGCAGGTTTTCTCGGATTTTTCCACCAACCTAGTAAACTCTTTTGTTTCCTCTTCTTCCCAATCTTCATCAACCATTGCAATAGTATTGTCAAAGTTTGGCTAATTATTCTTAGTGTAATGAGTTTGTGAATTAATGGAACTTTTAGGATTCCTGAAAGTGTAAGGTGTGCTCGTGTAAGCATGTTATTTACATGAAACAAAATAATGAAGACACATTATGAACATAATAAAATGCATGATCTCATTAAAAAAAAAAGGCTCATTTGACAAAGAAAGTCTTATGGCATTATAAGTCAAACTACCAATAAGACTAAAACAAGTTGAAACATAACAAGCCAAAAATATTTTGCATACATGATCAAATAAAAGCAATTACTTTTTAAACACAATAGGAATAATCTCTATCTTTCAATTTTGGTACACCTTTCCTTCTACTAGCTTCTTCATAAAAGTTCTTGCATGACCTCATCAACGATGTAGACAGAAAGTGGTCGAATTTCATCCTCTATATCAACTTCCACTCCTTCAATCTGCTCTTTATTTTTGTATTCCACAGTATCGATGTGAAGATATGTCATGCCAGAACTAATCACTTACATACATTTTGAAAAAGTTGCTCAAAGTGGTGGGACGACAAGTCACTCTTCTTCTAGTTTTCGTCTTTCAATCTTTGTCATTCTTGCCTCTTTTTTTATCCGAGTGACCTAATTATAGTCATCTTTCTTTGACTTATATCCAAGCCCAAATCTCTAGTCTGCACACTTCAATTTTATCACATTGACCCGCTCAAGTATCCTAGTTTTGGGATCATATTGGAAAGGGATCTTATTCTTTAAAAAGTAGTTAACGGCCATCATTGCTACTTCTGGGAGTTTTTGTCTTCTTCGCACCGCACCTTCAGGAACCTATTTTGCATTCATTATTTCAAATGCATGAATGTTCCCATCTCTACAATCTCCCACCTCAATGAATGGCACAACCACATTTCTTATCATAGAAATTGTTTCCTCATCCTTAACGGTTATCAACATTCCATTCATAATGTATTTTAAGCATTGATATGGTGAGGAAGCTACTACTCCAGCTGCATGGATCGATGATCTCCCCAATAATATGTTGTAAGATGGATGAATGTTCATTACCTTTAATGTTACTATGAACATTTAAGGTCCTACATATAATTCCACCTTCAATGTCCTAATTATTTGTCTTGGCGAGTTGTCATATGCTCTTGCAATCATAGTATTGGGTTTCATGTGTTACTCCATCAATAAATGTAAGACTCATTAAAAAAATTTAGTCCTCAGCCTACCCATGCTAAGAAAAAAATTATGTTAGACCAGCCTATTTTAAAGGAAAATATGGGAGAGAGACCGGGCTATCCTAGGTAAGGATTGTAAAGGATATAATTATCCCCAAGATAACTCAATAAGGAGATAGCAACCTAAGAAAACCAGCACCCAAACACCCCCTCACATTTAAGGGGGTATAAATGCAAAAGAAGAGAGAAGGTGACCCTTCCTCTTCCCAAAAACCAGCCAGTTGCATGCAGCAGACCTTTTCTCTTTCTTTTCTAAAGACAAAACCCTCAAACCCAGCTGCATGCACCCCTCTTGATTATTAGAGAGGAACGAAGAGTGTAAATGGTCAAAACCTTAACAGAAAGAGTGTAGGAGGTCAGCTGGTAAAGGAAGGAAGAAAACCAAAACCAAAACCAAAAAGGAAGAAGAAGAAGAAAACGAAGAGTTGAGGGGAAGGAGAAATTGTTAAATCTCTTCCTAAGGCTACTAAAAATCATAAGGTATGAGCTAGACCTCTTTCCCAAATAGGAGGTCAGCTAGTAGGTGTTCTTGAGACTTTAGGACCAAAAAAGAGAAAATCCCAAATAGATGGCCTAGGATCCTTACACTAGCTGCTAAGGAAAACTAGACTAAAGAATGCATGAAAAATAGGGATGAATGTGGGGGCCTAGTTCCAGAACATTTAATAAAGAAAATGGATAATTTTAAACTCACAAACTGAAGAGGAGTGTCAACCATTGTAAGGGTTGGACTGAATGCAAATGTAATGTGATGTAATGCATGGATTGTGACCTTGTTAGAACCTTAAACCATGCCGGAATCAAAACAGAAAGTGTATTGGTACTAATGATGTGAATTATGCTTGTGTTTGATGAAATTATGTGATAATATGTTAGAATGATGTTATGTGTAGGATTGTGTTGTCTTTGAACCTTAAAAAGCGTAATAAAGCTGAAAACAGAAACCATGTTATGTTGATGCCCAAATTCTATTATGTAATTGATGAAATTGCACAGTTATGAACCAAGTGAATGAAGGTGTATTTGTAGCATGTTGTTATGATTATGGTTGTGATAAAAATGACAAATTTCATGTGTAAATTAAGGGTTAATGGACAATAATGTCCGGTCCGGGGGAAGAGGGGGAAACAATGAAGGAACCTTGCATAATTCTTAGAAGGACAAAACATAGGATGGAAATGATATCCTTGTGTGATGTGCATTGATTTGTAGGTTGTGTAGATGAATTTAGCATGATGAAACTGAAAACATTGAAGGTATGGTTGTGTGTGCTAACAATTTCTACGTCAGCTATAAACCATATGCGCTGACGATTTCAACGTCAGCTGTGAAACTTTATTTCATTAACGGTTTCTGAGTTGGAAGCGACTCGATTTTCATCAACGATTTCTACATCAATTGTAGACCATATGTACTGAAAATTTTAGCATCAATTATGAGACTATATTTTGTTGATGATTTTTGAGTCGGCAGCGACTCAATTTTCATCTATGATTTTTATGTTAGTTGTAAACCATATACGCTGACAATCTCAATGTCAGTTGTGAAACTGTGTTGCGTTGATGATTTATAAGTCGGCAATGATTCAATTCCTGTCAATGATTTATGTGTCAGCTATAGACCATATGCACTGACAATTTTAGCATCAGTTGTGAGACTATGTTGTATTGACGATTTCTGAGTCGGCAATGATTTAGTTTTCGTCAATAATTTCTGCGTCAGCCATAAACTATATGCACTGATGATTTCAGCATCAGTTGTGAGACTGTGTTGTGTTGACGATTTCTAAGTCAGCAGTGACTCGGTTTTCGTCAACAATTTTTGTGTCAAATGTAACCATATGCGTTGATGATTTAACGTTAGCTATGAAACTGTGTTGTGTTGATAATTTCTGAGTCGATAGTGACTCATTGCTCATCAATGATTTATACGTCAATCGTAGACAATATGTGCTAACAATTTCAACATCAACTATGAGACTGTGTTGCGTTGATGATTTTTGAGTTGGTAATGACTCAATTTTCATTAACAATTTTTGCTTCAACCATAAACTATATGCGTTGAAAATTTCAGCATCAGCAATGAAACTATATTACGTTGATGATTTTTGAGTCGGCAACAACTCGGTTTTCATCAATGATTTCTGTGTCAGTCATAAACCATGTGCACTGATGATTTCAATGTCAACTATGAACTGTGTAGCGTTGATGATTTCTGAGTTGGCATTGATTCAGTTTTCATCAACGATTCCTAAGTCAGCAGTAGCATATGTGCGCTGGTGATTTTAGTAGAATCCTGTGTCAGCAGCAAATTAGTTTTCATTGCCAAATTTTATGGCACTAGCGAATCAATTTTTATTGTCAAATTTTATGCCACCAACGAAATAACTTTTGTTGCTGATATTCTACGACATACCTTCATAATAGAATTTCCTTAAATACTTGTAACAATTTTTTAGTATGATTGTGTAATATATGGAACACTTGAATGTGAACATGTATTCTTGAAATATGTATGGTGATGAGTTATGTGATTATCAAATGCAAATATATTGATTTGTGATCATTGATATGTTGAATGGTGCGACCAGGATCAGACCTTTGACCAGGCAAGGACACCCTATGAGAAAAACAGGTAGGTGGTTTCCACCTTCTTCCTACATAATGCTAAATTATGATATGTCTTTACTATGAATGATATAATATTGCATTATTATGAGTACCAAGTCATCTATGAATTTCTTATTGAGTTAATGATTAACTTCAGCTAATGGCATCCTAAGTGGATAGCCGAGATGAATTGATGATTAGCTTCGGCTAATGACATCCGAGATAGATGGCCGGTTGAATTTGATGATTGATTTTAGTTAGTGGCCTTTAAGATGGAGGTCGGCTATGTTTGAAAGTTAGCTTTAACTAACGACATCCGTAATGAATGGCCGGATTCAAAAATTATTATTTAGTTTTGGAAATTAATGCGTTCATACATGCCAAGTTATGTATGCACCAAGTATATGAAAGAACTATGATTGTTGCATTATAAACAAAAAGTATTGTTTCCTTATAGCTATTTATTTCCTTATCATAAATTGTTTATGATTCTTGTAAATATTTTTACAGCAATAAGGACGTCACACCAACGGGGAGACTAGGAATACCATCCCACGAGACCATACTTTTGCAAAAAAACATGTAGCAGCATGTTAGATTACAATGTATTTCGTATGAACAAATGTATTAAACGTATAAATGTTATTCAATGCTTTTATTTTAGGAATGCAAACTTATGACTATGTACATATAATATAATGTAGACTTGTAATTATGCAAATGTGATGTTATGTGTTTGTGTAATTACTTTTTATGAAAGGTTGATTGATGTTTTTACATATGGACTGTACCTCGCTAATGAGTGAAATCAGGTTATCAATTTCCAAAATGATAATGTGATGAACAAAAAATAAATTACCATTGTTGTGATTTTGAAAAAACCAGATTATTACAATAGGCATTTCTTTTAGCATGTGCCTTGGTAGCACATTTAGTTAGAACCATTATGGACCAATATCTTCCTAATCAGAATGTTTTTACATCGTATTGTGATGTATAGTGGCTTGTTATGCTAGAATCATTAGCACCCAGCTCATCTTTAGTGAGGTATAGATAATTTGAGGCTTAGATTTTTCCCACTAGATGCTTCATGGTTTCTTAGTTAATGTCTAGAGGCACGTAGGCCTTATTCAACACCTTTTGGAAGGCCTTCTTATGTGGTTCGAGGCTCAAAATCAATGATAGTAATGATATTCTGGCATGAGTTTTCTTAAGCTGCTCAACAGCATTGTATTCCCTATCTTTCATCAGCTTTAAGAACTCAGTGTTTTTCGTTAGATCGACCACTTCCTTACCTTTGGCTTTCTTTTGTTTCTCAAGCTCTTCAAGGGTGAAACATCTTCCACTGCGAGTTAGGCCTCCGACTTCTACTTGAAAGACAGATGTTGTTTGTGTTCTTTAGAATGCGTACTTGTAGTTATAAGGCAAGGCACTGTAATCTCCTTTATGTGCCACTATAAGTATGGACAGGATTAATTTGGGCAACGCATCCCTAGTAAATTGCACTTGACACACTTCTTTGCTTTTGCCAGATACGTCTATCATGGAAACCTCTCTATTTGTGCTTTTTTCAATTTGAAGAATCCATCAAATCATTATTTATATCACTTATCGCGGAAGCCTTCGCATTGGGTAATCATGTGGCTTTCTGACACAACCAAAAGCTTGATGTCTTTTCCCAAGTGCAGGAGTGTCGAAGTAATAAATAACCCGGCAAGACCGGGGTCGAACCACAGAGAGGTTAATTGTATAAATTATAAATAACAAGACAACAACAATAACAACAACAATAACGATAATAACAATAATAACAATAATAGTA
Source organism: Populus tomentosa (assembly GCA_018804465.1). Classification (NCBI taxonomy): domain Eukaryota; kingdom Viridiplantae; phylum Streptophyta; class Magnoliopsida; order Malpighiales; family Salicaceae; genus Populus; species Populus tomentosa. The sequence continues at coordinate 5,227,592 of CM031981.1, forward strand.
ATAGTAATAGTAATAGTAATAATAATAGTAATAATACTCAGTACGTGGCGTTGTTATACCTGAGAATGATCTTAAAAGATCGGGTCACAGGTTTCCAGCCTATATACTGAGTTTATGAAAAGATCAAATAGATATATTATATAATATAAACAGAATGTAAATAAAAAAAATAATAGTAATAATAATAAAAGAAGATGAAGATGAAGAAATTAATGAGAACTTTGAGATGAAAGATTAATGTAAGGATTAAACAACGATAAAAACAAATGTCAAGGTTAGAGGATCCACTAATGGTACTTCAAACAAGTATACTATAAACTCTTATTACTCAATTGGAAACCACACATAGAGGAGGTTCCAATTAGATTATAAATTGTCAACATGATTACATTAGTTATCTTATTCGAATAAAGCTAATACTTATAAATGTTGGCAGGCATTCATGATTATAACTTATGTTAACAACAAATCAAGTTCCTTTCATAGCTCAGGTGTCGGTTATACCATACAGTATGGGCTATGAAAGTGCCAACTATTTGTTGTACCAAGTGTTATACAACATAAATCTAGATTAACCATTTAACAAGCAAAGTATTAAAAGTGAACAAGATAACAAATATAAAACATGTTAGTATCCAATGTTAAGGTCCATGTTAAGTTTATATTATACTTATTCTTACACCATTAGTGTATCATTTTCACCTTGACATAATTAACTTAGCTAAACATAATAAAAGAAAGAAACATAAATGAACAAGATAAGAACATAAATGAGAAAGAAGTTAACTAAGTAAAGGAAAGGAAATGAAGTGCATAAACTTGATATTAATGAAAGCAAAACATAAGCAATACAAAGAGAGAAAGCAAGAGCATGATCTTGATCTGAATACCAAGATGCCTCAATACATGGTAAGTGCCTCCTTTTATAGGCCAAAATTTAGAACTATTGATTTGTTGACTAATTGATGAGTGGGTGGCCACATCTTGACTTGGTGACAATTCTTATCTTCTTGTCTGAACAAGACGTCATTGCTAACATCATAATTTGCCTAGAATCCTCAAGAATGTTCTAGGAAATTATCTCAGCTTTCCAACAAAAAAAAGATGAGGTCATTTGGACTTCTAGAACTCAAGATATGGGCTGAACACTAAATAGTATCTGGGCTGCAGGACAGCTTCGGACTTCTTCGTTGTTCCTTCAATTTGGACTTCAAAACAGCCTTTTTAAATTTAGGCTCCTCATGAAAGTTGTAGGCCTTTGTCTTACCTTTCCATCCATATAAAATGGATTTAAATCCGAGATCTAGAGCTCCAGATATGATCCAATTACCGAGCAATGTTCTAGTTTGGACTGCACCAGCATCTCTTTTCTAAGTTTGGCCATCTCTTTCTCCTTTCACTTTCAATACTTAAACTCATTAATCAATCCTTTTATTTATGTGATAGGCCTGCATTTAAGATGAGCATTTACCATAAATTAAGGTATCTTATAGTATCAAACTTGTTATTATAAAACATGTTGTAGTTAAGGAGTTATTGATACTTCATGTGCAAAATGATGATATAAAACCTTGATAAACATGCACTTTTAAGTACTAATCACTTTCTTCACCATGATACTTATAAGAATTCATGCTAACTTTTTTGTACCCTGATTTTATCATCATCTTATAAATTCTATCCATTAGCACTTTTAAACTCCATGGGTGGTCCACCTCTAGTGCATTTACCGAACCATTGCCTAAAGCATGATTGGTAGAGGGTTTGTATTCACGTTTGGAGTTTCTTTGAACATTATCCACCCAGCTTTAATTAGTTGTAGGAGTTTTTTCTTGAAGGCATTGTAATTATAAATATTATATCCTACAACGCCAGCATGATATTCATATGTGAGGTCTGGTTTATACCAGCTAGGGTAAGGTGGCTGTAGAGGCACGGGTGGTACTAGAGTTACATGTCAGATGCTCAGTAACTTTTGATAATTATTGTTTAAGGTTAGCGATGACAAAGCTAGTTGTTCTTAGACTTTTTGGTAATTTTTATTTTTGAAATTCTTGGTTTGGTTATTTCAAGGCTTAGGTTTTCTAGCAGGAAATGGAGAGTTAAAATTGACGTTGGTAATTTGGGATGAAGGGGACAGAGTGTTATAGTTTTTGAATTGGTTCTTCTTGCTTTTATAGCCACCCTCGACATGATTGACCTCCTTCTTCTTCCCTCAGAAGCCTTTTTTCTCAGTGGGCATATAAATTCTGCCACTCTTTTCGTACTCTTTACGCTCGACTACTACTACAACGTTAGTGAATTATTGTGCTGAACTACTCATCACATGCTCGTAGTACAACGCTTTGAGTGTATTTGCAAATAAGGTAACCATCTCTTTATCCAAAAGAAGGGGATGTACTTGCGCAACCAGATCTCTCTTTTTCTTAGCATATTCTCTTATGCTTTCTTTATCCCCTATCTTTAGATGGGACAAACTGGTTCTACCAAGAGCAATATTCATTTGTACTTATATTGCTTAATGAAGGTATCCACCAAATCTTTCCATCTTCAAATCTTCATGTTGTCTGGTCTCATATACCAGTTCAGCACTGTCCCATTCAAACTGTCTCGAAAGAAATGCATTAGTAGTTTTTCATCATGTACTACTTCTTCTATTTTATTACAATAGGATTTGAAATGGGTGATAAGGTATTGGGTTCTAGTGTATTTGATCAACTCAGGAACACAAAACTTCTTTAGTACAACTACGTTTGAGACTAAATACATTGGGTCATACAAGTCTACTCCCTTAATAGCCCTTATTTTGGCTTTTAATATTGTCATCTTATCTTGATCAATAACATCAGATGATCTACAACTGTAAGGGCTAGTGTCGGTGTTATTGATTGCACAAATACAGGATTATATTAGGGATTTTGACCATGTTCTCTCATTCTTTCTTCGAGCTGAGTTGTCATTTGAGTTTGAACAAAGATTGCAAGTGATTGGAAGGACCTTCCCTTCTTGGAAATGAGCATCATGGTGAGCACGCTCTTCATCTTTTATATTTATCAATTTAAGTTAGGTGTTAGACTTTTGGGATTGGAGCTCTTTGGAGACCTATATTTCAACCTAGACATATATGTATGTCATTTAAAAATGAATGTATGTATATGTATAAATGTAAATGCATGTGCATGCACATTGGATATGGATTAACCTATTTAAAGAACTAATATGTGACTTCTTTGTTAAATGTGGGTAGAATTTGAAGATGTTTTTTCCAAGTCTTTAAATCGGTTAAATCTCATACACATTGGAAAGTATCATTAAAGTGGGTATGAGCTCTATTTCATTCATCAAAGCTAAGTAGTTCATACAAAGAGTTTTTCTATGTTTTTATTCAAATGTCACTCCTCTATTGGCTACATTCTTGATAAAAGCTAAAACTTCACTCAAACACTCCTTGTATTTATAAATATTGTTTCCAATCATGAAAGCTTTCACTCGTAACTCATTTGCCTTTTAACATGACCAAAAGATTGATGTCTTCTCCCAAATGCAGGAGTGTCAAAGTAATAAATAACCCAGCAAGACCGAGGTCGAACCACAAGGAGGTTAACTATATAATTTATAAATAATGATGATGATGATGATGATGATGATGTAAAGAAGACTTTGAGATGTAACATTAATGTGAAGATTAAACAAGGATAAAATAATTATCAAGGTTAGACGATCTACTAATAGTATTAGAAATAAGTATAGTATAAACTATTTTTATTAATCAACTGGAAACCACAAACAAATGAGGTTACAATTGGATGATTTATCCTTAATAGTTCATTATAAATTTTTAACATGATCATATTAATTATCTTATTTAAGTAACACCAAACTTTTAAATATTGTCAGAAATTCATGATGCTAACTTATGTTAACAACATATCAAATTCCTTTCATACACAGGTGTAGGTTATACCATACGGTTGGCTATGAAAGTACCAAGTATTTGTTGTACCAAGTGTTATACAACACAAATCTATATTAACCATTGATTAGTACTTAAAAGTGCATATTTATCAAGGTTTTATATCATCATTTTGCACTTGAAGTATCAATAACTCCTTAACTAAAGCATGTTTATAATAACATATCTAATAATATAAGATACCTTTAATTTATGGTAAATATTCATCTTAAATGCAGGCCTATCACATAAATGAAAGGATTGATTGATCAGTTTAAATATTGAAATTGAAAGGACAAACAGAGGGCCAAACTTAGAAAAAAAGATGTTGGTGCAATCCAAACTGGAATACTGTTTGGTAATTAGGTCATATATGGAGCTATAGATCTCGGATTTAGGTTTGCTTTATATGGATGGAAAGGTAAAACATAGGCCTACAACTTTCATGGGAGTTCAAGATTTAAAAAGACCATTTTCAAGTCCAAATTATAGCAACAACTAAGAAGTCCGAATTTATCCTACAGCCCAGACATTATTCAGTGTTCAGTCCATATCTTGAGTTCTAGAAGTCCAAATGACTTCAATTTTTTTTCTTGGAAATATAAGACAATTTCCTAGAACTTTCATGTACAGTTGGTTCCAATTCTGATGTTAGCAATGATGTTACCAAGTTAAAAGTTGGCCACCCACTCAACAATTAGTCATTAAATCAATAGTTCTAAATTTTGGCCTATAAAAGGAAGCATTTTCCATGCATTTAGGCATCTTGGTTGTTCCGATCAAGATCATGCTCTTTATTTCTTTCTTTATATTTTTTTTCATGTTATATTTTCCTTAATCTCTTATTTATGCTTTTCATTTCCTTTACTATACTTATGTTCTTATATTGTTTATTTATGTTTATCTTCTTCATTATGTTTAGCTAAGTTTATTATGTCAAGGTGAAAAGGTTTCACTAATAGTGTTAGAATAGTTATAATATAAATTTAACATGGACTTCAATGTTTATATCCAAGAAAAATTTGTTATTAGCATGTCTTATCTTTTTATCTTACTAATTCTTAATACCTTGCTTGTTAAATGGTTAATTTAGATTTGTGTTGTATAACACTTGGTACAAAAAATGCTTGGTACTTTCATAACCAACTGATTAGTATTTAAAAGTGCATATTTATCAAAGTTTTATATCATCATTTTGCACTTGAAGTATCAATAACTCCTTAACTAAAGCATGTTTTATAATAACAAGTCTGATACTATAAAATGGCTTAATATATGGTAAATGTTCATCATAAATGCAGGCCTATCACATAAATCAAAGGATTGATTGATGAATTCAAGTATTGAAATTGAAAGGACAAAGAGATGGCCAAACGTAGAAAAGAGATGTTGGTGCAGTCCAAACTGGAACACTGTTCGGTAATTGAGTCATATCTTGAGTTCTAGATGTCCAAATGATCTCCAATTTTTACACAGATTAGGTAAGACAGAGGCCTACAAATTTTATGTGGACGTCAAGATCTAAAAAGGTTGTTTTCAAGTCCAAATTATAGCAATAATGGAGAAGTCTGAATTTGTCCTGCAGCCTAGACACTGTTCATTGTTCGGCCCATATCTCGAGTTTTAAAAATCCAAATGACATCCATTTTTCTTTATTGGAAAGCTAAGACAATTTTCTACAAATTTTATGAGGTGCACCTAGTTCTGATGCTAGCAATGATGTTTTATTCAAACAAGAAGTTAAGGATTTTCACCAAGTCAAGAGTTGGCCACCCACTCAATAATTAGTCATCAAATCAATAGTTTCAAATTTTGGCCTACAAAAGGAGGCATTCTCATGTATTTAGGGGCTTGCTTGTTGAGATCAAGAACTTGTTCTTGCTCTCTCTCTTTATATTTGTTTTGTAATTTTTAAGTTCTGCTTTCATTAATATCTTCTTTATGCTTTTCATTTCCTCTCATTTACTTAGTTAACTTGTATTTTATTTATGTTCTTCTTTTGTTTATTTATGTTTCTCTTCTTCATTATGTTTAGCTAAGTTGATTAGGTCAAGGTGAAAAGGTTACACTAATGGCGTAAGAATAAGTATGGTGTAAACTCAACATAGACCTTAATGTTTAATATTTAACATGTCTTATCTTTTTATCTTACTAATTCTTAATACCTTGCTTGTTAAATGGTTAATCTAGATTTGTGTTGTATAACACTTGGTACAACAAATGCTTGGCACTTTCATAGCCCAACCGTATGGTATTACCTACACATGTGCTATGAAAGGAACTTGATTTGTTGTTAACATAAGTTACCATCATGAATTCCTGACAATATTTAAAAGTGATTAGTACTTAAAAGTGCATGTTTATCAAGGTTTTATATCATTATTTTGCACTTGAAGTATCAATAACTCCTTAACTAAAGCATGTTTTATAATAACAAGTTTGATATTATAAGATACCTTAATTTATGATAAATGCTCATTTTAAATGCAGGACTATCACATAAATCAAAGGATTGATTGATGAGTTTAAGCATTGAAAGTTAAAGGACAAAGAGATGGCCAAACTTAGAAAAGAGATGTCGGTGCAGTCCAAACCGGAACATTGCTCGGTAATTGGATCATATCTGGAGCTCTAGATCTCGGATTTAGGTCCATTTTATATGGATGGAAAGGTAAAACATAGGCCTACAACTTTCATTTGGACACCAAGATCTAAGAAGGCCGTTTTCAAGTCCAAATTATAGGAAAAACGAAGAAGTCCGAAGCTGTCCTGCAGGCCAGACACTATTTAGTGTTCAGCCCATATCTTGAGTTCTAGAAGTCCAAATGACCTCATCTTTTTTTTGTTGGAAAGCTGAGACAATTTCCTAGAACATTCCTAAGGATTCTGGGCAAATTATGATGTTAGAAATGACATCTTGTTCAGACAAGAAGATAAGGATTGTCACCAAGTCAAGATGTGGCCACCCACTCATCAATTAGTCAACAAATCAATAGTTTCAAATTTTGGCCTATAAAAGGAGGCACTTACCATGTATTGAGGCATCTTGGTTTCCAGATCAAGATCATGCTCTTGCTTTCTCTCTTTGTATTGTTTATGTTTTGCTTTCATTAATATCAAGTTTATGCACTTCATTTCCTTTCCTTTACTTAGTTAACTTCTTTCTCATTTATGTTCTTATCTTGTTCATTTATGTTTCTTTCTTTCATTATGTTTAGCTAAGTTAATTATGTCAAGGAGAAAAGGGTACACTAATGGTGTAAGAATAAGTATAATATAAACTTAACATGGACCTTAACGTTGGATACTAACATGTTTTATATTTGTTATCTTGTTCACTTTTAATACTTTGCTTGTTAAATGGTTAATCTAGATTTATGTTGTATAACACTTGGTACAACAAATACTTGGCACTTTTATAGCCCATACTGTATGGTATAACCGACACATGAGCTATGAAAGGAACTTGATTTGTTGTTAACATAAGTTATAATCATGAATGCCTGCCAACATTTACAAGTATTAGCTTTATTCGAATAAGATAACTAATGTAATCATGTTAACAATTTATAATCTGATTGAAACCTCCTTTATGTGTGGTTTCCAATTGAGTAATAGGAGTTTATACTATACTTGTTTGAAGTACCATTAGTGGATCCTCTAACCTTGACATTTGTTTCTATCGTTGTTTAATCCTTACATTAATCTTTCATCTCAAAGTTCTCATTAATTTCTTCATCTTCTTCCTCTTTTATTATTAGTATTATTATTATTATTATTTACATTCTGTTTATATTATATAATATATCTCTTTGATCTTTTCATAAACTCAGTATATAGGCTGGAAACCTGTGACCCGATCTTTTAGATCATTCTCATGTATAACAACGCCACGTACTGAGTATTATTATTATTATTATTATTACTATTACTATTATTATTGTTATTGTTGTTGTTGTCTTGTTATTTATAATTTATACAATTAACCTCTTTATGGTTCGACCCCGGTCTTGTCGAGTTATTTATTACTTCGACACTCCTGCACTTGGGAAAAGACATCAAGCTTTTGGTCGTGTCAAGTTTTTGGCGCCGTTGCCGGGGAGGTAAATTCTTGTATAAATTATAATATTTATTTTCATTTTCTCTTTTCACTTTTCATTTTTTCTAACTCTTGTTTCTTTTGTTTTGTTTTCTTTTGTTTCTTTTTCTTCTCTTTTCTTTTCTTCATTTATGCTCCTTTTACACGTGCATGCGAGTTTGGTCACGTACATTAAGTGGTAGACTTTGTAGGGTATCCTCATCATTCTCAGAAAATATGGCTGAAGAAGATAATCAATCGCTCCATAATGAGAATAATGAGAATAACCGTATGAGAACTCTTAGAGACCACATGAATCCCACAAGCAAGTGCACCCTCATGCATAGTTTTCCCTCCTGATGCATCTCATTTTAATTTTAAGCCAGGCATTATTCAACTTTTACCATCTTTTCATGGCTTAGACTTAGAAAATCCATACTTGCATTTAAGGGAATTTGAGGAGGTCTGTAATACCTATAATGACTCAAATTGTAGCATGAACACCATTCGATTAAAGCTTTTTCCTTTTTTATTAAAAGATAAAGCTAAAACATGGCTACAAAATTTGAGACCAGGATCTATTCGTGCTTGGGATGAAATGCAACAACAATTTTTAAAGAAGTTTTTTCTGTCTCACAGAACAAACTCTTTCAAAAGACAAATCATCACTTTCACTCAAAAGCCAGGAGAAACATTTTACCAATGTTGGGATAGGTATCGAGATTTGCTTAATACTTGCCCTCATCATGGTTTTGAAACATGGAGATTGGTTTCACATTTTTATGAAGGGTTAACACCTAGAGATAGGCAAATGGTTGAATTGATGTGCAATGGAACCTTTGAAGATAAAGACCCTAATGAAGCAATGGAGTACCTAGACTTGCTAGCCGAAAATGCTCAAAATTAGGACACCACAGGTACTTATGAGGCACCAAGTAAAAGTCAACCTCATACATCTAGTAGAGGTATGCACAACCTTAGGGAAGATCATGACCTCCAAGCCAAGTTCGCATCTTTAGCAAGAAAAGTCGAAGCACTTGAATTGAAAAAGAGTGGTCAATTAAAATCTGTTCAAGACATTGTGTGTCAAATCTGTGAAACCAAGGAACACTCAACAAATAATTGTCCAACTTTGCCTTCTTTTAGGGAATGCCTCCATGAACAGGTCCATGCTTTAAACAATTTCCAAAGGCCAAACCATAACCCATACTCACAAACATATAACCCTGGTTGGAGAAATCACCCAAATTTTAGTTGGAAGAGTGATAACAACAATGCACAAACTTCACAGCTACCGTTTCAAGCACACCATAATTTCCAAAATTCTCATGGATATGCATCTCCTTATGCTCCACCTCCTAGAAGAAATTTTGAGGAAACATTGCATGCATTCATTGAAAAGCAGGAGACAATCAACACTCAACTTGCTCAAAGCATGACCGATTTTAAAGATGCTCTTGCAAAATTAACATCTGCTCTCAGTTTCCAAGAGAAAGGTAAGTTTCCTTCTCAACCACAGCAAAATCCAAAGGGGCAATACAATGCAAATGCGAGTAGTTCTGGAAGCCAACACATGGATCAAGTCAAATCAGTCATCACTCTTCGTAGTGGTAAGGTTATTGAAAAACCCATTCTTGAACCTTGTGAGAAAGATGATGAGTCTATCTCTAAGGGTAAGGAAGGGGTTGAACCTGAACATTGCAAAGAAAAGACTGATTCCTCGCCAGCACTTCCATTTCCTCATGCCATGACCAAACAAAGGAAAGTCAATCATAACTTTGAAATCTTTGAAACTTTCAAACAGGTAAGGATCAATATACCTTTGTTGGATGTTATTAAACAGGTTCCTTCTTATGCTAAATTTTTGAAAGATCTGTGCACTGTGAAGAGAAAACTGAATGTGAAAAAGAAAGCCTTTTTAGCCGAACAAGTAAGTGCCATTCTTCAAAACAATAATGCTTTGAAATATAAAGACCCTGGTTGTCCTACAATTTCTTGCTTTATTGGAGAACATAAAATTGAAAGAGCCTTACTTGATCTTGGAGCTAGTGTGAATTTACTTCCATATTTAGTTTTTTAGAGTCTCAATCTAGGTGAGTTAAAACCAACTTCTGTAACTCTTTTACTTGCCGATAGATCTGTAAAAGTGCCTAGAGGAATAATTGAAGATGTGTTAGTACAAGTCGATAAATTCATTTACCCTGTGGATTTTATTGTCTTGGACATGCAACCTGTTGAAGCATGTAATTCATTACCTATTATTTTAGGACGTCTGTTTCTTGCAACTTCTAATGCATTGATTAATTGTAGGAATGGACTCATGAAGTTATCCTTTGGAAACATGACTTTGGAGATGAATATTTTCAACATTTGCAAGCAGCCTGGAGATGATAATGATTTACAAGAAGTAGATCATATTGAAGAATTAGTTCATGATCAACTTGAATCTACTTTGACTAAAATTGAGTTGGATGAATATGAAGATTTGCAAATGATTTATTCTAAGGAAGAAATCACGAATGAAAAAGGCACCAAAAATATTGATGCCGATCTTTTGTCAAGAGTGACAACAAATTTGACATCTGACATCCAACCAATTGATAATTACTCTCCTGACGAATCCTTACTTTCTCATAGTTCAATGCCTTGGTCTGCTAAAAATATCAATTTTCTTGCAACAGGAGATTTGCCAGCTCACTAGAGTATCGAAGACAAAGGAAAGTTTTTGAACGAAGTGAAGAACTTTTATTTGGATGACCCTTACTTATTCAAAAATTATCCTGATTAAATATTTCAAAGATGCATTCCCGACAATGAGGTAAGTAGTGTCATTAAACTTTATCATTCTGAGGCATGTGGGAGTCATTTCTCGTCGAAAAGGACGACTGCAAAAATCTTACAATCTGGATTTTATTGGCCCACCATGTTCAAGGACACACATGCATTCTGCAAAACTTGTGAAAATTGTCAAAAAGTTAATACTGGTAAAAAAGTTTTGCTTTATAATTCTCGACTCCATTTATTTCCTAAAAAACTAAGATCAAGATGGAGCGGTCCATTTATCTTGAAACACATGTATCCTTATGGGGCCATTGATATTGAGAATCCAAAGAATGACAATGTTTTGAAGGTAAATAGACATCGTTTGAAAGCTTACTTTGATGAGTTTCCTAGTGAAAATGAATCCATTGGTTTGAATGATCTTGTAGATAAAGGTTGATTATTTTGCCTTTCTCATATTCTTTTTGTGTTCCTTTTTGGTGTGAATTTTGTTTTGCTAGTCTTTCTCTCACCCCAGTCAAATGGCAGATAACGGTACTCCGTGACTTAAGTCGGTTCTTTCAGTTTCCCAAATAACTGATATCTGTATATATTTGTACAATTCTCTGTTCTTTCTCCCTTCTTTGAATCTCGTCTCCAATTCTCTTTTGAAAATGGACACCACTCTTGAAAAGTTGAAAAGGTATTTTCCCGCTCTGCCTCCAAATGCGATTACAAAAATTTACCATGCTAGGTGTGCAAGATTGAGATTGTTAATGAATCATGGAATTCCTGAAGATATTCACTGGCTAATTGAAGCAAAGGTCCGATTATCAGGTGAGTCCTCCAATTCTTTCATTTCACACATGCCTGGAACAGGTACAAGCACTTTTGCAAAGAAACGTCGTGCAAAACGACTGAAAGTCTGTCACAAATGTGCCAGATGGACTTGCAATGCAACATGTCGTTCTTTAGGAATGGTATCTGTAAACCGTGAAGATAAGATACAATTCATTAAGGATGGCCTGAGTAAGGGGTCTTTAGATAATCTTTTGTTGACCCTTGAGACGCATCCTAGTGGAGATGTGCATCGTGTAATTCATGATTTATGGCCACAATTCCATAAAGAACATGATCGACTTAGTCTTGGGAATCTAACTAAAAAAAGACCATGTTTGCCAGTTTTTAAGAAAATTGGATGGGAAGCCTATCCCCGACCCATAGAGGGCGTTTAAGCCGTTCTTGGACGTAAAACCAAGGGAAGATGTGAGCCACAATCACAACTACCTGTACATACATGATTTGTCAAAATAAATAAATAAAGAGAGAGAGTGTGAGACAACAGCTGGTCTACATATAGGTGGTATGATTGCATTTTCAATTTTTCATCTATAAATTCTTCTCTTCCTTCCCTTCATTTCTACTCATCCCATACATTCATCAAATATAGAAGTGTGTAGAAATGGCAGGTTCCTCAAGTCATCACATAAGAAATATTTGTGTTTTCGGTGGATCCAGTCCTGGGAAAGAAAAAGAGTTTTTAGAATCAGCAAATCATCTTGGTCGGGTACTAGCTGAGAGAAAGATTCATTTAGTGTATGGGGGAGGCAGCCTTGGGTTAATGGGAGGTGTGTCAATGGCTGCATTTTTAGGAGGCAGTCAAGTTTTGGGGGTTGTCCCCAAAGCTTTAGCAACTAGGGACATCATTGGAAAAACAATTAGAGAGGAACTACAGGTCCCTACAATGTCTGACCGACTGAACGCCATGTTTAGCCATGCTGATGCCTTCATTGCCTTACAAGGTGGTCTGGGCACATTGGAAGAAATCTTTCATATTTCATCTTGGGCCCAACTGCACATTCACTATAAACCTATAGGTTTGTTAAATGTTAATGGTTTTTATGATAAGTTGCTATCTTTCCTTGATCAAGCTGTGGAACAGGAATTTCTAACATCTTTGGCACGACAAATCATAATCTCTGCTGCTACTGCTGAACAATTGATTGACCAACTACAATCTTTCATCCCTGTCATTGATCCCTGCATGAGTCGCCTAGATTGGTCAACTAAGGAAAGCCGTAAAAAGCTTAGATTAGATTTGAGCCTTCATCTGTGAAACCTTGTGTCTTGTGGTTTTATTAATAGCATATTATTTTGTTTTGTTACTTCTTATATTTTTTTAAGTGTGTTTCAGGTTTGTCATTGTTCGTTGTTTCAGGTGATGTCTTCTATACTCTATCTTTCTACCTTAGAACATTGAGGACAATGTCTCGTTTTGGTTGGGGGGAGAGGGTAGTAGTTTAAAAAAAAAAAAACTAACCAACTAACTGTTTTTGTTTTTAAAAAAACCATTTGGCAAAACTATTATTACTAGGATGGCAGAGTAAAGAGGAATTATTCTTGAGACGCATCTTAGTAAAAATTTTCTAATGGTTATTTGCAATATTCATAACAAGGCTTATTAGAATACTTCATGAAATATTCAGGTTTACAAACTCTCGCATTGTTATCACTTGATTATGCTCCTATACTCATTTAACAAGTATTATTAAACCTTCATTTTCACACACACACTTCAACATATGATTGTGGGTTGCACATTGGATTATTACATTAGTTATGTTCTTTTGTTGAAGGTAACAACTAAGGGAAAGGGATAGTATATAATTTGCAAAAAAAAAAAAAAAGATAATATTAATGATAATAAAAACATAGATAAGTTTGGTTTCGTAGCCTCCCTAACCTAAGCAATTAAGCCCGAAGGGGTGTTTTAACACCTAATACCCTAAAGTCAACTGACTTGGGAGCTATTGGCCCAAAGCTTGTTACATGGGTTAAGGAGAAAAGCTTAAGGGAATCAAACATTGCACTATCTACGTATCAGTATCTGCAACCCGAGTTGTTAAGCTCGTAGGGGTGTCTCAACACCTAATGCCCTAAGACCAACTGGTCTGGGAGTCATTAGCCTAAAACTTGTTACATGGGTTAAAGATACATTGTGTTTTAAGTTGTATGTGTGTATATATATATATATATATAAAAAAAAAAGTAATAATAATAATAATCCCAACCCAAGGAAGTTCACCTTAAACATTTGAACATAATATTGTTTTCTTCCAACAAAAGCCCCATCATCTATGTTTTCATATACTGAGCACATAAAAAGAAGGTTTATTAATATCTTATTTAAGAAGTATGAAGCAGGAATATAAATTTAATGAGAGTTTGTTTATCTGATAGATTAATGGAAGTTGAATGATGAATGCCTTACTTTGTGGAACTTGCAAATTGTTTTTCTATTTTAACGCTTTGATTACTAGGGACTAGTAATAAGCTGGTTGGGGGGTGTGATTAGTACTTAAAAGTGCATGTTTATCAAGGTTTTATATCATCATTTTGCACTTGAAGTATCAATAACTCCTTAACTAAAGCATGTTTTATAATAACAAGTTTGATATTATAAGATACCTTAATTTATGGTAAATGCTCATTTTAAATGCAGGACTATCACATAAATAAAAGGATTGATTGATGAGTTTAAGCATTGAAAGTTAAAGGACAAAGAGATGGCCAAACTTAGAAAAGAGATGTCGGTGCAGTCCAAACCGAAACATTGCTCGGTAATTGGATCATATCTGGAGCTCTAGATCTCGGATTTAGGTCCATTTTATAATGGAAAGGTAAAATATAGGCCTACAACTTTCATTTGGACACCAAGATCTAAGAAGGCCGTTTTCAAGTCCAAATTATAGGAACAACGAAGAAGTCCGAAGCTGTCCTGCAGCCCAGACACTATTTAGTGTTCAGCCCATATCTTGAGTTCTAGAAGTCCAAATGACCTCATCTTTTTTTTGTTGGAAAGCTGAGACAATTTCCTAGAACATTCCTAAGGATTCTGGGCAAATTATGATGTTAGAAATGACGTCTTGTTCAGACAAGAAGATAAGGATTGTCACCAAGTCAAGATGTGGCCACCCACTCATCAATTAGTCAACAAATCAATAGTTTCAAATTTTGGCCTATAAAAGGAGGCACTTACCATGTATTGAGGCATCTTGGTTTCCAGATCAAGATCATGCTCTTGCTTTCTCTCTTTGTATTGCTTATGTTTTGCTTTCATTAATATCAAGTTTATGCACTTCATTTCCTTTCCTTTACTTAGTTAACTTCTTTCTCATTTATGTTCTTATCTTGTTCATTTATGTTTCTTTCTTTCATTATGTTTAGCTAAGTTAATTATGTCAAGGTGAAAAGGGTACACTAATGGTGTAAGAATAAGTATAATATAAACTTAACATGGACCTTAACGTTGGATACTAACATGTTTTATATTTGTTATCTTGTTCACTTTTAATACTTTGCTTGTTAAATGGTTAATCTAGATTTATGTTGTATAACACTTGGTACAACAAATACTTGACACTTTCATAGCCCATACTGTATGGTATAACCGACACCTGAGCTATGAAAGGAACTTGATTTGTTGTTAACATAAGTTATAATCATGAATGCCTGCCAACATTTACAAGTATTAGCTTTATTCGAATAAGATAACTAATGTAATCATGTTAACAATTTATAATCTGATTGAAACCTCCTTTATGTGTGGTTTCCAATTGAGTAATAAGAGTTTATACTATACTTGTTTGAAGTACCATTAGTGGATCCTCTAACCTTGACATTTGTTTCTATCGTTGTTTAATCCTTACATTAATCTTTCATCTCAAAGTTCTCATTAATTTCTTCATCTTCTTCCTCTTTTATTATTAGTATTATTATTATTATTATTTACATTATGTTTATATTATGTAATATATCTCTTTGATCTTTTCATAAACTCAGTATATAGGCTGGAAACCTGTGACCCGATCTTTTAGATCATTCTCAGTATAACAACGCCACGTACTGAGTATTATTATTATTATTATTATTATTATTATTATTATTGTTGTTGTTGTTATTATTGTTGTTGTTGTTATTGTTATTGTCTTGTTATTTATAATTCATACAATTAACCTCTTTGTGGTTCGACCCCGGTCTTGCCGGGTTATTTATTACTTCGGCACTCCTGCACTTGGGAAAAGACATCAAGCTTTTGCTCGTGTCAAAAAGTTTGGTGTTACTTAAATAAGATAATTAATATGATCATGTTAATAATTTATAATGAGCTATTAATGACAAATCATCCGATTGGAACCTCTTTGTGTGTGGTTTCCAATTGAGTAATAAGAGTTTATACTAACTTGTTTGAAATACCATTAGTGGATCCTCTAACCTTGATATTTGTTTTTATCATTGTTTAATCCTTACATTAATCTTCCATCTCAAAGTTCTCATCAACTTCTTCTTCTTCTTCTTTATTATTATTAGTATTAGTATTAGTATTAGTACTAGTACTAGTACTATTATTATTACTATTACTATTATTGTTATTATTGTTGTTATTATTGTTGTTGCATTATTGTTGTCAATAATTTATACAATTAACCTCCATGTGGTTCGACCCTGGTCTTGCCGAGTTATTTATTACTTTGACACTCCTGCACTTGGGAGAAAACATCAATCTTTTGGTCGTGTCAAGGTTTTGGGGCCGTTGCCGGGGAGGTAAATTTCTATACAAATTATACATTTTGTTATATTTTTCTCCTTTCACTTTTCTTTTATCTAACTTTTGTTTCTTGTGTTTTGTCTCCTTTTCTTTTTATTTTTCTTCTCTTTTTTTTATTCTTTTCCTACACGTGCATGAGAGTTTGGTCATATATATTAAATGATAAACTTTGTAGGGTATCCTTATCTTCTTTAGAAAACACAGCTGAAGAGGATAATCAGTCGCTTTATAATGAGAATAATCGGGTTAGAACACTTAGAGACTACATGAATCTAACAAGAACAATTGCGCGATCATGTATATTTTTTCCTCTTGATGCATCTCATTTTAATTTTAAGCCAGACATTATTCAACTTTTACCTTCTTTTCATGGCTTAGATCTAGAAAATCCATACTTGCATTTGAGAGAATTTGAAGAAGTTTGTAACACCTATAATGACTTAAATTGTAGCATGAATACCATTAGATTAAAGCTTTTTCCTTTTTCGTTAAAAGATAAAGCTAAAACATGGCAACAAAATCTTAGGTCAGGATCCATTCATGCTTGGGATGAAATGCAACAATAATTTTTAAAGAAGTTTTTTCCATCTCACAGAACCAACTCTTTCAAAAGACAAATCACCACTTTCACTCAAAAATCAGGTGAAACATTTTACCAATGTTCGCATAGGTATCGAGACTTGCTTAATACTTGCCCTCATCATGGTTTTGAAACATGATGGAGATTGGTTTCATAATTTTATGAAGGGTTAACACCTAAAGATAGGCAAATAGTTGAATTGATGTGCAATGGAACTTTTGAAGATAAAGACCCTATTGAAGCAATGGAGTACCTAGACTTGCTAGCTAAAAATGCGCAAAATTGAAACATTACAGGCACTTATAAGGCATCAAGTAAAACCCAACCTCATACATCTACTAGAGGTATGTATAACCTTAGGGAAGATCATGACCTCCAATCCAAGTTTGCATCTTTAGCTAGAAAAGTCGAGGCACTAGAATTGAAAAAGAGTGGTCAATTAAAATCTGTTCAAGACATTGTGTGTCAAATATGTGAAACAAATAAACATGCAACCAATGACTGTCCAACTTTATCTTCTTTCAAGGAATGCCTCCATGAACAAGCTTATGCTTTAAACAGTTTCCAAAGGCCCAATCATAACCTATACTCACAAACATACAACCCTGGTTGGAGAAATCACCCAAATTTCAGTTGGAAGAGTGATAACAATAATGCACAAACTTCACAGCCGCACACCATAATTTTTAAAATTTTCATGGATATGCAACTCCTTATGCTCCACCTCCTAGAAGAAATCTTGAGGAAGCATTGCATGTATTCATTGAAAAGCAAGAGGCAATCAATACTCAACTTGCTCAAGGCATGACAGATTTTAAAGATACTCTTGCAAAGTTAACATCTGCTCTTAGTTTCCAAGAGAAAGGTAAGTTTCCATCTCAACCACAGCAAAATCCAAAAGGGCAATACAATACAAATGCAAGTAGTTCTAGAAGTCAACACATGGATCAAGTCAAATCAGTCATCACTCTTCACAGTGGTAAGGTTATTGAAAAACCCACTCTTGAACTTTGTGAGAAAGATGATGAGTCAATCTTCGAGGGTAAGGAAAGGGTTGAATCTGAACATTGTAAAGAAAAAACTGATTCCCTGCCAACACTTCCATTTCCTCATGCCATGACCAAACAGGAAGCAATCGAGGATGAAAAAGGCACTGAAAATGTTGTCGCGGATCATTTGTCAAAATTAACAATAGATTCGACATCCAACATCACACCAATCAATGATTACTTTCCTGATGAATCTTTACTTTCTCTTAGTTCATTGCCTTGGTTTACTAAAAATAGCAATTTTCTTGCTTCAGGATTTTTGCTAGCTCGTTTAGACAACCAAGATAAAATAAGATTTTTGAGCGACGTGCAAAACCTTTATTGGGATGACCCTTACTTATTCAAATATTGTCCTTATCAAATATTTCAAAGATGCATTCCCGACAATGAGGTAAGTAGTGTCATTAAATTTTGTCACTCTGAAGCATGTGGGGATCATTTCTCATAAAAAAGACGATTGTAAAAATCCTACAAGGTGGATTTTACTAGCCCACCATGTTCAAGGACTCATATGCATTCTGCAAAACCTGTGAAAATTGTCAAAAGATATGATTTATTTCAAAATATAAAGAGTCTTTAGATAATCTTCTATTGACTCTTAAGTCTCATCATAATGGAGATATGTATTGGGCAATTCATGATTTATGACCCCATTTTCATAAAGAACATGCTTATCATAGTCTTGGGAATCTGACTAAAAAAAAAACTTGTTTGCTAATTTTTAAGAAAACTAGATGGGAAGCCTATCCCCGACCCATATAGGGCGTTTAAGCCATTCTTGGATGTAAAACCAGAGGAATATGTGAGCCACAATCACAACTACCTGTACATACACATGTTTTTTCAAAAAAAAAAAAAGGAGAAGAAATAGAGAGAGACTCCAGCTGGCTTTTATATAAGTGATATGATTGCATTTCCTTTTTCTCATCTATAAAACCTTATTCTTCTTCCCTTCATTTCAACTCAACCCATACATTCTACAAGCATAGACAGGTCTTGAAATGGCAGGATCCTCAGCTCTTAAAATAAAAAATATTTGTGTTTTTTGTGGATCCAGTCCTGGGAAAGAAAAAGAGTTTATAGAATCTGCAAATCATCTTGATCAGATACTATCTAAGAGAAAGATTCAATTAATATATGGGGGAGGTAGCCTTGGGTTAATGGGAAGTGTGTCAACAGCTGCATTCTTAGGAGGCAGTCAAGTTTTGGGGGTTGTCCCCAAAGCTTTAACACAAGGAGACATCATTGGAAAAACAATTGGAGAGAAACTACAGGTCCCCACAATATCTGATCGAATGAATGCAATGTTTAACCATGCTGACGCCTTCATTGCCTTACCAGGTGGTCTGGGCACATTGGAAAAGATCTTTCATATTCCCTCTTGGGCCTAACTACACATTCACCATAAACCCATAGGTTTGTTAAATGTTAATGGTTTTTATGATAAGTTGTTGTCTTTTCTTGATCATGCTGTGGAACAAGAATTTCTAACATCTTCGGCACGACAAATCATAATCTCTGCTGCTACTACTGAACAATTGATTGACCAACTACAATCTTTCATCCCTGTAATTGATCCCTCTATGAGTCGCATAAATTGATCAACTAAGAAAAGCCGTAAAAAGCTTCGATTGAATTTGATCCTTTGTTTGTAAAAACTTTGTGTCTTTTGTTTTTATTATTATGTTTTGTTGTTTCTTATATTTGTTTAAGTGTGTTTCAGGTTTGTTAGTGTTCATTATTTCAGGTGATGTCTTCTATACTCTATCTTTCTACCTTAAGACATTGAGGACAATGTCTCATTTTGGTTAGGAGGAAAGGGTAGTAGTTGATATTTAAAAAAAAACTAATTATGTTTTCTATTTCATAAACTATTTGCAAAACTATTGTTACTAGGATGACAGAGTAAAAGGAGTTTTTTTTGTTAAAGTGACTCTTGAGACGCATCTTAGCAGACATTCTTAACAAGGTCTATCAGAATACTTCTTGAAATATTCAGGTTTATAAACTCTCATATTGTTATCACTTGATTCTGCTCATATGCTCATTTAACAAGTATTCTTAAATCTCCATTTTCACACACACACTTTAACATATGATTATGGGTTGCACATTTTACATTATTTATGTTCTTTTGTTAAAGGTAACAACTAAGGGAAAGGGATAGTATATAATTTGTAAAAAAAAATAATGATAATAAAAACATAGATAAGTTTGGTTTCGTAGCCTCCCTAACCTAAGAAATTAAGCCTGAAGGGGTGTTTTAACACTCAATACCTTAAAGTCAACTGACTTGGAAGCTATTAGTCCAACGCTTGTTACATAAGTTGAGGAGAAAAGCTTAAAGGAATCAAACATTGCACTATCTACATATCAGTATCTGTAACCCGAGTTACTAAGCTTGTAGGGGTGTCTCAACACCTAATGCCCTAAGACCAACTGGTCTGGGAGTCATTAGCCGAAAGCTCGTTACATGGGTTAAAGATACATTGTGTTTTAAGTTATATATATATATATATATATATATATATATATATATATATAGATAATAATCCTAACCCAAAGAAGTTAACCTTAAACATTAGAACAAAAATTTTATTTTCTTCCAAGTAAAGCCCCGTAACTATATGTTGATATTTTGAGCACAAAAGAAAGGTTTGTTAATACCTTGTTTAAGAGGCATTGAGCAGATATATGAATTTAATGAGAGTTTGTTTATCTGGATAGATTAATGGAAGTTGAATGATGAATGCCTTGTTTTGTGGAATTTGCAAATTATTTTTCTATTTTAACGCTTTGATTACTAGGGACTAGTAATAAGCTGGTTGGGGGGTGTGATTAGTACTTAAAAGTGCATATTTATCAAGGTTTTCTATCATCATTTTGCACTTGAAGTATCAATAACTCCTTAACTAAAGCATGTTTTATAATAACAAGTTTGATACTATAAAATGCCTTGATATATGGTAAATATTCATCATAAATACAGGTCTATCACATAAATCAAAGGATTGATTGATGAATTCAAGTATTATAATTGAAAGGATAAAGAGAGGGCCAAACTTAGAAAAGAGATGTTGGTGCAGTCCAAACTATTCGGTAATTGGGTCATATCTTGAGTTCTAGATGTCCAAATGATCTCAAATTTTTACACAGATTAGGTAAGACATAGGCCTACAACTTTTATATGGATGTCAAGATCTAAGAAGGCCGTTTTCAAGTCCAAATTATTGCAATAACAGAGAAGTCCGAATCTGTCCTACAACCTAGACACTGTTCATTGTTCAGCCCATATCTCAAGTTCTAGAAGTCCAAATGACCTCCATTTTTTTTCCTGAAAATCTTAGACAATTTCCTACAACTTTCATAGAATAGGTGGACCTAGTTTTGATGCTAGCAATTTCGTTTTATTCAGACAAGAAGATAAAGATTTTCACCAAGTTAAGAGTTGGCCACCCACTCAACAATTAGTCATCAAATCAATAATTCTGAATTTTGGCCTATAAAAGAAGGCATTTGTCATGCATTTAGGGGCTTGATTGTTCAGATCAAGAGCTTGCTCTTGCTCTCTCTCTTTATATTTTTTTTGTAATTTTTAAGTTTTGCTTTCATTAATATCTTGTTTATGCTTTTCATTTCCTTTCCTTTACTTAGTTAACTTGTATTTTCTTTATGTTCTTGTTTTGTTTATTTATGTTTCTCTTCTTCATTATGTTTAGCTAAGTTTATTATGTCAAGGTGCAAAGGCTACACTAATGGTGTAAGAATAAGTATGGTGTAAACTCAACATGGACCTTAATGTTTAATATTAACATGTCTTATCTTTTTATCTTACTAATTCTTAATACATTGTTTGTTAAATGGTTAATCTAGATTTGTGTTGTATAACACTTGGTACAACAAATGCTTGGCACTCTCATAGCCCAACCGTATGGTATTACCTACACATGTGCTATAAAAGGAACTTGATTTGTTGTTAACATAAGTTAGCATCATGAACTCCAGACAATATTTAAAAGTTTGGTTTTCCTTAAATAAGATAATTAATATGATCATGTTAATAATTTATAATGAGCTATTAATGACAAATCATCCGATTGGAACTTCCTTTGTGTGTGGTTTCCAGTTAAGTAATAAGAGTTTATACTATACTTGTTTGAAATACCATTAGTGGATCCTCTAACCTTGACATTTGTTTTTATCATTGTTCAATCCTTACATTAATCTTCCATCTCAAAGTTCTCATCAACTTCTTCTTCTTCTTCTTTATTATTATTATTGTTGTTGTTGTTGTTGTTGTTGTTGTTGCATTATTGTTGTCTATAATTTATACAATTAACCTTCCTATGGTTTGACCCTGGTCTTGTCGGGTTATTTATTACTTCGACACTCCTGCATTTGGGAGAAGACATCAATCTTTTGGTCGTGTCACCAACTGTATGGTATAACCTACACATGTGCTATGAAAGGAACTTGATTTGTTGATAACATAAGTTAGCATCATAAATTCCTGATAATATTTAAAAGTATGGTATTACTTAAATAAGATAATTAATATGATCATATTAAAAATTTATAATGAACTATTAAGGATAAATCATCCGATTGGAACCTCCTTTGTGTGTGGTTTCCAGTTGATTAATAAAAAAAAAAATATTATACTTATTTCTAATACTATTAGTGGATTCTCTAACCTTGACATTTGGTTTTATCATTGTCGAATCCTCACATTAATCTTACATCTCAAAGTCCTCTTTAACTTATTATTATTATTATTATTATTATTATATAGTTAACCTCTTTGTGGTTCTACCCTAGTCTTGCCAGGTTATTTATTACTTCGACACTCCTGCACTTGGGATAAGACATCAATCTTTTGATTGTGTTAGTTTGCCTATGTCAAAAAAGGATAGGGATTCTATTTTATGGTTGTAGATAGTTTTTTAAGATGAAATATTTTATATCTTATCATAAAATTGATTATATAACTAGCATAAAGGACTTATTCTTTAAAGAGATAGTTCAGCTTCATGGGGATTCATATAAGCATTATTTTTAATAGTGATATTAAATTTATTAGCTACTCTTAGAAGGTTTTGTGGGGTAAGTTAGGAACAAAATTATTATTTTCTACTACTTGTCATCCACAAACAGATGGACAAATTGAAGTAGTTAATAGAACTTTTAACTATATTTTTAAAAACTATCACTCAAAAGAATTTGAAGAATTTGGAAGATTGCATGTTGTTTATTGAATTTGTATATAATAAAAGTGTGTATTTTACTTTTGATTATTCACCTTTTGAAATTGTTTATGGCTTTAATCCATTAACTCCTTTGTATTTAAGTCCTTTACTTGTTGATGAAAGAGTTAGTCTTGATGGCAATAGAAAAGAATAGGTAATGAATGCTCTTCATGAGAGTGTACGATGAAAAATATAGAAAAAGAATTGGCAATATTCATTCAAAGCTAATGAGGGCATAGAAAGAGTTATCTTTGAACTAGGTGTTGGTTTTGGGTGCATATATGTAAGGAGAGGTTTTCTAAATGTAGGATGTCTTAGTTGATATCAAGATGAGATGGTTTATACCAATTCTTGAAAGAATTAATAACAATGGCTACAAAGTCGATTTACCAAGTGAGTATGTTATTAATACTGCTTTTAATTTTTCTGATCTCTTGTTGTTCGATATAGGTATAGATTTTATGTAGAGTTCTTTTAAGGAGATAGGGGATTCCAAAGGATCCATTAGAAGTGATAATTGAACCAATTACAAAATCAAGGGCAAAGAAACTCAATGATGCATTCAAATGGCCTATTCAAAGTATTTGGAACAAAGTGAGTTTCGAGGAGGCTACAACAAGTGATGATGAGGCCTTAATCAACTTAATATATGTGCAAGAGGGGCCTAATCCATCTACAACATGGGCCTAATTATTCTGTAATCGAGCTTATTGAGAAATGTTTCCTTATCATTCAAGGACATTAAAGGTGGTTTTGGGCTTTTTTTTTTTAATGCATAGTTTTATGCTAATAAGCATAATGTTTATCCAAATGTATGGTCGAGCTAAAATCTTACCAAATGTTTTCATAGGTCTTGTTTTATATTGGGTTGAAGCTACTATGTGAGATTTGCGTTAGTTTCCTAGTTGATATAGGATTCTTTTTTCTATTTTATTTAGAACTCTTATTATTTTTTATAGACTTGTTTAGGATTTTTTTTTTTATCTATTATAAATAAAGTTATTTAGCTTGTATTTAGGTTGTTTTTAATAGACTTTGATTTCAAAATAATAAATTATGTACGTGAGAGAAAATTCTCTAATTTTGGTTCTTCATTGAACTACTCTGACTTATCGAAGATTAACCAAGTTTCATAGTGTCTTTCATACTAGTTCACGTCTCTTTATAGGTGTTAAGTATGGATTTAGTTTCTATAATCATGGTGCCTCGATATAGGTTATCGTTATGTCAAAGTCAATCACAATTCTGAATTTAGCTTTATTGGGAAAGGTCGATATGACTATGGTTTTCTGGATTTTTATATATATAGGGTATGCATTAGTAGAAGCTCGAGCTTACCACTTAGGGATTGGAGTAGGTAGTTAGTTTCAAACCACTATAAAATTCATGTGCATCTATCTTGTGTATCTCTTTATTTTTTACACTATCATTTTATTATGATTGTCATGTTAGTTGTGTGGTTGAATAAGTTGCTTGCATAAGCATGTGTGAGTTGGAACTTTGTGACTAAAGACTCGTGTAGTGGGTGCTATTATGTTCTTATGATTGTTGGACCTAAAACTAAGTTATTAGGATTAGTTTTAGAACCCCTAATTCAACCCTTCTTTCCCCGTCTTAGAAGCTTCGGGTTTTCAAGGAACTTTGTTGCATATTCTAACTCTTCTATTTCAAAAAATTATGTTTCAAATACCTTTTTCTTTACCTTAGCCGGGGTATAAAAGCAATGCCCCTCCTAGTACAAGGGATTACCTTGTTTAGATACAAGGCATCACCTTACAAGTGTATAAAAAACACCTTTAAGGCTTGATTGCCAATCATAAGATCACTTTGCTCAAATACAAACAAGTTTTACCTTATCTAGGTACTCTAACATGAGCACAAAGGAACACTCCATATTGATATAAAAGAAATTTTATATCTAGAGATACAAAATGCGTTATTTTAGCATCATCTTTTCCTAAGATCATTTCATGCCTAAGCATGATAAGGGTTGGGGCATACCAATGTGGGAAGAGTATTCCTCCCAGCCAAAGCGAATGGCCAATCACTTGTTTGTCTTGACATGCCACCACAAGCCCCCGAGCATGGCTACCTTGGGTGGACCATGTATTCGTCAACTTTAACTATATATATATATATAAAAAAAAAAAAAAAAACACACACATTTTTCATCAAACAAATGCTTTCTTAGTAATATTTTACTTGAATATTATGTTGATAAATACTTTACCATTGAATTTTTCATAAATATTTTGCTTGTTGATAAATATTTATCAACTAAATTTTTCAAATATAATTGTTTTTCAAATTTTAATTTTTTAAAGAATAAAAAATTTTATAAGTGTTTTATCGCCAATTAAAAAAGTTAAAAGAATTATATTTTATCGGCTTTTCATACAACGATGAAAACAAATTAAAAATAAAAATAAAACATATATTAATTTTTCATTACTATTACTACTACTAAATTTTATTTCTTACAATTAAATTCAATGCAAGAAAAATTAAAAAACATATTTGTGCAAATCAATATTATCAATAAAAAAAATATTTATAAGCCCACAATATCAAACATAAACAAAAATTGAAATAAATTCATAAACCTAACAATTTTATCATCATACATAAAATTAAACACCACACTATCATGAGTATTATAAGTATTATAGAACTATTAAGGAATGCATTCCTCTTAAAATGTACTTATCTGGCCTCAGGGCTATTTATAGCTTTTAGCCATGATCAAGGATTTATTCTTTATTTTATATTATCACTTTTGTTAATTTAAACATAAAAGGGTATTCAACTTTTTAAAAGAACTTTCCTGATTTTGCACATCATCCAATCACTCACTTACAACCATTCTAGAACTAGCTAAACTCAATTTAAGAGAAATTGCTAATTAGCTTAGGTTTTCCAATCAATAGGACCCTTCAAAATATGCTGGCCAAATTTCTTCATAAAACAATTAGTGTTTTGATAGCATTATTCATATAATGCATATGAGATGAATCTTTCCCTCATCATGGAGAAAATTCTAATTTATAAAATTCACATACATGATACTATAAGAATTGCTAAAAGGTATGGGAAAATATTGTCTTTTATGTCATTGTTCACTATCTCACAATTCATTGTAGATTGTTACAGTGAATTTTTTTTTCAATTTGGTCATCAAAGGTTTTTTTCTCCTCGATTCAATCCTTTTATGATTAAATTGATAGCAAATTGGCTCTGATTTGTTGAACAAGAATAAGATTAATAGATGGAGGATCGAAGTACAAAGGAGTGGAAAACTTGGTGGCTCCTTTAAAGTTTGCATGAAAAAGTCCATTTTAGTCATTATACTTTCTATTTTTTTTGTTTTGGCCATTTTGGTTTTTGAAATTTTAATTTTGATCCAGAACTTCATTTTCCTTATTTTTTTAGTTCTTGGTTTGAGAAATGAGAAGAAAAAAAAAAGTCACTAGATTCTATAATAAAGAGAGAAAGTATTGGTTGACACTAATTTAGACCATGAAAAGGTCAATCTTAGTGTCAAATTCGTTAAGGGGAGTCTCACCTAGGTATTCTTTGTCATTTCCATAGTCTAAAATGGTAAATCTAAGTTTGGAAAGTTTTGTCTTTAATTAAGGTTGATTTTGGGTTTTGAGTTGTTGTTTTGTTTATAAGTATGTTGACAAGTTTGTCAAAATATATTGTTTTTTAGGTATTTTGGATTAAAAACTAGTTGAAAATTAAGTTTTTTTTAGCAAAAACAAACCATTAACTTGAATTTTTAATGACATTCTAGTCATCTAAAATTGGAAAAGCAGTCAATATATCACCTGCTTTAAAAAAAAATAAAAAGAAAATGATAGGTCATTTGCCCTTTGAAAAATAAAAATACAATAACTCAGTCTATGCACACGAGCCTATGCTAAAAGGCCCACGCGTCTGGGCCTATTTTTTTTCATCCATTAGTTTTTTTTTTTTCCTTTCATTTTTATCCTTTGGTGTTGGGTTTTAATTAAATTTTTTATTGACTAATGTTTTTAGTTTTTTCAAAAATTTTATGATGTTTTTAATAAAATATGATTTGATTTTTACTTAATTTAATAATACGCTTTCAAAGTTTTTTTTTCTAATTTCAGGAGGTATTCTTTCCATGCAACTTTACTTAATTTCTTTTTCTCTTTAATTCTATTAAAATGTTTTCTTGTTTGTTTTTATTATTATTTTATTAAATAAAATATTGGTTCTAATAAACATTGTTATTAAATACAAATAAGTTTATGGTCCGTGTTTCAAGATCAAATATCTACATCCACATATATCTCTCAATTTTTCAGTTTATTTTTTTGTTAAATATTGTTTGGTTTTTACTAGGTTTGCACATAAAAAGATAATATTTTTTTATAATATATGCAACCTTACATAATATTTTTAAAAAAATTTTATTTAATCAATTTCATGTTTCTATTCTCACTTGATTAAATAAAAAAATTAATTCTAATAAAAAAATTCATTAAACATAATCGAGTAAATGACTCGCGTTACAAGATCGAATATTTTAAACTACTTCAATCTCTTAAATTTATCAATTTAATATTTGTTTATTGTCAATGTTTTTTATATTTATTGAGACATATTAATCTCAATTTATTTAATTTTATATATGTATATACATATTATTTACTCTTTATCATAGTTATTAAACTCGGTCCGGGAATTAACCCGGCTGAGAGGCCGGGTCTCGGGTTTTATGGGTCAACTCGGGTTAACCCGGGTCAACCCATATCAACCCAAAAATTCACTAATTTTTTTTTTAAAAAAATTGTTGACAATAGCTTAACACAAAAGTAACATTCCCACAATTTTATAATTTATCTTTCCCTGCCAAATGGCTCCAAAAGGAAAATGTTACGGGGAATGCCCCACACACAAAACCTAAATTTTTCCCTCTCTGCCTAATAAAATAAGAAGCCGCCGCTCCCGTAGCTTTTAGAGTTTCTCTCCCAAAACCAGCCAAAGCTTCCCTTTTTGCTTGGCCAAAACAACTACCATGCCCGACTGGCTATCAAAAATTGGAAGATAAAAGACATTCTCTTCCCTTCTTTCTTCACTCTCATTCTAGAAGGCATTCCATCAAGCAGCAGGAGACTAGAGAGCCATGACTTCCTTCATCCCTCTCTCCAACAAGAGAGCCCCTCCTTCTTCCCCAGCCGCCTCCGTCTCTTGGCCGAACCAAAACCGCCGCCCACCGACACAGGAGACCAGCCCGACCAGCCTCTCCTTCGACCAGCCTCCAACGACAGTGTCCCTCACTCTCCTTTCCTCTCTGCTGCTGCTAATAACAACTCATTGTAGAAAAGATGATGAAATAAGAAGGGAGACCGAAGGACAGAAATCATATTTGAAAAGGGAAAAAAAATCGAGTCTCGTTCGGGTTCGCCCGGGTCGTCCGGGTCATGGGTCGACCTGTCGGGTCGTCTGGGTTTTTCCGGGTTGTTGCATCAACCGGTCTTTTAACAAACCCGAATTCGCCCAGGTCTCGGGTCGCCCGAGTCCCGGGTCGACCCACCGGACCGGTCCGGGTTTTATAATTGTGCTCTTGATATTTTTAAATTAAAAGCATATTAAGAAAGTTTATATATTTATTTTATTTTATTCTGAAAAAAAATATTCGTCGCCGCGGGTTAGCTAGAATGAATTATTAATACGTGAAAGTGGGTGCATGTGCTTGAGCATGTGGTTAAGGATGTGACAAGGGAGCGCGTGGAGAGTGTTGATGGAAAATCCAAAAGGTAACGCGTGGCTTTGGAGAAGAAGACCTATATTGGCTTGGAGATGTCATGGCCTCGGCGAACGTGGCGTGCTTATCCCCAGTGTCAGGCATGCATGCCACCTTCCCACTTGCAAGGGTTCACATAGACTTTTGCCAATAAAACCAAAAAAACCAGCACAGCAGCGGATAGAAAAGGAAATTCCTCACCAACTGACATTCCCGACGTCTGCTAATGAGACTTCAGGGTGCTTGAAATTGTTTTTTAAATGTCTTTATGTAGTTTTATGTAAATATATCAAGATACTTTTTCAAAATTACATGACCCGTTGGTTACCAAGGGGCCATTATATCAAGTTTTTTGTATAATCTGGGGTTCAAAATGGTATTACATGAACCCGGAGAGTTTCAAGTCTGGAATTTCAGTTATTATCCTCTTCTTCTTCATCATGGTAACCAAAAACGATAGCCATAAATGTCAACCCGAAGAGAGGATGCAACAAAGATGGCTCAAGCAAACCTATGGCACTACACTTGCATATAATTGATCCATGTTAGAAACGTCTGGTCTAGAGTCTAGAGAACAGCGCCTGTAATTAATAGCTGGTCGATATTAAAATTCAAAACAGGGATTCTGGGACCATTTGCCACTGTACAACATATCATGAGCCCCTAAGAACTGCGAAGCTGGGGGACCATGCATTGCCACTGAGAAAAAGCTAAAGAGAGCAACGTGCCTGTATAAGAACAAACAAAACCTAAAATCATGATGAAATACAGCCAATATCTCTAAGATTCTGATTTGTGGGCTCATCCAGTGAAGGCAATTTGGATTAGATTTAAGCCTGCTTTCCATCGCTAGATGATAGTGGTTCTTTTAATTCGAAGCATATAATCATGAACCGCCCAGCTTACCAAACACTGCATGGCATCTTTTTGTACAAGTTGTAAAGGACGAAGCACATGTTGAATCAAATCAAGATGCCGCGCAAATCAACGTAGACGATCCATTATAGAGAGTTAAAAAGGAAAAAGCTCAACAAGTAGACGCATTATTCCTTTAATCAGTGGCTAACTTTTGTTACCGCCAACCAAAATGGTTAAAAAAAAACAAAAACACTAAATATAGAGGACAGAGAAATGAAACTCCATGGTGGCTGTCAAGCTTTAACTGAATGAATCAAGTTTGCAGCAGCAGTACTTTGAACAACCCCAATAAAACATTGTCTACCTTTTAATTACATTAAGATTGAAAGTTTGGGCAGAGAGCCATTGCAAAATATGGTACTTCCACTGTACAACCGGTGGCACCCAGACATACCACCGGTCGCAGAGGTAACAGTGGGAGAGCTTTCCGGGGTTGAGATGGTGGATTTCAGTGGAGGTGGAATCACCAAGGAATACGCCGCAGAGGACATCAAGAACGCTGATCCCTCTACCGTGAGTTCTAGCTACCTTCTTACTATTTGTGTGTTCAGTCATAGTTTTCAATTTCTCCACTCTACATGTAACCATATCATTTCGTAAGGCTTGGTTTCTGTCTAGGAATTGCTTGAAAGGAATTTCATAAAAATAAAAAATAAAAATTCTAAGAGCAAACGATGATGCAGATGTATAAAGCCTCGGTCCGAACCTCAAAAGTAAAAGTAGTAGGAGTCGGAAATCCAAGACAATAAAGGTACAACTGGGTCTTCAAATTCAAAATTATTACCATGATCATTATCTTCTGCTAGTTTTCTTATCTTAAATCATTTTGCAGCTACAGAACCTGAATCATGTACTCCTACTAATTATACAAGTTAACTCCTCTTCCAACGATGTTGTTTGGTTAACCTAATAATTTTACAACAAAGGATCACATTCTCAAGCTCTCTGCATCTCCACTGGTGTATTATGGCTCCTTCAACCACAAGACTAGTACTGCCAACAGACTTGAAGAAGCAGCCTTGGGAGCAAAAACTCCCTATCCACAACCGTTGGTCCCGAAATACCACCGGTTGCAGAGGTTAAAGCTGGTGAGGTCTTTCCAGTAGAGATGGTAGACTGGACAGGAGGTATGATCGAGGATGATGATTCTGCAGTTGATGTAAAAACCATTGACCTATCAACTGTAAGTACGAATATTATTTCAGTTTGTTGAAAACAAAACCCTTCCGAACTGGTAGATTGCAGGTATATGTTCAACACAAACTAATTTCTCATGCAGACATGCAAAAACATACACGAGGAAGTAGGAGAACAAATTTTTGCCTGGTAGCGAAACATGCGTAGAAATTTAGAAACTGCTAATAATTAACTTCATCAGAAGAACCTACAAGATTATTTTAATCAAATCACTATGTGAACTAGATCTATTTGAATGATTGTTAACCATGGTTTCTTTGGAAACTGGTTAGGTTCATTATCTCAATTTCTCAATCAGAGTTTTGGACAAGGATGGGAACCCGGCAAAGCCAGGTGATCTTCTTGCTGTTGAAATAAGCAACCGGGGTCCTCTCCCTCGAGATGAATGGGGTTCATTTGACAGAAAATGGAGGTGGTTCCTTGACTGGCCATTTTCCTTGTGCAACCAAAGCAGCTATTTGGTATTTTGAAGGAATATATGCCTATTCGCCTCAAATACCATCAACAAGGGGATAAAGTTTATTTGATAACTTATATAGAGAATACAATGGTGTTCCTCACAGATGTATCTTTTGCTGTCCATGTGAAGGAAGGATTTCTGGAAAAGTCGATTCTCCTAATGCTGGGGCGACCTTTGCAGTCCCAATTAACAGCTATCTGTGATCAGGTAGTTAATTCACATCCTATCTCCAGATTAACATACATTCTCAAATATAATGTATGTTCTATTATCTGGTACCCAAGGGAGAATTGAACTGAAGAGCTGTGCTATTCCTTACCGTAATCCCAGACACTCTGCTGATGCGAATCCCAGTTCACTGGATAGTTCACCTATTCAAACAATCACAGCATATAAGAGTTTACTTGTAACCTGCATGAACCTTAAATATCTTCACAGCAAACAAGAATCCTCATAATAGAAAAGCAAGGAATAGTAGTTATGAGCAGCGAAGATTTGAAGACAGGAAAATGTCATAACTTTGCGTCCTTTGTGATTGATCTCCTGGGTTTTGAAATGGTGTTGGATGAGCGCACTGTGCAGGATATTCGATTAAGTGAAAGGATAATGTGTTGATATATATAAAAAAAAAAGTGAAAAACAAATAAATTTAAGACTTTCTAAAATATTTAAAAATAAAGTAACAAGGGGATGTTAGCTCCTTCGAACCTTTTGTATTAAATCTTATGTTTTAGTAACATGACACTACAAGCATGCTGAACAAAACAGACTGTCACAACGTATGTATATCGCAATGAATTTTAGAGTCAAACAAAAATATAATTTATTCGATTATCCCAAACATCAACTAGAAAGAAATTATCTCGAACATCAACTAGAAAGAACATTAGTTGCTATATATAAACTCATTAGAAAGCACAATTGCAGCAACCAGCCCTTCAATTTTGCAAGGGCAAAGGTTCACCAGAACTTGCAGGCAGAAGAACACAATCTCCCATGTACAAAATATAGTTCAATAACTGACGAAAATAGTCAAACACCATTTCCCACAGTTCAAGAAATTTCATGCGTTCACATAAACGGCAATAAGAATAAAGCCCACGCAAGAGATAACATTTCTTGGAGTACGAACGTCAAATGACTGAAACAGAGTTAGTTGTCTTCAAAAACAGGTTTAGCCCTTCAGAAATAAGAGCGAAGGATGTATGGATTAGTTCTTGTATGTTTATAAGAATAACCTCAAAACGTTAACAGGTAAAATGTATCCTCCTCCCACAGAATTATTAAAGCTGCTCTAGCGTAGCATCTGTTCAATAATATATCGAGAGTGTCCGATGGTGTGGAAGAGATGGAATTTGAACACCGTAAGCCCAGAGCCATAGGTCCAACTCCACACTCAGCACCTGAAAAAAAGGAGTCTTCACTGTTAGAACAAATAGGATTCAAAGAAGACAAAATTGAGAACCAGCAAAAGAAAGGATTTATTTTAGCAAAAAGCCAGTTTTTTCTCTTGACAGGAGAAAACAAAAACTTCGTATGTTTACTAATCAGAAAAAAATGACTGATAATTAAAAGGGTTAGATCTACAGAAGCATCATCTCTGAATATATATATATATATATATATATAATGGCAGAAGCAGTAAACTTGAAGTATAAATTTATTTATTTTTCAAAATTTGCTTGGATTAACTATCAAATATGACCCAAGATGAAATTGTTAGGAAAGCAGATTGAGAATATTTGATAACCATCACTAATGTGCAGGATTTTTTTTCCAAATACCAATAAATGGGTGCTGCCATTCTTCTCCTCTGTATTTTAAAAGAAAATGCCTACCATGATGGTGTAGTCAAAAGTGATTATATGAAGATTGTTGCCAGAAGAGTTACAAATATTTAAAATATTTATAGAAATTACATTGGTCAATATATACATTTACAAAATATGGCATCACAGTCAGATTTCTTCCCCAAGAGATCACGTTCAAATTCCAGCTGGAAATAGAGCAATCATTCTCCATTTATGTGTAACCAATATAAAAACTCTACAGCAAGCAGACAGAAATATTTTTTAAGAAAAAAAAAATCTGTCAGTTCCACCATACCTGTTTTCCTAATTTTACACTAATCAGGTCCCTCATTTTCTCCACAGCATATATGGAACAGGCTCGTAATTCAACTTCCTCCTCACTTCCTGAAACTATTTCTTTATTAGACTCAATTATGCTGGCAAGGGTTGAACTATATTTTAGCACACCAAGCTTCCGCAGCATAGCTGGGACAATATAGTCCGCAAATATAGTGATTGAGCTAATGTCATTGAATTCTCCATATCCTTGGCCTTTGAAAGCACCATATAGATCAGCAGCAAATATCTGGGCTCTTTTATACAAGAATATCTGGTGGCCTTTGTAAACAGAGTGGTCTCGAAAGCCTGAAACATCCCAATTGTGTACAATCATTGTTTAAGTATCCTTTCAGGTTAACTGTAGTATCTTCACATACAACCATGTCAGATACATATCTATTGAATTGGAGTTGATGAAAAACTGTAAGAAATTACCAGGAAAGTGACTGGCTATAGTGGCAACAAGCTTTGCAGCTGATCTCCCACAGGACTCCACTAGATTCGATGCTTTACCCCCAAAACTTCTTTCCAGCTCAAAGCCAACCTATATCAAGAAGTTTATTGATATCAAACGACTTATTAGATCACAAGACTAAGATATCGAGTTGAATGAAATTAGATGCAGATTGATACCAATCAACTCAAAGACTAAGATATTTGCATAATAATCCTCAAAAAAATTAAAATGGAAACAATATTAATTGGCAAATAATTCTAAGTGAAAAGGTAACCTCATGCAGCAGACGAACTCGTTCGTCCTCCAGAGGAAGTGGTCGGGGCCACTTTAACAAGTTGCGTAATTGAAGACCTGCCAACAAGAATTGTGGTCTTTCAATATTTACCAAAAACGCATACACCCTAAACTGCAAAAAGTGTAGACATTGTATCCAGAAATGTGTTTCAAGAAACATTAATTTTTTTTGAAAAAAAAAAAGGAAATAGAAAAGGTCAATGATTAAAACTTAAAAATTAATTCCCTCATCTAGAAATTAGAATTAAATACTTTCAGGACACTTTGAGAAGGAAAAGGAATGAATGTTGAAAGGTCGATTCCTTCATGTGGACATCAGATTAAACCCTAGTTCCAGTATAGTGCTTGTTGCTCGACTGAATTTAAATTTCATGCAATGCCGAAGACAAATACCACATTTAGAATGTTAAACCATATCAATCATACATTCAGCTTTAATTCCCTTGAATAGCAACTTCTACACTAAGACTCTAGGCTGCCATGAATAGAGAGACAATCAATAAATTAAAGGCACCAGTGAAATTCAATTTGCTTGTGAGTCTTCAATACTTCCTCCGATCTTTTTATGGAAGTCTCAATCCCTTTTTATTTTTGCTTCAATCCAAATATTTTTTGAAATCTGAGAAGGAACTCGTTATATATATATATATATATGTAAGTGTAAATGTAGCACTATGTGCTTGCAATCATTTAAACAGCAGTGTATATATAAAATGATTCACTCCAACATTTCAAAAGAAGTGTAATTACCGGTGAACTTTTGCAGATGGTCAGCATCAAATACAGATTTGTCATTTTCCAAAGCCTCCTTTAACCCCGAAGCCAAATCATCATAATTTAAGTTCTTGTCTATAAAAAAAAATCACAAAACATATGATCAAATCGAAAGAGAAAGATTAGCCAAGCAAACCACACAAACTTTGTATCAAATATCTCAAAAAAAAAAAAAAAAAAACATATCCTTGGGATTCTAGATGACATTCAAATAGGTGGCTACATGGGATAATTTTAAAAAGCGAAAATCTTTAAAAACATTTTAAGCTGAAACTAAATAATAAAGATAGAGAAAAAAAAAAATGAATTCGCTGGCTGCCGTGTCTTTCCATCAATTAAGAGGACAATTAAGCATCTTGAAGCAATGTTTTTACCATGGGAATCAATCAATCTCCTGAACAATGAAGTAACAAAAGCCAAAATACAGACATGCAGAGCAACGAAGTAACAAATTTACAGGGTTCCCAAGCAAAGAAGAAAGAAATACCAGGCCAAAAGCAAAAATTGAGCGTGTCCAAAACAAAGAGGTACTGAACGGTGAGAGGTCCGTTGTCAAAATAATGAATCCCTTCAAAATCCCACTCTATTTTCGGAATCTTATCTTGAATATTCTCCACTACTTTCTCTAACCCTGCATGCCACACCACAAACATTCATCAATTCTTTTATTTTCTTTTATAATAAAAAAAAGAAAAAGAAAAAGAAAGAAAGAAAAAGAAAATGTGACATCGTTAAGGGCGGACCTGCAGAGTCGACAACAACGTGAGAGGAGCGGTTGGCGACGAAGGCAGCGGTTGCTTTGACCTGGTCCATAGCTGTCCCGAATGCACTGCACCGGCTGCTGCAGTTGCGTTTGACAGTAGCAGACAGTTTTTGAATTCTACCAACCCTAGTAAGGTAGATACTATAAAATAACCCAAAGAAAGTGTTCCGGTCGTCAAAGGTTTGCTTCTTTTTTTTTTCTTTTAAGTATAAATCTTCCGTCTGGAATACAGGATATAATTTATTAAATTTTACGATCGTTTTTCGAAACAATACAATAAAAAATTCAATATCAATTAAAATGCAAATTATATTAAAAATATATTTACTGTCAGACACAAAATACCATAATACTTTATAATTATAATTAGAGGGTCAGATAGGATTTGCATGTGAACCAAATACAGGTGCATGTTCTTAACTATTTCCACGGATGGTCGCTTTCCACCTTCGTGGTTTGGACTTTGGTCCTCTCCTCTGTCTATGGATCGCGTTTAGACCATTAATTTTTCCCTCGTCATCCGTGTTCTGGTTTCACGTGAAGCTTGTAGACCATAGCGTGGACCCGTTCCACTTTCTTCCAGGTTCTTCGTAGTTTCTGTTTTTTTAATTAATTTTTATTTGAAAATTATTAAATTAATTGTTAGATGTTTTTTATATTATTATATGATGCAAAAAAATATTATTTTTAATTAAAAATACTCTTAAAACTATCATACACAACAATATCAAATGCATTTCAATAATATTTGGTATTAAATATATAGTATTTTTAAAATATTTTTTATTTAAAAATATATTAAAATAATATTTTTACATATATTTTTTATGTTTTTAATATCATCACGGTTAAAATTAAAATAACATATAAAAAACTATAATAAAATAATTATATAATAGATGTGAACCCATGCTATGCTTATATTTTTTTCATAAAAAATAATATTTAGATATTGAAGCCGCATTTTGAAGAAAGAAAAACACTCTACCCCATGTTATAACCCTAAATGGTCAAATAAATTGATTTAATTTTTAAATAGATGGTAAAAAAAATAGTGATAGTAAAAAAAACAATCAAAATAACTTAGAAAATAAATTTTTTTTTCAAGAGTGGCAAAATAATGTAATATAATTTTCAGTTAATTAAATATAAAATAACAAAATTAAATAAAAAAAAAATTAATTTGAACTAATTTGAATTAATATAATAGACATGTAATACAACACCTGGAGTCTTATAATGCAATTTTAACTTTTCTATATTAATCATATACGTGCAAAAAATGATATCTCTCTTTAGACTACTCTCTCTAAAAGTTTTTTCACTTTAACACAATCTTAGGTGTATTGTACATACCACTAATGGTAACATCATGCTCTAGAAAGTACTTAATAGTAGAAGGGCTTTTATTATTTGGATTTTCATTGAGCACTTTGACATTTGGAAACGTACGAGCCGATTCAACAGTCAATTATTGAATAAAAAAAATGTGTGAGCATTGTTATTTTTTTTTAATGTGACAAAATATTTGAAATGATGATGAAAGATTTGACTAGTGCATCAAATTAATTGATCATTGTATATATTAATAAATACAAAAAAAAATATTTAAGTGGCTTGTTCCGATCGGTATGTCTAAAGCAAATTTATCATCTCATTTAAATGGTCATTAGAAAACAAAATTCTAACATTAAAAAAATATTTAAAAAAAAAATAAATATTAAATGGTGAAACTAAAAAACAAAAACACAAGCATAAAAAAAACAAACAAACAAACCCAAATGAATTTCTTAAATCTAGGTTAGTTTTTCAAACCCGTAACTTGTAAAATTTCTTACTCAGATTCAACCAAGAAGCTCAACTCTCAACTACTCTAATGTTGAATGATGAAATTAAAAAAAAATATATCAATTTTAAAAATTTACAAAAGAAAAAAAAACAGCAAAAAAATAATGATTAAATCTGATAGGAAAAGGCAGATGATGAAATTGTAAAAAAAATTCACTTTCAAAAATTATCTCAAATAAAATAAATAACAATTAGAAGAATAATAAGAGTCAAATCTAACATATAAAAAAATTGAAAAAGAATGAAATTGAAAATATATTCTAATTTATAAATAATTTCAAATAAAATAATTACTAATCAAAAAAACAATGATCAAATCTAAAGAAAAAAAATAAAGGATTATTATGAGAAATTGGAGGGTCATAGATACACTGTTTAGCAACCAAAGGACCCCTCACGTGCTGCCTAAGCCTATTTATTTTTGCGTTGTAAAAGCACTTTTAAAAAAATTTAAATTTTTATTTTTTTTACTTTAAATTAATATTTTTTTAGTGTTTTCAAATTATTTTGATGTGCTAATGTCAGAAATGATTTAAAAAATAAAAAAAAATTATTTTGATTTATTTTTTAGCAAAAAATACTTTGAAAAGCAACCACTACCACACTTCTAAACACTCCTTAATGACATAAAAACTCCCAACATGCTTGTGTCACACGCCACCCACTTTCTATTTTTAAATAAGATTTTATATCTATTTAAATAATGATTTTCTTCTAGCTTACTTGATTATAATAATACAAAATTAAGATGAAAATATAAAAAAGCTTGAGGTTGCTAGCTAAAGAGTTTTTAAGTTTAAAGATAATTTAGTTATTGTAAGAATTAAAAAGTCAAAATAACTTTTTCTTGATGATAGTTTAAATTATTTTTTTAAGATAATTTAGTTATTTTATTATTAAAAAAAATTAAAAAACTATATTATCCTCAATAACCAAGCCAACAAAAAAATATAAAAAAACTATATTATCCCCAATAATAATCAGGCCAAAAGGTTTTGTTTTCTTGAAAATAATAAAATCGTCATTTTACTATTCTAATTCATAGTATAAATGATTCTAGAGCTACACTATTTTACATCATGAAACATCACCTTTCCATTTTAGTTTTTTTCTTAATAGGTTGTATATTAAGGTCCTCCTCCATGTTTAATTGGATAAAATACTGTTTTCATCGGTAGTTAGTACTAAAATAATTGACTTGTCATCACAAACTTAATCCTTACAATCAGCACAAAGAGTAAAACCTGTTAGGTAAACATTCCAGCACTTGCTTGGAGAAGAATAAAATGTCTAATAAAAAGAACATATTCTGTACAAGAATCAAAGAACCAAGTTCAATGAAGGTTTCATTTTAATGGTGAACATTTATCTAAGGCATTTTTTTAACCTTAAACCAACAATAACTAATGCTAAACTATATATATAAAAAATACAACGAAAAGATAGGGTTTCTTTTGGGAATTAAGAAAACAATTAAAAAGGATTTTTCAGAGGTTTTGTTTGCTATTCTAAAACTATCAAGTTAATCTAAAATATATTTTAGGAGTTATTGCTATTTTAATTTTAAAAATAGGATTAAAGTTTCACATGCCCTTTATTTATATATATATATATATATATATATATATATATATATATATATATATATATATATTGACCGGGCAAGACCCGGTTGCAACTCATCGACTTTTATTTTTGTTTTTTTAACAAAAAAACATTGTTTTGATTTTAAAAAAAAAATGACCCAAACAAATCTAATAATCCGTTCAAAACCCGAAACTAGAGATTTAAACTGGACCGAGTCTAAAAACTATACTAGTAGCAACAGCCTCCAATCAATTAGTTTTCTTGATTTCTTAAGTTTTTTTTATTATTTTTGGAGATTTAGTATTTTATTTTATATTCACACCATCTCTCTTTGATTTTGAAGAGGGAGAGTACATAGATAAAAGAAAGAAAGTGAGTTAGACGAGAATATAAGAGAAATTATTTAGTTGTGATTAGGGGTTAGTTCATTATACTTATTCTTTTCAATATTTTTCTCTTCATAAAATATAAAGAGTAACTTTTAAAAAAAGAGGTAAAAAATGTTATCGCACTAAAACCACATGGTGTCAATTAAAATGAGGCTAAACTCCAAAAACTTTCTTAGTCACTTGAGAATTAGCTCTTATACTGTCAATTTTAATTTTATTTGAAATCAAATCCTTTTATTACTTTTTCTTTGATTCCTTCCATATTATATATGTAAAACTAATTAAACAACTTTCATGCTCTCATTTGAAATTTCTTCTATAGAATTAATTTTAAATTTTAGAAATAAAATTTGCTATCATAATTTTAATTTGCTGTCTAATATTTTTTTTAAGAGAGTTTTTAGTTCCTACGATTTTTTTAGACAAAAGAAGGGTTTTAAGTTGCTAGTTTTCTTTTTTTTAAAAAAAAAAATCAAAGCTAAAATTCCTGGGCGGAGAATTAAAATTAAGTTAAACTAGTCAAGCCTTTCATAAAATTAGAATCATTTAAGATTTAGTTCATATACTTTCAATTATAGTTCTGACCTTTCTTATACTTCGGTATATTTGAAATCAAGTCGTTCTTTACTTTTTCCAATTTTCTATCTATATTTCGCAAATAAAACTAATGAAATGACTAAATACTTTTAATGCCAATCATCTTTAACCAAACTAATCCATTTTTACATTTATTTTTATAGAATTAATTTTAAGTATTAGAAATAAAATTTATATCATAATTTTAATTCTTCATCCAAAAATTTTGGTTTTAATATTTTCTAAAATAAAAATTTTTAAGGCTATTGTTGTTTTTTTACGCAAAAGAAGAAATAATATTTAGGCTAATACTTTTAAAAAAATTAAAATTTTTGGATGGAGAATTACAATTATGATTCAAAATTTTAAATTAATTATATAAAAAAATATAAAAACAATCAGAAGTTTATAAACGATGAGAGTATTTAAGTAATTTTCATTAGTTTTATATGCAAAATACAGAAATAATTTTTCATTTTATTTTTATACTAATTTATTAAAATAATTGAAAAACACCTAATTTTATTTTATTTTTTAATAAACGATGGAATAACTTCATTTATGAAATTATAGAAAGAATATGTGTGTATCTGATAATGCAGCGCAAAATACATTTTATTTTTTTAATTTAAAATACATAAAATGATTTTTTTTATTAACACATCAAAATAAAAATAAAAAAACACTTACAAAATATTAATGTAATATATTTTAAAATAAAAAATAATTAAAAAAAAAACAAGTTAAATAACATTACCAAACATAACCTGAATGAGATACGAGGCGACATGGATGTGGTGGGATTATACCATTGCAAAGTTCCACACTATGCCAATTTATCAAATAGGTGGTGTGCATTCGAGACAATCTTCTCGAAGCCCGTTTCCTGTGGTGAAATAGTCACGCTTCTAAGGCTTTTTCAATCAAACACCATATAATTTAAGCAGAACAATTTATAGCATCAGACAAATAGTAGGTGACATTTGAGAAGATATACTTACCCATGAAGATTGTTGGGTTTAGTTCTCAGTAGGTGCGCTGTAAGATTTGGGACCTCAGGCAGCAGTTGGTGGCAGATGAATTGGAGAGTTGACAATCGGCTCGCAAAGCCAAAATAACAACTTTCATGACTTGTCATGGAATTGGAATTTCCCATGGATGATGAGTGTTATTAGTGTGATAATTAAGTATGTTTAGCATTGCAAATAGCTTTTACTATTATAGTTTAATAAATAGATTTAAATAAATTTATGAATTATAGTTTTTTATAATTAAAGTTTTAAGATAAAATTTTATGTAAATCCAATAAAATTATGATGAGTATTAATTAACTAAATATTTTAAAAATTATAGTTGAAGTAAAATACAGTTTAATAAATATACTGTAAGTTCAGAATGGAGGCTTGAGGTAGAGCTCGACTTCACAGGGGTGTGAAGAGAAAGGACAGGAGTATGCAAAGTTTTATCAGGTGTCTATCAGGTTTGCTTTTTAAATTAGGTATTTCATGGATAAAAAACTAGAAAAGGTTGTGCCAATAGACAATGAGGCTCTGCCAATAAGAACATCCTCGTTTGTTTGTAATTTTTTTTTTTTGTCTTAAAGAAGAAGAAAAAAAGATAAAAAAAAATATTGAGAGCTCTCCAAACAACATATCTTTATCTTGAAACAGACAAGCACTCCTGACCTGCGGGTATATTTAAAAATATGATTTGAAAAATAGTTATAATTATTTTTAAAATATTTTTTATTTAAAGATGTATCAAAATAATATTTTTTTTTATTTTTAAAAAATTATTTTTAATATCAATATATTAAAATATTTGAAAACAAAAAAATAAAAAATCTATATATTTTTTAAAAATATTTTTAAAATATAAAAATAAACATGATATCTATATATCAATTGATTGATTAATGTTCGCTGGAGAGGGGAAAAAAAAGGCTTAACAACTCAAATGACTAAACAACTTTAAAATTATCGAGAACACGGAGAAAAAGGGCAAAAGGTTAAAAAAAAAAAAAAAAAAGGAAATCTCCGAGCCACATACACAAAATACCAAACTTACCAATCTGAATCAAGTCCTTTAGCCAACATTAAGTGGTGCAAATGCCTAGTGATATATGTTTTCTAACTGACTTAACCTTCTCAAGTCTTGGGAGCAAAAAAATCCAAGTATCACTTTCAATAAAGACAAAAAAATCCAACTTTTTTTTAATAAATAAAAAAAAAATTAAGGCGTAATTGAAACAATTTTGTACACGTGGAATGAGAGTGAAAATCCGGTTCTTTCATGTAAAATTTGGGTAAATACGTGACTCACACTTGCAGGGCTTAAGATATTTTCCAATTATGTTAATAAAAGGAAAGGGAGAAGTATGAGATTGAATGGGAAATTTAATTGATAAAGTTGGTAATTAGAGAGCTGAATTGAAAACATTTATATAGTTAGAGGAGTAGTATGAGATTTGGCGATGAAGCGATTCCTTCTCCGGCTAACTAATTACACAGATAAAAACAGCACACTTTTATTATTATAATTACTAACATAATTATTTTTGCCTAATTAAACAAAGTGATTTGATGGCCATAAGGCCTTTTTCGCTACAGCGTAACCTCACAACAATCTTGAATCGTCAACGACAGAAGAAGAAGAACAATAACAACAAAACCCTCTTTTCTTCTCTTTTATTTCTTCGCAATAATAATAATAATAATAATAATCCTTTTCTCTTCTCTTCTCCTCAATCATCATCCATTTCTACTCTCTTACGTCAATTCGCTTCTTCAACCACTGCCTTCTCTCACCAAAAACAAGGACAACAAGAGATACAACACCGTCTTACTCACCGATTTAGGTCTTTGGTGCCTCCTCCGGACACGCTGGCTCAGAAAATTGGCAAATCGATTCGCCGTCCTGGCGCTCCTTCCAAGGCTAGGGTTTATGCTGATATCAATGTGATCCGTCCTAAGGACTATTGGGACTACGAGTCTCTAACCGTTCAATGGGGGTATGCTCGTCTTTTTTCCTATCCTGTTGCTCTTAGATTGATTCTTGAAATTGGTGGATTTGTTGATTGGTTATGCAGGGAGCAGGATGATTATGAGGTGGTAAAGAAGGTTGGGAGGGGGAAATACAGTGAAGTTTTCGAGGGAGTGCATTGCACCGATAATGAGAAATGCATAATTAAGATTCTCAAACCCGTGAAGAAAAAGAAAGTTAGTAGATTTGTTTTGTTCTCCCTCTCTTGTTTCATGCTTGAAGTGATGTGTTGTTGTTCGATTCTTTTTTAGAATAGTAGTCTTAGCGGTTCTTCTAGAATAATTTTGTTTATCCCTTATGTTTTGTGGATTAATAAATCATTTAATGAAGGTCTTATTCTGAAATGTTTTTTTTTTTTTTAATTGTTCATCAAACAGAAAAACAGACCATCATTCTTACCATAGATATGTAGTAAATCTCTATGTCTGGTGGACAACGTTTCATCATGTTATTTAGTTACACTTGCTGAACTTTCATCCCTCATTAGCTATTGCTTTGCACTTTCTGAACTTTTCACTCCTTGTTACCTAACCACTCTGTAGCTTGATGTTCCTTCGTGGTTCCCCTGTATAACCCAAAGCAACCTTGAGTTGTTTGAGTGATAGCTTATGCCTGTGCTTAATCTTCAAAGAGAAGTTTTCTTCGTGCATGTGATTTAGT
Source organism: Populus tomentosa (assembly GCA_018804465.1). NCBI lineage: Eukaryota > Viridiplantae > Streptophyta > Magnoliopsida > Malpighiales > Salicaceae > Populus > Populus tomentosa. The sequence goes on from CM031981.1 coordinate 5,271,732, forward strand.
AGACAGTATAGCTACCCTTTTCTTCTCTGTTTTGGTTTCACTATTCTTTGTCTTGTGGGCCTAGTCTACACTTTATAGGTTGCCTTTTTGGTGACTGACTTCGTTTTTTCATACTTGATGCAGATTAAGAGAGAGATTAAAATACTGCAGAATCTCTGTGGAGGACCAAATATTGTGAAGTTGCTTGATATTGTTAGAGATCAACAATCAAAGACTCCAAGTCTCATTTTTGAATATGTGAATAATACTGATTTTAAAGTGCTTTATCCGACACTTTCAGACTTTGATATTAGGTATTACATCTACGAGCTTCTGAAGGTAAGCACATCATTTTCCTCTCTCCAACTGACAAGATCAGCATTAACTGCATAAAATGACATTGACACATGCATTTAAAAAGATGGAAAAGGCATTAACAGTATCTTATCTAATGCTTCTTGTCTGCAATTGTCTTTTTAGTGATGCAAGGTTGAAGTTCCTTTACATTGTGTACTAGATTAGATAGCCAGGTAGGAAGTTGGCTGTTGTCAAGTATGTTTCTCTTGCAATCATTCTAGCTCTAATGGTGGGGTGTTGATTTCTGTCTAGTGCTTCAGCAATGCATTTTATCTCAGCAATGCAGTTTATCTCCTCTCTTTATTGTAATTCTTTTGGATGGTGTAGAAAATGTAATCCTGATGTAAATATTGTTTGAACAAAATGAATGTGACATTTAATTGCCACCCTTGTGACATTTTTTGCTACTATGAAGAAGGCTGAGGCTGTTTATGTTGTTTCTAAAGAGTGTTTTTCTGCTAACTCCCTTTGGAAGTTAGAGTGGTTTTGGAAATACCAGCCTAATTTTGAGAAATGATTGTTTGATTTATATTTGTGATAGATCCTGTGCAAACTTGCGATTCTGCTGTTTAATGTTAGTATTGTGGAATTGAAATTGTTTTGTTTAATCTTTAAGCATACGTATCCTTTTCTGTAGGCATTGGATTATTGCCACTCACAAGGTATCATGCATCGAGATGTGAAGCCTCATAACGTCATGATTGATCATGAGCAGAGGAAACTTCGTCTGATAGATTGGGGGCTTGCAGAATTTTATCACCCTGGGAAAGAATACAATGTTCGTGTTGCTTCAAGGTTTGTCACTTTTTCATTAACTTTTGAAAATTTATGTTCCCATGTTTCTTTCTCTAGTCAATACCACTTGTTGTTCTTTTGTTTCCAGAAGCTGTTTTGGTCAATTAATGTTTCCCAGTTTTGTTTGGATAAGCCTTTGTTGCTGCTGCTGAAATGGTTGTGGCCACTAGAGTTATAAATAAATAGCAACTCTCAGCTTGTTTTGAGTAATGTATGCATTTATTTAATAATCGAACTAAATAAACACAATAGTAATATCATATAACTAGGATTTATGCAACATAATATGAGTTTATAACAGTGTGTTAAAACTTGATGTTGTAATGGATCATGCTCCTATGCGGAAGATTACTGCCAGCTCTTAAACGATCTATGAACCCATCCATCACTGAATTAAGCCCTCTTTGAATTTTGTCATTTTACTCAAACCGGTGAATTGATGTGGCAGTTTCTTTTAACTAAATAAATACAATAGTAATATCATATAACTAGGATAAATGCAACAAAATACAAGTTTATAACCATATGTTAAAACTTGATGTATTTGATAATTGATCATACTCCTATGCTTCCCTGTGGTTACTGTCGGTTCTTAAATGGTATCATATCCATCCAGTTCTTAAACCCATCTGTCTCTGGGTTAAGCCCTCTTTTTATTTTGTCATTTTACCCAAACCGGTGAATTGATGTGGCAATTATCTGTTATTCCATTTCTGATCTGCAGATACTTTAAAGGCCCTGAACTTCTTGTCGATCTGCAAGACTATGACTATTCTTTGGACTTGTGGAGCCTTGGTTGTATGTTTGCTGGAATGGTGGGTGTCCTCTCTAACTTCCACTTTTCTCATCTTGCACATTATTTGTCGTGTGTGCAAGTACACATGTCCACCTCAGAATTGTGGCCTGGTCCATTAGGGCTTGCTTCTCCATGAACTTACATGACTGGCCTGCCATTGCTCTATGTACATGTATTAATGTCTTTGATAGTGTTACTAATGCCATAGACAAGTGGACCTTGGTGTGCTTGCCTATTCTTGCTTGGATGGCAGATAGGGTAGAATGAATTTTGGGGTAATGCCAAAATATGAGGTAATCTCATTATTGCTGTTGTTTTTTGCAGATATTCCGTAAGGAGCCATTCTTCTATGGGCATGATAATTATGATCAGCTGGTCAAAATAGCTAAGGTATGTGAAATGATTGGATAAAAGTTGAGTAAAAAATATCAGGAACACCCATCTTGTAAATCATTTCATCGACTTTCTAGATGACCATTGATCAGCAAATGATATCAATGTCTTTGGGTATCTTTTGGGCCTTGCCTTTTTTGTGTTGGCCAGTTTGGTTGGGAAAGTTAGTTTACAAAAAATATGTTAAATTGCTTCCATGATGCATAGCATGACAAATGAAGAAAAGGAGAAAGATAGCTAACACAGTCAAAGTCTGCTTGTCTGGGTCGATTAACCAGAAAGAAAGAACAAACTCTTTATGAAATTATCAAAATATAAAAATTGTTCTCTTTACAGAAGTTACAGCCCTTAAATACTAGCAAAACCCCATGTAAATGAAATCCTAGCTCTTTAAAAATAATTAAATTTTAGCCATCCAAACTATCACAAAAAATATTACATAAATAAACTATTAGAAGAAAATCCTTAATTATATGAATGTGTCCATCAAATTTCAGCCCACCTCTGGTATCTATCTGGATGTAAGGACCACATTGCAATGATTTGACCACCTGTGGAGATCGTGATTTTTAATATTTTTAGGATGAAAGTTGGAAATTTGGAGAGCTATAGGGATCAAACATACTTCATCTTGAGAGTGTGTGCATGTGCATGACTGGCTGCTTGCTTGCTAAGGCATTTCTGTTATTTTTCGGAAGCTTTTTCCCCCTAATGTACTTGATGGTGCCTGACAACCTATATGGCAGAATTGTCTTGCATTGACAGGCTTTGTATTTGTGGAATTTTACTGTAACATGCTTAGAACTTGTTTTAAGAATGTGATGGATAAAGATGGAAATGTAATCATTCTTGATCTTATGTGTCAGGTACTTGGAACAGATGAGTTGAATGCCTATTTGAATAAGTATCGCATAGAGTTAGATCTGCATCTTGCTGCACTTGTTGGGAGGTTGGTCATGTGTGCTGATAACTTCAATTGATTATATTTAGAGAACCAGTTCTCCTGATTGAGAAAATTCTTTTCTTTTACAGGCATAGCCGGAAACCGTGGTCAAAGTTTATTAACGTTGACAACCAACATTTGGCAGTTCCTGAGGTAGAAATTTATTTATAAATTTAAAATGATTATTTGTTCATTGCTAAATATATTTTAAATCATGCCTTTTTCTTTCTTTTCTCTTTCTCCTCTTTAAAGGCTGTTGACTTCCTTGACAAGTTGCTGCGATATGATCACCAAGAAAGGCCAACTGCAAAAGAAGCTATGGTATGCCCCTGCTCCTTGTCTGTTGACAAAAACCCTTGACTGGTGTTATTAACCTTGTCATATGCATAGCTATTGGTTGCTTTTTGACTTGGGAGAATTGGGGGTGGGGGGTGGCGACCTTTCCTTTATTTGTTTCTTCACTCATATATCGTTGCTTTGTAAGTGGTGACTGACCTTGTTCCCATGCACAGGCCCATCCATACTTCTATCCAATTAGAAATGCAGAAAGCAGCAGAACTCGTACCTAGTTTCAAATTTCAAAATGCTGTCAAGTCCTGGCTTCTCTTTGTTCTTTGTTGCGGCCTTCCTATGTAATCCGACTGAATGTTATTATAATGGTGAGTTTGCATTTAGGGAAGTCCTTCATACTTCTGTTGTTAAGAAGCCAGTCATTTTTTAATTCCCATTCCAGGCATCTTCTGGCTTAATATACTATTTTTTTTTACCTCCGAACTTGTGTGCTCCTAATTTGGGAATAAATACTGATTTCAGATATTTTGTTTGGTTTTCTGTTGTTTTTGTGATTAGATGATACATTTGAATTTTCCCTTTGTCCTGGGTTTTTGTCTTTCTTTCTTTTGTGCGAGGGAATTATTGGTTTCAGAATAAATTGTTTGAACGTGTATAAGATGGATCTATCAAGAAAGTGGGTTAATTTCAGTTTTGGAATAGAAGAGATAGAGAGAGTGAAGACGGAGGGGGACTTGTCTTTCTATACTTTTCTTTGAAATTACATAAACTTACTAGGCATATTTTATATTATTGTTTTTGCCTCTGTTTTTGCCTCTTTTGTATTAGTCTCTTCTTCTAGGAATATTCACTATTTTGTACTTCAATTTGTTTTTTTAATTAAGTTATGTATACTAATTGAATTAAAATTGATAGAATTTAAGTGATTTAGGAAATGAAAACTATATATGAAAATAAATCATGTCAATTTTAACACGAGTGTCAGCTAGTATGTGTTAATTTAAGTAGATGGAATACGGAACGTGGCTATTCCTGAAGTACGTGAATTATTCCTGGCTAGTTTTAAGTCTAATTTTTTGCGGGTTTCCTCATTTTTATTTTATTTCAAAAAATTCATTATATATTGAAGTGTTTTAATAATGATATATTGTTATTATCAATTTTCAACTTGTTTTATATTTTTTTTCTCCAGCTTTATTCTAAATCATAAATTATCCTGGTTATTAAATAAATAAAACCCCTCTTTTCTTTTGGACAAGGGTTTCTACCATAAATTATTATTATTTATTTAGTAGTTTGATTATTTAAATAAATTCTCTGCAGGATTTTTTTATCATTAATCTCTTTTTTTTTTCTTCTTGAGTTGTAAGTTTCTCACCAACCACTTATAAAATTGCAATCATGGGTGGAGTAATGGTGCATTTACATGCAACTAGCTGTGGATGGGCTTGATTTATTTTGCATGAAAAGTAATGCTCAGATGCTGCAAACATGTTTCAAGAAGGAAGATAAATTGACAACAGCAGATGAACTAATTTTTTTAAAAAAATTCATGATAACATGGAAAAAATTAATTTTTCAAAAAAAGGATGTTGGTGTGGCTTTATTCCCAATATAAAAGGATGGAATTGGACAAATAAATACTTAATTGGGTTGATTCAACTTAAGTTATCATGAAAAAATTGTAATCTTGGTAATATGATCGAGCCAGCCCATCTTGTTTTACAAAATATACGGCTCAAATTATAGGATCTGAAAAACTTAATAAAAAAAAAATCATGTAGATTATTTTTCAAAAATAAAGGTCATTTCAAGTTAAAATTTTAAATTTGTAACTCAAGTTATTATTATAAGCATTTTATTTAGATGAAATTTTTAATCAATTAAATGTTGAAGAATACAATTAAAAAAATAATTTTTATTATATAAAAAAATAATAATTAAAAGAATGATGATTAAAATTGAAATATAATAAAATTTATCTTTAATTTTAATAAGTGAAATTCAAAAGAAAAATTAATTTTACAAAAGCATTAAAAAAATAAAAATAATAAGTATCAAAATTAAAATAACAAACACAGTTAAAATTTTTATTGAATGGTGAAATTAAAAAGAAAAAATAATTTAACAAAAGTTAAAAAAAATAAAACAATAAAAAGAAGACTAAATTGGAAAAAAACCACAGAATTTAAATTAAAATTGAAGGATAAAATTGAAAACAAATAAAAATTTTATAAAAATATCAAGAACAAAAATAAAAAAAAATAAAAAGAATAAAGATGGAAGTGGAAATCCTCATGGAAAGGAGAACGAAAAAAGGGAATAAACAGAAAATGTCATTGGTGACAAACCATGCCACTAATGACCATACACCTCACAAAAAAAAAAAGAACACAACGCTTCCAATTAAATGACAAAAGGGGTTTTGGTAGTTAGGAAGCGATACATGCGCTGCTTGAAGGACGTAGATGCCTCCTACACATGAGCATGTGTGTAGCATGTACTTATGACTTTTTATTTTTATAATTAGTCAAATATAAAATTGCCCTTAAAGTGATGTTTGAGATTGTGATACATGATATTTTTTAAAATAATTTTTTATTTGAAAATGTAATAAAATGAATTTTTTTTCCAGATTCTTTTTATTTTTTATACGAGCATATCAAAACCATAAAAAATACTAAAAAAACAAAAATTTAATGTTTTTTCAAACCAAAAATACTTTTGAAAGTATCGAAAGCAGAAGCTATACCAAACACCTATAAGTTGACCTGATAATAATGAAAAAAATCATGATAAAAGTGAACATTTTGTTTGACAAAACACTTAGTTTTCTCTCTTTTTTGAAGAAATTATTTTCCTATTTATTTATTTTGATGGAGATTGTTATAAGCACCTGCATGAATGCCTCTTTTCACTTATTTCATAATACTCTGTATTAATAATAATAATAATAATAATAGCAGTGATAACAACAACGATAGTAATAATAATGATAGTGATCACGATAATAATACTAATAACAATTATAATATTACTTATTGATAATAGTAGTAATAATGTAGTTGTAATGATAGTGACTATCATAACACAATTCTGGGTTATTTTCTAAAATTTATTTTTTCAAAATAAATAAAATAAAGATTGGCAATGTGGAGAAAGTAGATTGGGGAATACAGCTGTAATTTTAGAGGAAATTCAAGGCCTAATTGTACTCCATTATACCTAAAAATTGAGAAACAAATGCATTTTCAAGGTTAAATTAAAAGCTTATCGGACAAATTTGCAAAAAAATTAAGTCCAATGATATAATTAAATTTTTAATAGGCCAATTTGATTTAATCATGGGTCAAATTAAGTTTTAATTATATTGAAGAATTATTTTGGGTCCAATTGAAGGATTTAATTAAGTGCAATGATTTAATTATACTTTAAATGGATCAAATTAATTTTATTTAGGATTTAATTGGTAAAGAATTAAGTTTGGGGGTCCAATTTGAGCTTAATTAAGAATATTAGAATTTTAAGAAGTCAAATTTTATTTTTACCAAGTTAATTGATTGAAATCAAGGGCAAAATTATAAGAAAATTGAAGTTTTGGGGTCAATTAGGGGTCAAATTGAAAATTTTCGCAACCAATGGCTATTTTGTAAAAAATGTAGAACTATAGAGGCTTAATTAATTGAAACCGAGGGTGAAATTGAAGAAATGAAAAGTTTAATGGTTAATTAAGCGGTGAATTGCATAAATCCAAGACCAAGGATCAAAGTGCAAAATGCGGCAAAACACGAGGTTCAAATTGAAGTTCAGCAGGGGCTTAATTGCATTAAATCAAAGTTTAGGGTCAATTAAGGGTGCGAACAACATTGAAAGCTGGAGTGCTAAATTAAAGTTGGGAAAAAAATCCCTAAATTAACCCTAAACGGCGTTGTTTTGCACGAAAAAAAAAAGAGACCAGACGACATGAACTTTTCATCATTTTCTTTGATTTTTAGCCGAAAAGGTACCTATATAGCTACTTTTCAGGTGCATTTAATGCCTTACATGTCCATCAAATTTGACAACCTATGAACCAAAATAATCACCTGACAACCCTTTAACCCCGAGCATGGCTTGTTCAGGCTGAATGATAAAATAATGGTCATGGTGTCGGCCTAAAGTGGCCACCAAACAGCCTTGAACTGTCAAATTTGACAGTTTATGGTGCCTACTTTGAATCAATAGTTGGGATCCTTCCCAACCGAATCAAGGGTTAGAAAGTTTTTTTTCCTGTGTAGACAAGATTACCCTCATCCACTTCCTATAAATAAGGGTGGATTTCATTGTCTAAACATGAAGAAAATCTGGTCCAAAAATCACAAAAAAACAGTCATTCCCCTGTTTCCAATTTTATTCTCTCCCTGTTAGCCTTCTACAGCTCTCTTTTCTTTCTCTCTCACCTCAACTGCCTCTCCTTCAGCTTCTTCACCACCAGCTCCACCACAAGTCACCAAGAATACCAGCAGGCCTCCACCACGCCTAAAACAACCATTATTTCTTCCTCTATCTCATCTTTGCAAAATCCTTCTTCTTTTCCCGTGATTGACTCCAACCATCGTTCCTCGCAGCGACGCCACCCAAACCATCAGCTCAACCTCCTCATCATGGCCAAGACTCTTGCGTCAAGTGAGCCGCTCCTCTGTCAACCTTCATTTTCTGCAACCATTTTGGCTACATGCAAAATGTGAATTATTATTCACGTTCTGCAAATAATTAACTTTAGGGCGGGCTGGGCCTGTTCCAGCCCAGCCTAAATGGTTGGGCCGGTCCGATACACTCCCTAAAAGGATCAGTTTTGTTGGGTTGATTTCTGCCAAACCCGGTTGGGCTCGACTTGGTTAGCTAGTCCGGCCCAGCTCGGCTCACATATTTAATAATATTTAATTAATATAATATTATTATTATTATTATTATTATTATTATATATATATTTCTTTTTAAAAAATAAAAATTTCTCAAAAAAATTCAAAAATTCTTTCAAAAAATTTGTGATTTTCCCAAATATTTTTCTACTAATTTTTCTTAATATTAGGTTGTATACTTATACTATTAGATACAGATTTGGTATTCAAATACTTGGTTTTCTCAGAAACTTTTCAAAAAAAAATTCAAAAAAAATTCAAAAAAATCTTAAATATTTTAAATTAATTTCCCCTATAAAATCAAATATTTTTTATTTTCATGCATATGACCAAACCCTAAAATTTTTCCAAGCATATCTTCATAAAAACAAAAATTGCATCTTTCTCATGTTTTAAAATACAAAATGAATATCGTAACTAATTTATGATTATCTATTAGGGTTTGGCCAAAATATCAAAAATTCTTTTACAATTTATTTTTAGGATTTAGATGTAGACTTTAATAGCCTAGAGGGTGTAAAACTACATGATAAAATACACCTTCAAGTATTAAAGATATAAGGTGTAGAAAATGCGATGCTAAAGTTCAGACTCTAGAATGGTTAAAATTTAACTCGATAAAATATATACTCTTTCATGAAGAGAAATCTACTTTAAACCGTAGATAAGAGCAACAAATAAAAACCTGACCTAGAAAATTAATCAAACAATAATGCAACTTACCTTAGATATGATGCATTAGAAGTGATGTGTTTTTTTTTTGCACAACCAGTCCTTTAACCAGACTCTCGCAGACCATAGGTTTCTAGTGACCATAATATTAGGTGGCAACTCCTGAACATTAATCATAATTTTATGATTAAATCCAGAAAACTTTCCAACATCACACCTCATCAAGAGACATGATATAATGCCTCCGTCGTCGCCCCTCGATGTCACGGTGCACCCTGCGACAGTGACAATATTAATAATGTTGAGAATAGTAATTGTTATAATAATAATGATGATAATTTATCATTCGATGTTATTTTTGTAGGGAATTGAGTTTTGCTACTTTTTCATGGATGATATTTTTTATCTAATATCTTGGATTGCTAGTTCTAAAAGTTTACATGGCTTGATATTCTCTTTTATTTCACTATGAAAAAAAATTTAAAAACATGTTCGATCCGCAATAAAACATGGGCAAATAAACTAGTAAGTCGTATTACTCCTTTGTATTATAATGGTTACTATCGGTTAACAACTATACAAGTACAACTAATTTCTTTACTCTTATAGTAAATACATCACACCTAAATCAATTTTAAATGTAATATATATTCTCATTATCTTATGTTAAATTATTTTTCCATCATTGTCACTACATAACAATTCTTAGTTTTAGTTATAGCTCATCTTGATAAAAATTATTCTTTATAACTTTGAATACATGGGTTTATTCTAACCTTTCCACATTTTGTTCTCTTATATGCCATATTCATTCCATATTTTATTTTATCTCACAACCACATTTTGTACGTGTCCTCCATAACCATATTAGCTTTTATATATATACATACACTATATTTTGATTGGCTTTCCAGACCAACCTTCAAGAATTTGAATACAACATATCCCTACATAAATAATTGTATCCATTCTTACATAATATCATGACCAATTCACCATATAGTTATCTATCCTTCTAATCTGGCTTCATTAGCAGTTTGTTATCGCACTGCAAAAATGTTTACCTTTCCTAACCATACTTATTAGGAATCATGAATATCAATAATTATATTTCTTTATAGTTTTAGAGGTTTAGTTGAACTTGTGAATTTATAACAATTATGCTTTAGAATTTTCTCATTTCATATCTTACAAATTATTCCTTTCATTTCTCTGTTCTATTTAAAAAATCATAGTTACATTCACATGCATTTCTTATACCTTTACATCCTTAATAACACATGGCTTATATACATATCATCATGGCTTATGGATATATTTCTTCAATTTTATTTTTATTTTTTATGCCCTTATGACTTTATCATCATGATTCATCATTGGGCTAAATTAATCTTAGGGGTCTCATATAAAAATCAAACATTTCGATCATCCCTCAGAGATATCAATAAACTTTGGCTATCCTTCACGCGTGCCAATAACTCCGACGAACCCTTATAGTTGTCAACAAATTTGGGGAACTCTTATGGCGACTATCTCTCATGGTTGCCAACAAATCCAGCAAACTCTCATAGTTGCCAAAAAAAATCCTTAACTTTAGTTACACACATGGAATATTAAGTAAACACATCAATAACCTAACTTCCATTCATATGTAGACTTTCTTACATGTCATCAATTCTCACCATGATAGTCATTCGGTATTCACAAGTCAATTTTTGTTGTTGCAGTAGCTTAAAAGTTCATTTGTAGATTATTTTTTTCAATCATTATGGTCAATTTCGATCACACATTGATTATCACCGTTATGATCGATTTCTTTCACATCATAATTTCTATTATTGCAATCATTTATAATTCATATTTGGGATTATGCTCTTGCGATCAATCACACTTGATACACATACATTAATTTTTCACCTTTGTGGTTAATTACAAACACTTATAAATTTCAGCCTCGTAAGTATAAGTCATTAAATATTATTACACAACACAAATAAATAACCATTGTCAATCTAATAATTTTAAAAGCACTATTTAATAAATAGAAAGGCAAGAGAGTGGCAATCCCTTACCTTAACTCTTGTTATCCAAGCTCTTAAGAAGTTGAGTTTCATTTTGAACTCTTCTCCTATAACTCCTAAGCAATAATCATAACATTCACATTATTACCTTAAAACTTATCTATAGAAATTTCTATATTTTACATCTAATTGCCAAATTAGTAGCAACCGTAGAAGCAACATTGGTTGGAACAACTAATTCTCGAGTTGATGTCATGATACATACTATGTAAAGCAATAGCCAAACTCTTATAAATAAATATAATTGGCTTCTCTAAGAAGGTATATAAAATAAAATATTAAGCCAGCACAACTATTTTAACAAACCAAATTTTGTTAAGAAAAAACAAACAAACTTATTATAACAAGTATAAAAATCTAAACAATCAATAAATTTCAACCAATTAAGATTTTAAAAATCATTTTATGAAATATATAGATTTCACAAAGATTATAATACCCTCTTTAACTATTAATCTAGCTATCACCAAAAAAAAAAAACTAAATAAGGACCACTAATAAAGCCTTAAAATTGTTGTCCAATAATCACAAAATAATTAGATGATTAAATAAGAGGGCTTATCTGTTTAGTTTATAATCATGCAAACGTTTAAAAACATGGTAATCTAGCAATTATTACAAAAGCTAGCATGCATAGTAAGTATAGATATAAACTTGCAAAAGATATAGGGGAAAAAAATCATAACATGCAAACTAAACAAATATTGAATTAGACTTAAACAAAACTAGTTTAGAGTACTTACTTGTTGAAGTTCTTAGAAAATATTCAATCTTATATTATTTTTGTTGTTATCAAGGATTAATCTTTTATCCTTAAGACTTTATTGCTCCTTACTTGATGCAAAAGAACTAACTTCAATAAACTTCTGAGGATTTCAAAAGCTTCTCCTTGTTTAGGTGTACTCTTATGGCAAGATCCAACAAGCTTAAAAGAATTATACTCAATATCTCTCTATAAAGATCAAACATGAGCTTTAGAGTATGAAGAATAAGTAGAAAAACAAGTCTAAAAAACCTAACAACAAATGGAGGAAATAACTCAACAATGTTTTTAATCATTTCCACTCTTCCAAGACACCTATTTATAAGACTTAAGAATCAAAATATTAATTATTATAATTCATGAATATTCATCAATTATGAATATTTATTAATTATGATGAATGTTTATAGTTCTTGAATTATAAAAGAATAAATTTATTTTTATTATATAATTAACATATTGGTTCATGTATAAAGACATTTTAAGAAGTAGAAGAAATTACTAATAAATAGAGATTTAATAGCAAAATATTTTTTATTAACCTAATTCAAGTCCAAACTTATGACCCCGCCACAAGCCCAATATCTAATAAAAAAAGTTATTTTGGATATGAAACTTTTGTTATCTAATTGTATTTTAGAATAATTTTTCATTCATCTTTAATTAGTTTTTTTTTTTAAAAAAAAAAGTTAAAGTACTCTTGTTGGGTTATATAATTTAACATGGTTTTAATCTTGAATGTGAGTGTAACTCATATTTTATTTAGCCTTAAAATGCTTAATACATGTTTTATAAAACCAATTTCAACATAAGTTTATGCAAAAATATTCCATGGAGAATGATAATAGCAGAAAGTTCCATAAGAAAATGATTGTTTTCTTGTAGTGATTATGTAGTTAACAAGGTTTTATTTTAGAGTTTTTGAAGAAATAGTTTGGGGGTGTGGTACTGGTTACAGTTCAAAATATTTTTTACTCAGAAATATATCAAAATAATATATATTTTTTATTTTTTTAAAATTATTTTTGACATCAGTATATTAAAATAATCTAAAAATATTTAAAAAATTAATTTTAAATAAAAAATTAATTTTTTTAAAAACACGATTTTAACCATACTTCCAAAGGCTTTTAATCTCTAACATAATTTTAGCTTCGAATAGTAGATAACTTGAGAGATGACTAATATATGTAGCTAGTAAATTAAATGTTAAATTAAACCAGGTAATCTTACACGCAGATGTTTCGAAACATGAATGTAAAAATGTCCTTGGTTTCATTTTTCATTTCGAGCATCTACTTTTCTCTCTTTCTCCACATAAGCATAGCAAGTTTTTAACTAACATAAAAATTGAGAATTGATGAAATTTTGAGCTTGTGATAAGGCCAAGAGAAGAGCCAAATGCATGAGGGACACGCGTCAAGATAAACGTGATTCTGATGAAAGGTCATTTTAAAAGCATATATATAAACAGTAATTAAGATTATATGAGACGGAGAAGAAGGGATGGGTGATGAGACATGGCTGCATAATCCTGGGGTTCGGCTGAGCCAGGGCCGCACCCTAGTGTCGGTCTCCTAGCATACAAAAAGGCTCAAAACCAAACAAAATTAACAATTTAAGAGAAATGACAGCTCCTCAAACGCAGTCCCCCTTGGCTCGCAAGCTCCCCCATGACAAAGTACACCACCAAATCAACCCTATATCTGCTCTGTCTCCGGCCCCAACATTCAAAGCTGTATTCCATCGGAACAAGTTCTTAAACAAATGGATAAATATAAAAAAAAATGGGCAAGAGGGGTAGTTTCCTCTCTGTGTGTATATATGATTTTTGGCATGATATGATATACGTTTGTGGGATAAAATAATTAAATAAATTAAAACATCATAGTAGTTGAACATATGTGAAATGACTATAGATCAGATACTAGCAAATGGCCATTGCTGGATGATAGAGAAGAATTTGGAGGAAAGCATGAAATTATTTTTATATGGCATTGCATGGAGTATTTGGTTAGGTAAAATTAATTTAATATTCAACTATATACGACCGGTTTGGAAATCATGTTTTTCTCCAACTCTTTATATATAGTAATAGTAAGACGGGATTCAAATATAGACAAACGATGTGTTTGCCTGCGGATGCTTTATTTGTATTGTAACTTTTAAGTTCTCTCCTCTATTCGGTATATATATTTATTATTATTATTATCCTTTGTCCCAATCTAATGAAGATGGAAATTATGGGTCATAGTCAGTGATTATAGTCAAAACTCGGACGCTTCTTTCTAATTATGTCACCGACCATCTAAACACGTAACGAGATCGAAGGGAACAAGATAGGGTCAGTTTTCATCACACAAGGTCTCATCTGTTTTGGGTTTAAAATATTTGCAAATGCTTTTTTGGACCATAAAATCATCGCTCTTGCCGGGTCAAATTTGAAGGTCTCGATGCCAAAAAGAACCTAGGTGGCGAGCCTGTACAAGTCAATGAGCCATGGCAACCTTTGTTTTTATATATTTTTCAGAACAAAACAAACAAAGATTAGCACTAAATTAATACTATAATATCATGTCTCGAGCCATACACAATCCACCGCTCATATAATCTCAAATCTTAGGTTCAAATCCCTACTTTCCAGCTGTCGTGAGCTATATTTAATCACCCCATTAACAACCTCGTTATTCCCTCGTTTCCACTCGGCAAGACATTTTGCAAAATGATTGTCAACATGTTACCTCCTAGATATTTTTTCGTGTTGGTTTGCCATACCAGAATAGATTAGCTAGCTAGGGTTACAAATTATTCAGCGTGGATTGACTTTGATCTTCATGTTTTCTAATTTCTCTGCATGCGATATCCAAGAAGAGAGACATAACCTAATCTGAGGACTTAATGTTTCGTTTTGGCCCTACAATGTTGGTTGTGCGTTGCGAGCATTATTGATTAGTATATGATGGGGATAAAAAGGACTGTACGGATCACAAGCTAGATCACAAAAAAAGGGAGCAGAATCCTTACCATTATCATTTCGAGACAACAGTCCTGTCATTTGTCTGTTAACTGTGTTTCACTATTTGTGTAATTTATCATCTGGGTGAAACATGTTAACAAGATACCTGTTGGGGACCCATGTTCTTCTTCTTGACTGTAGACACGCACACACATGTACGCCTTTACAATCGATCGTCGTCTTGATATTAGGGTTTCTGTTCAAATGAGTTGTGGAATTGTGATCCTAGCTTAGCTGGTCCAAGCCCTAATAAGTTTCTGGGTGTTGGTTGATTGGCCAACTTAGAACAAAATCGTATGGAAATATGCATTGGTTTCCTGATCCATCCATTATCGACATTAAAAATGTTTCTATGTAGCTCTAACGCTTTACGAAAGGAACAAAACGAGGCTTGAAAACGGAACAAAAGCCAAAATCTTCGCAAGAATCATGTGTTTTTATTATGCTTAACGTGTATGTCAGCCCTTTCGTCACCATAATCTTCTTATTTTGATCCGATCAGCAGTTCGATCAAGTTTATTAAATCTTAAAGAAGAAAGATTCCGGAGCATATAGCTTGAACAGGATACTTTTAATTAGCTCATCTCCAAGTATATTTCTCAGTTAAAGTGAGTCAACAAATCGAGGTCTTTGGCTTTTGATACTTGTGTATCGAAATCGACATCAAATAACTCCCGTTGATTCCAAATCTAGCTAGTGGACCCTCGACAATCATCTAGACAAAGAATAATATGATGACTAAAATGTTGGTGGATTTTTAGTATCGTAAAAAGCAAGAAAGGATTGTTTAATGATGGGCAAGAATATATCTCACCAGTTGTTGTTTTCATACTCGCTTTATTCTAACCCTAATACTCTCCATGAACCAAGTATATATATTATGAAATATGCTTCTTCAATCTTGAACGTCAAATTTCTGGATAGAATACATATCATTTTCTTCTCTTTTCTTTTGTCCAAGAAAGAGAACACCTCACGAATAGTTTTCTTGTCTTTGTTTTCATTAGTATATATCTTATGAAATTACTAATTTTATAATTCCTACATAGCAAGAACAACCTCAATATTATTATTAGTTTCACCAAATTTTCAAAGTAGTTTTGTCTTTCTGTTCAACATGATATAACTCGTTTATTTATAGTTTTCACCGTCGATCACCCTCGCCCCTATCCTAATTATAATTACTTTCGGTATGAATCTTTCTATAATGTTTAGATATCATGAGGCTAGAAAATAATTAACAAAAAAACTAAGCCACCATGGCCATTCCACGATATCAATTTTACTATGCATTTTTCTTGTAAAATACTATGGATTGGAAAAGTTTTTTTTAAAAAAAATTCAATTTATTTTTTCACACAATTAAACCACAATTAAACCCTTTCGAGCTCAAATTTGCATCCAATTACATGTTTTTTTAATGATTTAATTGAAAAACACATAAGTAATGTTTAAAATACATGTAACCGGTAACAGGTCCCCTATATTTTTTTAACTAATAAGTAACAGGTCCTTTAGTTTTAAAAAATTTAATTTTGATATCAAACTTTATTTTTTTTTTTTTAGTTTTTTTTTTTGATGGAGAGAGAAGGGATTGTAAATTCTAGCGTAAAGAGAGAAAATTTTTGTAGGCAACGATTTTAACCACTAAAATAATATATTTTTGTGTTAAATGATTACATATGATAAGGAGAGTTAAGATTATGTGATTTATTACCTTTAAAATGCCTGCAAAATAGATGTGGGCTCAAAAAGATTTTTTTATTTTGGGTTGATTATACATTTTGGGGTGGTTTTCTATATTTTTGAAGGTCATGAATTGATTTAACAAGATTTATAGGGTGTCTTTTAGGAGTTTTTGGTAAAAGAAAAAAAGTTTGAAATTGGGTTTTTTGTTCAAAAAACAAGAACTTTGTCTTTCTTGGTAGGCCAGATACCAAAATATTAAAAGCACATGCCTGGGGACCTAAACTTGCAGGCTCATGCGTATGCCTTTTCTTGGTAGGCCAGATACTTGGCTTGGCTTGCTAGGCATACAACGCTTGGCCTTATTTTTTTTTTAATTTTCTAAAATACAAGTTTTTTAATATGTATTTTTTTAATTTACATTTATGTTTTGATTAATATCCCTTCTTTGTGATTTTTCTTGGTTTATTTAGCCTTTTTAAAATAGCTATTATTTTTTAATTATATTGGATGTGTTTAACTTTTATTTTATGAGGTCAATGTTATTCATCTACAATTTCTTTTATGTAGATTAAATTTATTTTTTAAAATACAAAAAATTATTTTTTACAATATTTTTAATATGTGCAGCCTTGTATAAAAATTCTTTCCTTTTATTTTATTCTATAAATTTTATGTGTATGTTCATTTTTGTTACAAATTGATTTTAATAAATAAAAAAAAAACTATTAAACACAATCGGGTAAATGAACTATGTTGCGATATTAAATATCTTAATCTATATTTATCTCTTTATTTTTTCAATTATGTTTTTATTTATCATTGATGACTTTTATTTATTTTAAAAATAGCTTGTGATTAATTTAATTAGATGTGCTTATAAGTTTTTTTTACATTTAAGATTATTGTTTTGTAAAATAAAACATTGAAAAATTCTACATGTTTAATTTTTTTTTTATCATGTATTAGTGTTTTCAATTTGTTCTTATTCTTTTGATTACTTACTTTTTTATAAAAATTTTATTATTTTTAATTTCACCCTTTAATCCAAGTTAATTGTGTATTTTTTGTTTTTTGTCCCCTATTTTTTATTTTTTTTAATGTTTTTCTTTTCTTTTCAATTTAGCTCTTAATACATATATATTGTTTTTCTAATAGTATGCAAGAATATCGCACACAATTATTATATATAAAAAAGCATGCAAGGCAAGTGAGGTAAAATAAATAAATAAAAATTCGAATGCACAAAACCATAGAAAACAGAATTTAAAAGGATTGAATTAAAATAAAAAAGTTCAATGATCGAAAAAATTTAAGGGACCAAACGGAAAAACAATTGATGATAAATAGTGGAGTACTGGACAAGTTATTGTGAGAGCATGAATAATGAATGCATAGTAAAAATACTGTTTTTAATTATTTTATGTAATGATAGGAGAGATATTATGATGAGAAGGATAATGTATAAAAAAATATATTGTAAACTCAAATAAAAGTGATGAAAAGAAAAATACAAGTGGAATTAATTATATCATGGGAGACAAATGATAAGTGTAAACTCATATATAAAAAATATATTGTAAACTCATAAAGTTAATCATTATTTAATTATTTTTCAATTATATTATTTAAAAATATTATTAATGGTTATCACACTATCATCTTAATATCATAATTGTTGGTATTTCCTCTAACCTGAAGAAAACTAGATTGGTGTTCGTCTACGCTGCTAATCAATATTATTTTTCCAATAAAATATTTAGGCATTATTAATATATTTTTTAAAAAAATAAAATACTTATTCGGACTATAATCTTGATCAACTAAATAAGTTGATTTTATTTGAATCTAGTAAAAATAAAAATAAAACAACAAAAATATATATATTTTTGTCTCTTTTTAATACATGAAATAGAAACGAATAGAATAAAAAGTGTTAAATACTTTTGATTTTATTATGATGATTACCTTTATGATTTAGTAATTAATTATTATTAACAACTACTTTTTGTTTCATTGGTTCATATTTATTTTATTTAGTGTAGACAATAGCTTTTCATTTTTAATTAAAAATAACCATGATACCCAAAGATTTATATATAACTCTGAAGCTTTTTATTATTATTATTATTAGAAATTAACCCACAACTTGGATCGGAGGAAATAATTATCCTTATGAGATGAATTTATCCACAACAGTATATTGGAACGTTTGGAAGTTGATGAAGCTTCACTAACCTCAAAAGTAACGGAAAAAACGTGAGAATGTGTTTTGACCATTGGCCTTATGTTCCAAGAAGCTGGTCTAGATTCGAATTAGATTTTGGTTTATGCAAGTAGTTTATATAATTATTTCCGATTAATTAAAGTGTGTGTGTGTGTGTGTGTGTATATATATATATATATATATATGAGAAAATGATGACATTCCTTGTCTTCTCTGATAAGAAAAGAACATGGCCGACATACGTTTTCGTTTTCTTTTGTTTGACACTTTAATTTCAACAAGTCAATAGGCTTCGGAAATATCTCCCTCCTCGTTTCTCTAATCAACAATTAAGTGGTAAAGAATTACGCATGACTGTCCTCGGAAAAGCCAGAAACATACAGGCCTGTGTTCTTTCTTTAAGGCTCTTTTCACATCACTATTAGAAGCATGTTAAAATATTGCTTAGGACAATAATTGAGAGATTGGGATTAGGAGGAGTCCAAATCAGCCCTCTATTCACACATCAACAAACTAATTAACATCGATCATAGATTTTTCAATCCCACCCTTCAAATGTGGGGTACCCTGAATTTCTTGTTCTCAATCTGCCATAATATAGTATATAATCATAATTACATGTATGTTAAAATCTGTCTTCTACTCTCTAGGAAATAATTTTATTTTATTTTATTTTATTTTTGTCGATGCTGACTTGTTGATCACTGGCTTTCCTTTCATTTTCCCTCTCTGTGCAAGTGTTTCTTTAATATGCCCAATAATTTCAGGTCATTTTCATAGATATATAATTATATTATTAGTGATAATCTTTCACTTCTACTCTATAGTAAACAATTTAAGAGCTTGCAAGTATATATTATTTTTGTTAATATATAGTAATCCTAATGCATGCATGCCCCCCTAATACTCTCGTAGATATGTTATTTATATGCAAATCAAGAGTAATAAAGTACTGTTAATCATAAAGACAATACTTTATCTCGACTTAAATTCCCAATCGTTCGTTTATTTATTTGTTTTTCACCTTCTTGGATTTAATTACATGCAATTAGCATCAAATAAAATACATATATATAGAAGACACTACTCATTGGTATCATATGATCGCATTCCATGATGTGACGTAGGTATTTTTATAAAAACAATATGTTGTACTTAAAAAAATAATAAATTTGATATGTTCATGTGTTTTTAATATTCTTAATATTAGCACATCAATCATCATTCAAGAATATTTTAAAAATACTTTCAAGTGCATTTTAATATTTTGTTCATTGAAATATATGTTGAAAAACAATTTTAAATAAAGTACAAAAATATTAATTAACACAATTTTCTAATATACATGGGAAACAACCATTTTTTTTTACGTGGATGTCCGAGTCAGTTTATGTGCATCTCGACTAATCTCACGGGTCCTAAAGTTAATGATTATGTAAGCCTCCAATAACCTTGACATTTATAAAATTCAAATTGATAACAATCATTTTATTTAATTGATTAAGAACTTGTTTTCAGAAACTATTTTTTAAATGTTTTCATGTTTGTTTATTACTAATAAAATTAATTAATGAAAAACACTTTTTAATTAAAAAAAGATTTGACTTGTTTTTAAAGAAAATATTTTCCTTCTATTTTAGAAAAAATTCACTTTTTAGAAGTTGTAAGAAATTCAAAAATAATCAATTATTTTTTAATTATATCAAATTTAATCATCAATCTTTTAATATATATATATATATATATATATATATATATATATATATATATATATGTGTGTGTGTGTGTGTGTGTGTGTGTGTGTTTTAAATCCTTTTCTTATTTTTTTTTATTTTATCCCTTGAAATTTGATTTAATTTGATTTTCATATCAACTTTAGTCCTTAATTTTTTTTATTATTATTTTGCTCTTACTTTTTTTTAATTAAAAATTTTTATTTATCATATTTGATCTTTATTATTTTATTGTTATTTATTTTATTTGAAATAGTTTATGAAATCATTTTTTTTTAATTTCATTATCTTTCAAATTTTTTTATTTGTCATATTTGATATCAATTTTTTTTTATTTCTATTTATTTACTTGAAATAATTTATGTATGAAATTGAGATTTTTTTTCAATTTCATTCTCTTCTAATTTTTTTATTTGATTCTTATTATTTTGATTGCTATTTTTTTAATTGAAATAATTTATGAAATTGAATTCTTTTTTTCAATTCAATCATTCTTTATTTTTTTCATTTGTCATATTTAGTTTTTATTCTTTTGGTTTTTTATTTATTTCATTTTAAATAATTTTTTAGATTAATTTTTTTTAATTTCATCCCCCTTCAACTTTTTTATATTTTAGATTTGATCACTATTCTTTTTATTATTATTTATTTTATTTAAAATAATTTATGAAATTAAGATATTTTCTTAATTTTATCCTTTTTAAACTTTTTTATTTGTCACTTTTAATCCATTTTATTTTAATAAACTTGAAAAGAATGTTATAATATAAATAGATTATTTTTGAACTTATTTTTCATTGTATAACCAAATAATTTCTAGTATTTTCAGCAAACAGAAAAACTATTTTGCCATGATACTAAAAAGTATTTTCAAATTTAATTTGTATGATACTGTAAAATATAAAAATTAATTTATTTTTAAAAAATTTAATTTCTATAAAATTTCCAAAAAATACTTTTAAGCTAAGAAGCTGCCTCAACCAGCTTACCCACACAGCTTTGGTTTGTTTGTTTGTATTAACTATACTACTAGTGAGAGAAGAAGTGAAAAGTTAAAGCGAAGGGGCCACTGCTGAACCTAGCTAAGCTGTCACGATACACAGAAAAGATAATCTATATAATGCAGGGTGTAGATTCAGCTACATATACAAGTAATGATAGGGGTGCTTCATACAGTGAAATGTGTTCCCTTTTTCAAAAAAGTGGATAGTGGCGGCACAGCCTCAAAATCTGGTTTAGGCCATCGTGGCCGTCCATCTATAAATTCGTGGATAATCATGGAAAATCCACTCTATTAATAATGCTACTTGTCATCTTCAATTTCACTATTCACTCTTTACCAAAACGCAAAACATTGAGGGTCTTTCTTTTTTTAAAAAGAAAATATATTTTTATTGTTTACAATTATTTTCTATAATTTTTAATATTTTAATTCATTGATATCAAAAATAAAATTTTAAAAATAAAAAATTATTTTAATATATTTTTAAATAAAAAATATTTTAAAAAATAATCCATACAAAAATCCCAAACATTACCCACTGTTGATTGTAAGAGAAACCCTCTTTTTGTAGCCCACTAAATAATCAACGGCCGAAATTCCTGGGACTTGCCCACGTTGCCACTTCCCACCTCCCCTTCAGTTGCAAATTCACTGCAGTGGGAGTTTTAAAATTTCGAAACCATTCGTCAAAGATAATTAATACCCACTCCCCTCTTGTAAAATTGAATACATGCTGCGCATGAACATATTAATTATGGGACATGCAAATACATACATACATACATGTATATGGTTCTTCCGTCACAGCAGTTTTACATATATTTTCTTTATATATATATATATATATAATTACATTTCATATTATATTTTTCAAAATTATTTTATATTATTACCTTTTCTTTGATATAAAAAAAGAGAAAAACTAGATTGAAAGAATTAAAGTAAAAGTTATAATTAGAAGTATAATAGTAAATCAAATAATTAATAATTTGATGTTTTGATAATGAACACAATAATTTTAGATGCTCGTGATAAAAAAGATGGACACAAACTTTAGAATGGACCAAACATCAACTGATAACATGTCATATATATATATATATATATATATATATATATATATATATATATATATTAAGTTTAAAATTATAGTAATTAACAACTATAATTAGCAAAACTGATAAAAAAAATTCATATTATACCTATTTGAAATAATAATTTGTTAATTTATAATTTAGCTTGACAAATCAACTGATCTAGATTCATGTTCAATCGGATTTTATTTGAAGGTTAATATGATTAAACTTGAATGACACAAATAAATCTAAATTCTAAGAATTAAAAAAAAGTTAAATATTTAAAAATACAAAACAATACCGTTCGAGAGTCATCCGGCAAGTCTGATAACCATGCTCGTGATCGGGGTAACTGAACAAGAGGCCTGGTGGCATGATATTTAAAAGGGAGGTATGACTATACATGACAATGATAAGATAATGATTATGAATGATGTACAAACTACCAAAGATGAGATAGAATAAAAGAAATATATATATATATATAAACATAGTCACAAAACAAAAGTAAGTAAACGAGCACAGTGGAGAAAAAATTAGCAAAATGGCATTTTGAATAGATGCTATATTACCGATTAACACAATTTATAACTTTTATTATGATTAATCTAATTTTTATTTAAAAATATATTAAAATAATATTTTTGTTTTTATTTTTATTTTTTACAGTTTATTTTTAATATCTGTACATCAAAATAATTTAAAAATATAAAAAATTAATTAAAAAATAAAAAATTTTAATTGTTTTTAAAATATTTTTAAACTAAAAAACAAATAAGCCAAAATAGATTACTATTGTACAGAATCTAATAAAATATAAATATTAATGTGGTGTGATGATACCATTGATTCAACCTTTTAAATGAATAATGGTACTCATTTTGACCAAATGCATACCTATAATGCATATGCATGACTATAAATTTATTGTACATTTTGTATTGTAATAGCTTTTAAAGGTGTGATTTAAAAAAATATAGATTTTAAAAATATTTTTAATTGTGGTTTTAAAAATAAAAAGTTTTTTAAAAATATATATTTAGTCAAAATTATTGTGTTATGAAAATTTTACGTGCATATTAAATAAAAATAAGTTTTTAATTAATGAAGAACATATTACTTTAACTTCTACAAAACTAATGCTCAGTACATGATTATATATAGAATTTAATATAAAAAAACATAAAACTATTTAATTAACTATATATTTTTTATTTATTATTGAATATAAAATAAAAACTATCACAATATCAACTAATTATCTTAATTTTTATAATTTAAGAGCAATGAAGTCAGTCTCATATTTTGAACTTAGTTTTGAAGTCCTCTCTCAATATGCAAGATTTATTAACCCCATTAAAATTCTAAGATGCTAACACAGTTGAAGATGTTTGGAAAAGTAGTTGTATTCATGTTTTTTAAAAATTATATTTTTTTAATGTTTTGGATTATTTTGATGTGCTGATTTTAAAAATAATTTTTTTAAAAAATAAAAAAAATTATTTTAATGCATTTCAACACGAAAAATACTTTAAAAAATAACCATAAATACACTTCCAAACAAGTCACGTTGGCCTAGCCCTACAAATAATCCTATAAAGTTTTCTTATATTATCACCATCATCCCTAGAAATATATAAATAAATAAACAAATTAGAGGGTTGTGCCAATCCTATAAACAAATGAGTGATGGTATTTTATTTTTTTTTGTCAAAATGAGTACCATTACTCAATCCTTGTACTTTTTTGTATATACATATTTTATATATTACTCTAATAGGAATAAAGTAAACTATTGAGATTTAATTTGTGTTGTTCTTATCAGTGTAATCTGACAAAATTCAATAGATTGTATTAGTGGGGACAATGCAATAGCTTAAAATATCTTATTTCACCAAATAATTTTTAAACTATGTTAATTTGTTATTTTTTTGCTTTTTTTTAGTTGATTGTATCAAAATAAAAGGGGTAATAATTATAAATGGATTCATGATGGCAATACCTTCTAAATGAATTTCTTTTAAATACATAGGTGAAAATAAATTTATAAACTAGCACATTTAAGATTTTTTATTTTTTTTAAAATAGCATACTTTGAAAGTTGTGCTACTCTTAATAGTCTAATCTAAATATTTTAATGAGAGTAACACAATCATGCTTGGTTGCCCTCCTTTAAGTAGCAAAAATAATAATTAAAAAGTTGTAATATTAGGATCAGTGCAACTTTTAACGATATGTTTGAGAGTTTAGTTGTGATTGTGGTTTACAATATTTATATTTAAAAATACATTGTAATATTTTTTATTTTTTAAAATTTATTTTTAATACCAGAACATCAAAAACATTTTAAAAAAACCAAAAAATAATTTTAAATAAAAAATTCAAATTTTTATAAAATAATGATTTAACAGTAATAACAAACACGTCATAAATCATTATTTGTGCCAACTTTGATATGAAATGAAGTATTAACAAAACTTAAAGGGTTGCACTATTTCTTGTAGCGCAACCCTTTAATTTATCTTTTATGTATTTTATTCGGTTATGCTTCTAAGTAGTGGCACAACCATTATTATTGCAATCATTTAAATTGTGATATTTTTTTTATGATTATTTTTAATTTATACTAATTTATAATTTATTTTCTATATATTCAATTTTTAAAAAAAAAACTTGATATAAATTTGGTTACTTGTCAGCTTAAACTTTACTCGGGCTAGATTCTAATTTAAATTGGATTGGAGGTCGAATCAATTCATGGGTGAGACTTATCAATGTTAGTTTTAAATTTTTTTAAACTCTAATAAATATTCTAATTGATATATTTTAAATTTATTTTTTAATGATTATAAGTTTGAGTTTTTTTAAAATTACTGGATATTTATATAATTATTAATTTTAGAGTCTATGAGATTATTCAAAATACACATGAGTTAAACTAAATATCTATATTAATAATATATTTTTTAAAAAATTATTTATAATACTATCATTTAATTTTTAAAAACTGAAGACCAATTTTTTTATAGAAATTATACGGTGAACTGACAATCCGGATAAGACTACGAGGGAACTGAACGGGGGCATGATATTTAATATATGGGTATGATTATACATCATGATGATAGAATACGGATGATGATGGATGGGCCGAAGAAGAGAGGGAGAGTAAGAGAAAGGTAAAATAAAGGTAATGATTACAAACGGGTACATGATGGCAACGCATCGTATATGATTAAAATGAAATACTTGTAACCGAGGGAGAGCTGCGCAGCCAAAGCCGCCATTTCCTCTTCCAATTTATTTATTTATTTATTTTTTTCTGTGATGATGAGCATTTCTTATTTATTACTACCAATTACTATATATTCGAAGGATAACCATTTATTAATAATATTGTTACCAGTAAGAGAGAGGGAAAGAAATAAAGGACATATAGACAGACAGATGGGGGAAGAAGAGATAGGGACTTGAAAAAGCACTGAATTAAATAAAAATAGAGAAAGAGAAGGAAAAGGAGGTGAGGCGATTCTAGGGAGAGAGAGGGTTTTTTCCTTAAAAAAAACCCACAAAATTCAGGTATTTATAGGTACCATAAGTGCACTTGAGCCTCCGCAGTGAAGAACTACCCACCACCTATAAGTAAAGGAGATAGCTAGCACCACAAGTTGAAACTCAAAGGGCTCGCGGCACCCTTTTGATTTCCTTCCTTCTCTTGTTAATTTCTTTCGTTATTTACGCCATATCTTAGCTCTTCCGAAGATATTCTCTTTTTTGATCCTTTTTGGTTTCTCTAATTTCGAAGGACTACCCCCCTAAGCTAGCTTCATATAGCCTTTGCTCTTGAGTCTTTCCTTGCTTATTCCACAAGTTATTCAGTCTGCTTCCCTATCCCTTGTCTTCCCTCTCTTTCTCTCTCTATATATACGTACAATCCCCTTTCCAATCCCAACTAAAGTTATAGCCTTTGTTGCCCTTTAAGGTTCTCTCTAACCTCGTTTTTTCTCCTCTTGTTGTGTTTAATTTTATTACAAATAGTTACACACACACACACACACACACACATATTATGGGAGAAGGGAGAGTGAATATGATAGTGGTTAGAGAATTTGATCCAAGAAAAGATGGAGTTGGTGTTGAAGATGTAGAGAGAAGATGTGAAGTTGGTCCCGGCGGCAAGCTCTCTCTCTTTACCGACCTCTTGGGCGACCCAATTTGCAGGGTCCGCAATTCCCCTGCTTTCCTCATGCTGGTACACACGAACATTAGTACTTGTCCATTTTCTGTGAAATTTGTCCTTAATTTTTTCTTCCTTACTGCTAATTACTACTACCTTCGAGAAAACGAGATTGACTAATCATGTGCAACCATGCCATGTAATATTATTAATAGGTGGCCGAGATAGGAGAAGAGATAGTGGGGATGATAAGAGGTTGCATCAAAACCGTTACATGTGGCAAAAAGCTTTCAAGAACTGTGAAGAACAACTACTCCTACAATGTCATCAATAATAATGACCTTTCCAAACCCGTCCCTGTTTACACCAAAGTTGCTTACATTTTAGGCCTTCGTGTCTCTCCTTCACACCGGTAAGTACTCCTAGCCTGCATCTTCATCGATCTTAGTACGCCACTGTTTTTTCTAATTATTTTCTTTTTCCCTGAAATATCCCAATCAAGAAATGACCCCACATCCTCATATCTACTTGTAATTCCAAACAAATCAACTTTGATGCCAATGCTATGTTTTGTTCTTTTGCATTTTGTCGTCAACTTGATCGGATTGAAGAGATGGATTTACTTTACGTTATGAAAAGAAAGTTGTACAAAAAAAATGCTGATT
Source organism: Populus tomentosa (assembly GCA_018804465.1). Classification (NCBI taxonomy): domain Eukaryota; kingdom Viridiplantae; phylum Streptophyta; class Magnoliopsida; order Malpighiales; family Salicaceae; genus Populus; species Populus tomentosa. Next base: position 5,299,286 of record CM031981.1, read on the forward strand.
TTCGTTCCCATGTACACAGTGAAAGACTGGGTGTAATTGATTATTATATTTAAATGACATATCCCCTCTAATTATTGGGTCGAACCATTTTAATAATATTATTATTAAGACATAGTAACATCTCTTGTCTTTTGTCTTCAATGCTCAATAATAATGATGATGCTAATTAATATTAATAATTGTATCTTATTCATTTAATTTAATCCAATCTTTTTTCTCAGGAGGATGGGCATAGGCCTAAAATTGGTACATCAAATGGAGGATTGGTTTCGTCAAAACGGCGCTGAATATTCCTACATAGCAACTGAAAACGACAACCACGCTTCCGTTAAGCTCTTCACCGACAAATGCGGCTACTCCAAGTTCCGTACTCCCTCAATCCTAGTCAACCCGGTCTTTGCTCACCGGGTCCCCGTATCAAACCGAGTAACAGTCATCAAGCTCACCCCGTACGACGCCGAGTTGCTGTACCGACGACGATTCGCCACCACCGAGTTCTTCCCTCGGGACATCGACTCCGTCCTCAAGAACAAGCTGAATGTGGGGAATTTCTTGGCCGTGCCACGTGGCAGTTTAAAATCCGGGTCGTGGGCCGGGTCGGACAACTTTCTATCCGACCCGCCGGAGTCGTGGGCTGTGCTCAGCGTGTGGAACTGCAAGGATGTTTTCAGACTTGAAGTGCGTGGCGCGTCGCGCGTGAAGCGGACATTTGCTAAAACAACGAGAGTTGTCGACAAGGCTTTGCCATTCTTGAGGTTGCCTTCGGTACCTGCGGTGTTTAGGCCCTTCGGGCTGTATTTTATGTATGGCTTGGGGGGTGAAGGACCACGCGCAGCTAAAATGATGAAAGCGTTGTGTGGTCACGTGCATAACTTGGCTAAAGAGAGCGGGTGTGGAGTGGTGGTTACAGAGGTAGCAAATCGCGAACCGCTCAAGTTAGGAATACCACACTGGAAAATGCTATCGTGCGCAGAGGATTTGTGGTGTATTAAAAGGCTCGGGGAGGACTATAGCGACGGGTCTGTTGGTGACTGGACTAAATCACCACCCGGCTTGTCAATTTTTGTTGACCCTAGAGAGTTCTAAACACTTTCGGAGTAGAAAAAGAAAGAAAACTCTTAACACGGAAATGAAATGTTTTTTTTTTTTTAGAAATTTTTTTTGTAGCGTCTTAGTAGGGTCTTCGATCGTGGAGAATTTTCGGGGATGGAAAAAAAAGGGAATGGGAAGATATGGGGTTCTGTTGTAAAAAACGGGGAATATCCTCACTTTTAATAATCCTCTCAACTTTTGTAAATGGATGTGGCTTTTTAGATCCTCTCTCAGCCAAACACAGCATAAGTTTCTTGTGGGGATAATATGGTAATCTTATTCGTCAATCAGCTTTTATTTATATATATTCGAAAGCCTGCTAGATGGTTCGTGGATGAGAGAAAAATCATGTGTGAATCGGAATAAACCATTTATAGGTGAGTGCATGCAAGAACTTTTTGGCCGTATCGTTTGCATGCCTTTTTCTCGATTATATACCTCATCTAGTTATCTTGATGATCTCTTCCTTTGTTAATTGGGTTCGTGGTATCTTTCTAATTAGGGTCAGTAGACGGCAAATAACGAGGCCTGTCCTCGGGCACACAGGACCACCTATGTCGTGATGAGGGGCATGGTTGTCTTTGGCCTGTCCCGATTGTATATTCATATGACAAGATATATGGTCATAATGGGCAACTTTTACGGGTGAACTTAATTCGGTGGTGCAGGGGTATATTTTTGCTTTTTATTTATTTATTTATTATATACACGATGGAAATTGACGGGAGATTTGGCTTTTAGCTGCTGTGGGTTTGCCTCCTTTTGCAATGGGGGAGAGATGTGATAGTACGAGTGGGTATGAGGTATTTTCTTCCCCGTCTTTACCTCCGCAGGGACCCCTTTTTCTTTTTTCCTCGTTTTGGTGGCTCTAGTTTGGAACAGTGGCGTATATATGGTCCATACCGGAGGTTCCGAGACTCTGACGTTTTTTAATCCAGCCCAAAACATTACGATATATATATATATATATATATATATATATATATATATATATATATGTAAATGTATCTCCCCTAAGGAAATGTGGGTGCCTTAATCTCGTCTTCATCGTCAACTCTCAACAATATTAATGTAAGAGAAGAAAATTCTACTAAAAGCACGGTCCTCAGGCTGCACATGACAGGCACGTCCGTTTCTATCTTTTTATGTTGCTTTCTTGATCACTAATTGTTTTTCTAGTCAATCGATTGGGATCATACACTTTTATGATGGGGAATCATCCTATGTTGCCAGCAATAAGTTGTTTGTCTTTGACAACTCTATGTGTACATTGATTGTGATGATATTGCACGCTGCACATATAATTAATGAACAATTGAGCTTAATAATTGTGTAGTTATTTCACAGTGTTTTCCTTCAAGATTAAAATTAGAGTAAAGGAAGGGTGCATCTATCAAAATTAAAATAGGTTTAACATGCACTAAGCACGCCTGTTATATATAAAAGGCACCGAGTCAATCCATGACTCACCAACTTCACGGGATTTTGCACTCAAAAGTAGGATACAAATTATCATGATCAGAGAGGGATATACATGGAGGAGGAGAAAGCAAATTGTTATTACTGAAACTGGCCGAGTAGTAATCTAGTAAGGTATCATTTGGAAACGTGGTGCAAATTATATTTTATACTTTTTTTTTTTACTAAAAATCAATTATTTTTTTGTATGTTTTCGATTTTTTTGATATATTAATCTTAAAAATAATTAAAAAATAAAATAATATTATTTTAATGCATTTCAGCACAAAAAATACTTTTAAAAATAACCACAACTATATTTTCAAACATATATTATGTACATACGTATTTAATTAGCAATGAGTAAAGAATTGTAAATGCTTCTGTAAAATTGTTTTTTGTTTTTAGCATATAACACTTGCTTGATTTTTATTTATCTTTTCATAAACTATTTTGATTTATCTCATATAAATGTCCGGAGACTTGATGTCTACAAAGATATTTAGAAAAAGAAGGGCGCCCAAATGTCAATGGTGTTCTTGTTGCCAGTTAATAATTTCTTACAATGAAGAAAACGTACTTAGTGATTTCCAGCTGTTTAGATGAGAAAGGTGAAAACCCATAGATAGAAAAACGAAGGCAATCCAAATATCCAATCCAATAAGGGATGATGATGATGATCGATCCTTAGCTCTATCCGACCGACCGAGCTGGACGGACTGTGGTAATTCAGCCGGAAACTGTTTGATTCCATTCTTCACTTGTAACTCATCATGAACTGTCATCTTTAACGGTCTTGGAAAAAACAAAGAGGTCTTGTCATCTTTCAATAAAGTCGGGATCCATATTTCCTATCCATCTCTTCATCGATAACCTTAATCACCCGCCTTTGTATTTTCCTTGTATACACGTCTTTTCACGTCATTCCCAGTTAACTGGTACGGTAGCATGGAAAGTGGAAATCCATGGAGTACTGGCGAGTTCAGTTCACACCGCCAGCTAAATGGAGTGATCGATCTACGCAAATGCCGTTTGGTAGCTGTTGTGAGCTAGGCTAGGCTGATAGGTGGGAGGTAGGCTAGGCTGATAGGTGTGAAAGTGCATGTTAGTCAAGTTTTGACTAGCTAGGGTTGTCCTGATCCCTATGTGTTCCTTCCATGCAAAACCCATTTAATGTCATCAATTTATGGAAGCTAGCTCGCTCGCTCGCTCGTGGAGGACGTTGAGCTTCCAAGGAAACAGTATCTCCTTTCATATATATATATATATATATATATATATATATATATATATATATATAGAGAGAGAGAGAGAGAGAGATTAATTTTAAGTTTGGAAAAGGCAGCAGGCCTTGTTGTTCTGGCCATTCTTTGAGGGATATATATTGACCTGAACACATATATATAAGTGGATTAGGTAAAAGCAATGGTACGAAGGAGAGATATCATTAGTGGTCAATAAGATTCGGTCGGCCTAATTCGGCTTCTTTACCTTTGCAAGTCGTCGATGACTAAAGTGGTCTATCTTCTTAACACAGACTTTCAGGGCTAAAGTTCAATTGAAAATTACTGAACAATTAGAACGACGATGTTAGGCAGTTTGTGATGTGCGGCTTTACGTAATTATTATATCGAAAGCTAAGAGAAAATGTTAGTAAGAGCATCTTTCTATCCAATCCACTTGGACTTGTTCAACTTCGTTCGTAGTTTATGCAAAGCCATAACTACATTGACTAATATGAAAGAATTGGAGTGTTTATAATTAATTAATTAATTAAACTAGTTAGGATTAATTTCGGGTCATTGTTTTAAACTCTAACTTGACTTGGCTAGTTGACTTTTGACTAGGATGACTTAAAATGTAAACTGATCCGATTTTTCATAAAAATTAGAGGAAAATTAACTCAGTGTGATGCAGTAAAAAAATTTAATCAAAATTCAATTAAAACCTATTAGATTTTTTTTATATATTTTTAAATAATATATTTTTTATTCTTTTATAAAATAAAAAACTAAATTAATATACAATTTATTTATCTTATTTTATTTGTGACTTATCTTGAGTCAACTCTTGAATCAGATTTAAAAACTATGTTACAGTTAGGCAGAAAAAATTGGGTAGAAAGCGGAAAGAGAAGATGCCATAAATCGTTCGTTTGCACCACTTAATTATTATTAAATTTGTTAATTGTTATTATTTTTAATGCATGTTATGGTCTTGCATTTTAATAATGAAATAAAAGTCCGTAAAAAAAAAAAATACAAGATGCCAATAACTACTAAAACAATAAAAATAGCAAGTGGGCTCCTCCTATTTTGTTGCGGATTCGTTTACAAAACTTTGTTTCATTTTAATTTAGCTCAAATCAACGTTTCAGTGAATTTGAATAAATTTTAACAAATACTGATGTTATTATAAAAAGTAAATTAATTATACATTAAATTTAAAAATTATTATTGAGTTTTATTTTAATTTTATTTGCAATTTTTCATAATTATTTGAGGAGAAATTGAGATTATTATAATTAACATAAATCTTATTGTGTTGTTAATTTAAAATAAAATAAAATTTAATGGAATCGATTACAATATTACTAAGAAGTAAATATATATATATATATATATAGTTCTTTAATTTTATTTGTTTTTGACCAAAATTTAAACTAAAGAAAAACATAAAAAATTCATGTTTTATTTGCTCTTTAACATTAATTTCATCTCTTTTCTATACAATCCTATTATCTTATCAAAATTCTTAATTTTTTTTTGAAAATAAATCCATTCTTCAAGAACAACTAAAATTTTGCTTTAATAACTACCAGAATTGTTACTTTCTCTACTCACTTCAATAATCTTAACACAATTTCACAATCAATTGCAACTTTTCTTAAAATTTATCAAGAATCCTAATTTTTAATTTTACAAAGTTCAATCAATTTAAAGCATAAATTCTTCAAGAATCTTATTTAAAAATATTAGGGCATCTTATCAAGCAATAACCAAAGCTTTAATACTTTTAAATTGAGGGATTTTCCCTAGCTTTGATTTCTCCGCTCTCTTGGCTGAATGCATCTCCTTTTCTTTTGAAAAATAAGGTTTGTTTTGTTTTTTTTTTTTCCCTTTCTTTTAGCACGCGCGCGCACATACATAATCTTTTTGAAAATTCCTTCTATGTCATTTAATAGTAACTTTTATGATTTTCGAGTAAAATTTCCCGAATCCTAACACCTATTTATACCAAATTTTACCTGAGCTATTTTAAATTTCACTAAGTTACTCGTTGATACTTTCAGTTATGTGCAATTCACTTTTATCAAAATTTTATTCGTATTTCTGTGTTTATATATATATATATACACACACTATTACTATAATTTTTATTTTAACACCTGTACAAAACATTTTATTTTATATTCTCAAATCTATCATCATTCTTATAATTTAATTTATCACTTTTCCTTATGTTTTATAATCTTGACTTTTATTATTATCAATGATATTATCTGGGGGTTTACATCTAAAGATTGAACTATGGACCAAGTTGCACAAATCTAGATATCTAAAGATTGAATTGAATATAATTATAACAAAATCACTTGGATTTTTTTAGGAAACTAAGCAGTTTTGCTAGTTCATTGCAAGGAATATTAACAATATTAAATCACCATCCACTTTTAGTAATTGTTAATGATGAAGATATGAAAATTGCAGAATGGATTAATCTTTTCACGGCTATGCCTAGGTTTGACTTGATGATTAGGCCAAGCTACTAGTTGATAGGCTTGATAGGGTGACTAGAGTTGGCCACCGGCTGACAAGTTGATGGGGTGACTAAACTTGATTGTTTCCATACTCTATTGTAAAAATAAGTCTCCTATTGTAATAGGTCACCCTTTGATGTTTAAGTTAAAAAATGTAAGAGGAGAAATAATATCCATAAAAGAGAAGAGTGAAGGATGTGGGAGTTGCTCTTTTATGAATTATTGAATTATTGTTTACCTAGAAACATGAGGTATTTATATAGAATTTGATCATGTCAGGTTACCTCGTAGAGAGTGGTATAATAATAAAGAATAATTTCTTTTCCTCATAGGTAACTAATAGTGAGTGGAAAAAAAAATTAGATTTTGGTTATTATACCTTGTTGTGTCATTGGTAGGAAGGTTAATGCTTGCAAGTAATTCTTAAAGGAGGTAGGTTCCCTTTGAGAACACATGTTTAGTAGGAGATATCCATCGATGAGAAAAATAGGTGTCGTACTGATAATTTATGTATAAGAACAAGAGGTCAAACACCATAGTAATTTTCTTGAAAGTCATAATGCATTGTGCTGTGTGCTAGTTATTGGGTTCTAATAGGCCGAGCCTAAAAACATTGTGGACAACCCATTTGGCATGTTATCTGTATATTTCTATCCTAAAATAGCCAGGGGTGGTGCATTTAGCTTTTTAGCGTAAATGAATTGGTTAATACTTTTTTTTTGTTATGCACTATCATTTGCCCTTGTTATTTTAAATATTCATGTTTGAAAGACTTAACTATCAAAAGTATGAGGGATAAAAAAACACTTATGACACATCGTTTGGTCACTGTTCTTTCTTTTTTTCACCCGAAAAGATTATCAAGAAGCCATCTTAAAACGGATGAGTATGTCGTGTCTGACCATCTTAAGGGATACAATTGACATATAATTACTGAGAAATACTTCACTTGTAAATTTCATCCATCTACATTAAATGTTCACACCTTTTTTGGATTGATGAAATTAATATCTTGTCCTTAGTTAGCCACCTCTACGTTGAATAGATCTAAGTTAATCAGGAGCCAATCTTACAATCAATGAACATGGAGTCACAAAGCTCTAAATCAAGTGTGATTTGTTTCCAATGATAGATTTTCATTCCCTCAACATGATTCAAGTGCATTAATGGCACATTTATATCTTAAGTTCCACAATAGTTTCAACAAAATACCTTACACAGTTAGCCTTGACTAAAGAAGAAAACACCAATAAAAAATAGTTTTTAAAAGTGCTTTCTCTAGTTAGGATACATTTAAATGGGAAAGAAAACACCATAACCACCTAAATTCTAAATAAACCCGTAATATCCCACATCGGCGGGTGAGGTGTTGATTGCTGGCCTTATTAGTAGTGCTAGTTGCTAACTTGTAGATGCATTTTAGGGCTATGCGTGGTTGCTAAAAATAAATCTGTGAGGGTGGTAAGGCCCAAAGCGAATAATATTTGACAGGTTGGGCTAGAATATGACATTTGATATCAGAGTTGGCTGCACTGGCTGTTTGATGATGCCAACGGGGTCGTTAGGCTCTTTAAGGGGGGTGGATTATAATATCCCACATCAACGAGTGAGGAGTTGGTTGCTAGCCTTATTAGTAGTGTTGGTTGCTAACTTGTTATATGTGTTTTGGGGCTATGCGTGGTAGCCAAGAACAAATCTGTAAGGGCGGTAAGGCCCGAAGCGGACAATATATGATAGGTTGGGCCGGGCTGTGACAAAACCACTACGGTCTTGTAATCTTTTTTGTTCCTGCTTATAAAAGAAGGGTGTATTTGAAGAAAATAAAAGAAGATTGAGTCAAATCTTAAACGCATAGAGAGAATCGAGAGAAATATTAGAGGTTTCTAATAAGAAAAATAGTGTGTAGAAGATTGGAAGAAGTGAAAGGAAGTAAAACTCATACGTCAAGGATTAGGGATTGGGAACAAGAAGAAAGAAGCAAAAAATTTCAGAGAAAGAGGACAACATTGTTAAAACAAGTATAAACTAGATCTTGATGAGAGGGTGTAGCTCAATGAGCACACCCCTCTTTTAATCCCTGTTAGTTTCACTTTTTAATATTTGTTGTTTATCTATAGTGATTATTTGTTAGTTTCAAAGTAATGTTTGTGTTTTAATATAGTAAATTATATTTTAGAAGATAAGCATGGTATGAAAAAGTAAGCTCAAGAGGATTTAAATGTATAATTTGATATTTTTATGTTAGTTAGTATCATGTTATCAATGTGTTTAAGTAATAACTATGATGTTTTGAAGTTTTGTTTAGTCGTTTGGGTTTCTTTTGATTATATGTATTGTTAAATGATTTACCAAAACTATGTCTCTAGGCTGTTTCTAATATGATGCTGGGTTTAATTAAGTTATGTTCATGTTAAGATTGATTGAAAACATATGTTAGATCAATGTAAAAAGATGTGTTTTGAAATATTCTATTTGATTTGGACCACTATTGCAATGCTTATTTGTTTTCTTGAGTTTTTTTTTTTGTTCAAGCAAGTTGTAATAGGCTTGTTAAGCTATGATTGCAAGACTTGGATCATTATTTTGGATTTTTAGTCATTTATGAGTTTAGTTAGTTTTATGGTTTTTCTGGGTTCTTATTCGAATGTTCACATGCTTTTTTTCTTTTCTTAAAGTCTGGTTTTCTAACCTTTCTTGTGAGTTTTAATTGAAGCCTATACCTGTATAATTTTAGTATTTGCTGTTTATTTGTTCATTAAAGGCTTGGTTTGGATCAGTCGATCCTCACCAACTTTGAATTACTAGGTTGAGCTTTATGACTACCAGGATTGATTCATGCATTTTATAACTTATTTTTCACACTTTATGTGTCATAACACTTTGATCTTCTGATACAAACCTAGTACGGTTTGAATTTCACCTTAAAATGCCTACTGACTAGTTTTGCGAGATTGAACATATCTCTTTAACTGTACACTAGGTTATTTTGGAAATTCATAGGAAGATACTACACAAATGAAACTATATTTTGATCAAAGTTGAGGTCAATTGGAGTTTAGTAACATATGATTTAAATTGATCAAAGTTAGTGTTGTTGTTTTGGCAAATTTATTGATAAAATGTTCTTTCTTGGCTATTTTTAACCAAATAAGTTATGATTTTTAATGGGTTAATTTTGGACAAAAAAGGAAGATTAAATGAGCTTATGTAGACCCTAAACTTGTGCATGTGCTATAGGAGTTCCTAATATGACTTGGATTCATTGAAGAATTGGAATCTATACTTTGTAATGATTTGAAGTCCTACATGGACTTGATGTTATGGCATCTAAAAGGATCTTTCTCTTAAGTTTCTATTCTTATTTTGTAGGTGTTCCTAGCACATCAAAAGGACTAAAAGGAGGCGATATATGAAAAGAAATTCTAGCAATCAAAACAAAGTTTCCTAGTTGAATTCTCACACTAAAAGTTTTGGCTAAAACACCATTCAAGAGAGTTGAAGATTTCGGCTACTTAAAGGAATCCTAGCATGAAAAATTTGTTTTTATTATCTGATTTTATTTACTTAATGTTGAACAATTATTTTTAATTTAGGTTTATTCTGGTCCATTAGAATTTTTTTAGGGGTTTATTTAAAATTTGGAACTTATGTTTGTTGATTCCTAGTTTGAGCCTATTGGCTTCTATTATAAAATGTATATATACATATAGGAAATACTATAGGACCACTCTAGTGTTGTAGTCTTTACACTTAATACTACTGTATACTGCCATATACATATAAATAAAAAAGGTTGGCTAACTGATAAGTCAAGCCTTATATTATTCTCAACTTGGTATTAGAGCTCCAAACAACTTAAACCTCTTTCTCCCTCTCTCCAATGGACTCTTCTTCTCAGCTAACGGTGTAGACTTCCTTTGCCTTTACTTGATGGATGTTATCTATTTTGTTGTTGATTGCTAAATCTCATACTCTGTTTGATGCACTCTTAAGCAAGCTCTCGCTTCTTCGTCTAATTCTCATATAATACAACTTCATAGTTCAAAGCCTTTCAAGATCTTCAACAAGGTGATGATTCAGTCATTAAGTTTATGCAAAAAGCTAAGGTTTTATTTGATGAATTACCCATTGCTGGCTTATTAGTTTCACTAGAGGACTTTAGTTTATACATGTTTCATGGTTTTTAGGGTTAGTTCAAAGACTTAATAACAAGCCTTGTGACCAAGGTAGAACCTCTTTCGTACATAGATCTTCGTAGTCATCTCCTCACGCATGAATTTCGTCATAAGACCTCCCTTCAATCCATGGGTTTTATTGCTATCAATGCTCCTTTATTGCCCAATGCAAGTCTTCTAGTTCCTTTGGTAAAGGTAGAGGATGATTTTAAGGAGGCTGGCATACCATCTAAGGCAATGATGGAGGACACATGACTTTTTTCAGGTATGATTTTCACAACTTCAATGGGTCTTCCAACAATGACCGGAGGTAGGGAAATTGGTAGTGAAATAGAGGGCATCATGCCTCTTCACAGTGGTCTAATGTTTGCTGCTAATTATGCCAAGCCTTCAACAATTCAACCCCTCAATGTGCTCAACTTCAAAACCATGATCAATAGCCTAGTACAAATTTGGTGCTAAGCAATATTTCCTCAACAAGTTTTATTAATTGGTTTCCTGACACCGATGATAATCAACACGTCATACCTGATCTTGCAAATCTAACAAGGTTCAAACCATATCTTGGTAATGATCACTTGCATATTAATGATGGTAAAAGACTTCCCATATCTAATATTGATCATACTAAGATACATACACCACATCATATTTTCACTTCGTCTAAAGTTCTTTGTAGTATCCCACATCGGCGGGTGAGGACTTGGGGGAGGGTCTTATATGAGCATACTCACCTTGACTAGTAAGACGTGTTTTGGGGTCATGCGTGGTTGCCGAGAACAAATTCGTAAGGCCTGTGGGCCAAAGCGGATAATATCTTACTAGTGGGGTGGGTGTTACAATTGGTATCAAAGCACTTGGTCTAGATCTTGAAGATCATTAATAATTGTGTTACTGTGGTGAATTTCAGGATGGTACACACCCGACTAGGGACACAAACTGAGTCGCCCTTCTTAGAAAGAAGGTGCCCAAGGTTGGCAAGATGACATCTCATGCTCTGATAATACCACCCGAAACCTTACAGGGGAAGCTGCGGTAGCGGGAGAAGGTTAGAGGCCTAACCAGATAGAGGAAGTAACCCTAATTGCAGCAGAGCAGCAAGAAAGATTAGAAGTACAACTGTCAACTATTCCAACTGGTGTGCCCCCATAATATGTAGAAGCGGAACTCCTTGTGCAAATAGTTAAAGTAGTGATGGAGGGTATGGCTGGTTTGGTGACACAAACAACTCCCACCATGTAAATTCCACAGGTAACCCCTATAACTGGCATGACCACGGACAACGTGGTGCTTCTGGTGCGACTAGTCAAGGGTATGAGGGAAATGGGTTGTGAACCGTATATGGGGATCAAGATGCAGAGATAGCCGAGAGATGGATTAGAAAGGTAGAAAAGACCATGATTCAAATAAGCATACTCGAGGGTTTGAGGGTAAATTGTGCAACCCAGTTACTGTTTGGTAAGGCCATGACATGGTGGGAAATAGTTCAGCTAAGGCGTGCAACCGAGACAAAAACTTGAAGTGACTTTAAGACAGAGTTTAAGAATCAATTTTACTCCAGGCACTATCACAAGGTGAAAGAACAAGAGTTTTTGGCATTAAAACAGGGTGATATGTTAGTATTGGAGTACGAAAGGAGGTTCCATGATCTCTCATTGTTTGCCCCACACTATGTGCCGATAGAGGAACATATTATTGAGAAGTTGAGAGATGGTTTGCGACAGGGTTTGAGATAAGGATTGATCGCCTTGCGGTTTAAAAGGGTGTTGACTATCCTTTTTGTGTAAAATGTGGACAAAAACACCTTAGGGACCGCTCAACTTCCCCCGGGCGATGCTTTGTGTGTAGAGGAGAAGGCCATAGGTGGAGGAACTGCCAGTATCTCGGTCAAAGCTGTCATTACTGTGGTGGAAGAGGTCATTACAAGAGGGACTGCCCCAAAAGGAACACTGGACATGTATAGAGCTATAGGCAGCCATGTCAGAGCCACCAACAATCAGTCACCGTTAATAGGCCAACGAGATCTTCTTAATCAAGAGCAAACTGTAGTCGAGGGAGACCGAGGCATAAAATGATCGGACCCCGGGGAGGGTCTTCCACTTGACATAGGAGGAGTTCAGGGCTGCATCGAATGTGGTGGCAGGTACACTATTAATGAATAATTTTAATATGCATGTGCTGTTTGATCCGGGTGCCACCCACTCATTCATTGCTAGAAGAATTGTCATTAAACTGAGAAAATGAGTAGAAATAGTAGAGAAGGGGTTCGTAAATGGAACTCCAATGGGAAACATGGTTAAAACAAATATTGTGTATATGGATGTGGGGGTTAGTCTATCTAGGTATAAAACAGAAGTAGATTCTATTCCTTTAAAGCTGCATGATTTAGACATAATCCTAGGCATGAATTGGTTGAGTTAATACAAGGCTCTAATAGATTGTTATGCTAAAATTGTTACTTTCCAAACATCTGAGAGCGAGATAATGATTTTTGAGGGAGAGAGAATTCTCAAACTGATCGTTTTAATATCAGTTGTAACAGCCCAAAGACGTCTAAAAAAGGGATGTATGGGATACCTCGCATACATTTTAAACTTTGATGATAAGGTATATGACTGAAGGATATTCCTGTGGTGAAGGAATTTCCAAATGTGTTTCCCGAAGAAGTACTGGGACTACCCCTGTAGCGAGAGGTAGAGGTGTCTATAAACACTTTTCCTGGAGTCCCACCCATATTCCAACAACCGTACCGGATGGCCCCGATAGAACTGAATGAGTTAAAGACTCAACTATAGGAATTGTTAAACAAAGGGTTCATACGACCCAGTAATTCTCATTAGGGAACACTGATCCTATTTGTAGGAAAGAAAGATGGAACCCATAGACTTTGTATTGACTATCGACATTTGAACAAAATAACAATGAAAAACAAGTATCTGTTACCTCGGATAGATGATTTGTTTGATCAATTAAAGAGAGCGAGGGCATTTTCAAAGATAAATATAAGATCAAGGTATTATCAAATGAAGATTAAAGAAGCGGATATAGCAAAGACCGCATTTAGAACTTGTTACGGACACTATGAATTTTTGATGCTACCACTCGGGTTGACAAATGCCCCAGCCCTCTTCATGGACTTGATGAATCAGGTTTTCCAACCATACCTTGATATTTATTAATGATATACTGGTGTACTCGAACTTTTTTGAGGAGCACGAAGAACGTTTGAGACAGACCTTACAAATCTTGAGAGATCACCAGTTATATGCAAAACTAAGTAAATGTGAATTTTGGCTTAAGAGAGTGATGTTTCTAGGACACGTCATATCAGCCGAAGGTGTTTTTGTAGACCCCTTGAAAGTCGAAGCAGTCTTGAAATGGGAAAGATCGACTTCGGTCACCGAAGCATGTAGCTTCCTAGGACTTGCAAGATACTATCGGATATTTATCAAAGGTTTTTCCCTGATTGCAACCCCTTTAACCCAGCTAACTAAGGAGAATAAGAAATGGGTGTGGTCGGAAGAATATGAGAAAAATTTCCAAGAATTGAAGAGGAGGCTCATCAATGCTCCAGTGTTAACCCTTTCCTTAGGGATTGAGGGTTTTATGGTATATAGTGATGCCTCGGGGAAGGGATTGGGGTGTGTTTTGATGCAACATGGGAAGGTGATCACCTATGCATCAAGGTAGTTAAAGACTCATAAGGTGAACTATCTGGTGCATGACTTGGAGTTGGCTGTTGTAGTATTTGCCTTGAGGATATGGAGACACTATTTGTATGGGTCTTGAACCTAAATTTTTATTGATCATAAGAGCGTGAAGTATCTAATATCGCAAAATAAGTTGAATATACGACAAAGAAGGTGGATAGAGCTTATTAAGGATTATGACTGCACCATAGAATACCACCTGGAAAAAGCAAATGTGGTGGTAAATGCCCTCAGTCATAAAAATAAAGTCATCCTAGGAAGGTTAACAGTGGGAAGGGATCGACAATTGGAGGAATTAAAAGAGATGGGTGCAGATTTGGGCATTAATGCAGGAGATGGTTTAGTAGCCCAACTATTGGACGACCAACGTATCGGGAACAGATACTACATGCTCAATTCCGTTATTAGAAGGGGTCCAAGATTAGGAAGAATGTGGAGGCTTGGGTAGAAATGAAATTCTAGGTACCGGATGACTGATCATTGATGATGGGACAACGTTGTACGTGCCTAATGACGAAACAGTCAAATGAATGGTTCTACAAGAAGCACATGAATCAAAGTTCTCCATAAATTGTGGAAGCATTAAGTTGTATTAAGACCTGAAACACCTCTATTGGTGGCCTAATATGAAAAGGGAACTAGTTGAGTATGTGTCTAAGTGTGGGATATGTCAACAAGTCAAGGTTGAACACTAAAGGCCTGGGAGACCATTACAACCATTGCAAATTCTAGAATGGAAGTGGGAGATGATCACTATGGATTTCGTGTCAGGATTTCCCAAAGGAAGGAAAGGAAATAATGCGATATAGGTCATCATAGATTGGTAGACGAAATCCGCACTATTCTTGCCTGTAAAGATGACCGACTCGGTAGACAAGTTTTCCAAGATCTAAATAAACAAGGTGGTACGGCTTCCTAAGATTCTGATGTCCATTGTATCGGATCAAGATCTCAGGTTCACCTCTCAACTTTGGCCGAGCATACGACATGCCTTGGGGACAAGACTAGACATGAGCACTGCGTTTCACCCTCAAACAGATGGCCAATCAGCAAGATTCATCCAAGTCTCGGAAGACCTATTACGGGCATGTGTGCTAGAATTTGAAGGAAACTGAGAGGAACACATGAAATTGATGGAGTTCACGTATAACAATAGTCACTAAGCCATAATAGGGATGGCCCCATATAAAGCCTTGTATGGTAGGAGGTGCAAGACTCTTTTATATTAGGAGGAAATTGGGGACTGGAAGTTATATGGCGCGAAGTTGGTCCAAGTCACCATGAAGAAAGTGAGAACTATCAGATATCGCATCAAAGTTACACATGATAGACAAAAGAAGTATGCTAATGTGAGGAGAAGACCCCTCGAGTTCAGTACGCGGGACAAAGTGTTCCCGAAGGTAGCCTCATGGAAGAACATGCTACGGTTTGAATTGAAAGGGAAGTTAACTCCCTACTTTATCGGACCCTTCAAAATCTTGCAGCGAGTGGGGCCAGTAGCCTACAAAGTGGACTTGCCCCTACAGTTAGCCAAGGTCTATGATGTGTTCCATGTCTGCTTGTTAAGGAAGACTAACGTGGACCTCGCACGGATCCTACCCCAAGTTCCAGTAGAAGTTAAGGAAGACTTAACACTCGAATTGAGGCCCATAAGGATACTAGATCAGGAAGTGAAGGAGCTACAGAGCAAAAAGATCCCCATTGTCAGAATCTTATGATGAAATGCTCAAATAGAAAAGGAAACTTGGAAGAGGGAGGCTGAGATGAGGAAAAAGTACCTCAATTTATTTGAACTACCAGGTATGAAGTATGAAACCTCTTAAATTTTGAGTACGAAAGTTTTATATATATATATATATATATATATATATATATATATATATATAACTTTTGGTGTTTACATTCTATATAATTGATGACTCCACCATCGCTGTTGATTGCCTGAATCGGCAGTGATGCAGTTTTTGCTGCCGATTACTTGAATTGGCAGCGACGCAATTGCACTGTTGATTTTTAAATCAACAGCGACATAGTTTTTTGTTGTTAGGAAATCGGCAGTAACACAGTTTTATTAAAAGTTAGGAAAACAAATTGAATTGTCTTGAGGAGTTGGGAGGGAGGGGTAAAATCAGTTTTGGGGAGACCAAAACAAGGATAAGAACACATCTAAACCAACCCCAAACACCCCACCTCATTTAATGGGGAGTATAAATACAAGGAGGAGAGACAAGGAGACATTTCCTCTTTCCAAAGTTGTCCGCAACAACTGTATGTCCAACTGCATGTTGCTCTTCCCTTTCTCCTTCCCAATGAAAACCTAAACCAAACTAGTAAAGAGTGCCTTGTGAACGTGTGAGGGAGACTTGAAACCTTGAGAGAAGATTGGACAGTTGCTTAGAGGGAAAGGAAAAACGGGCCGGAAAATGCGAGAGGAAAAAAGAGGAGAACCAGCAGGAGAGGAGAAAGAATGCTGTCAAACCTTCCCTAAACTTAGTCATATTCGAAAGGTATGGGTCATGAAACTCCCTTCCTCTTGTCCTTAAGACCCAAAACCAGAAATAAAGAAGAAGACCTTAAGAAAATTGACCTAAGACCGAAGCTAGCTGTGAAGGAAACTGAAATTAACTAAGAGGACAAGGAATCATAACGAAATAAGGTCAATTCCTAAAACATCTAACAAAGAAAAATGAATAAAATGGAAAGAACAAATCATGGTAAAGGGTTGGCCTTAACTATGGGGTTGGCTAGCATGCATGTGTGTGTTCTACTAATTTGTTGAAAGATTATATGTTGGAATTAATGGTTTTAATGTGTGTGTTATGTTGGAACTTAATGACAGTTTATGTGCTGGCGTTATTACAGCATGTGTGGTGTGTGTTCATGCTGAAATGTTTGTTTTACGATGAATTTGTGATTCGCTGTCAAAACCGAGTCTTCTACAGTGAATTAGCATTCACTGTCAAATTGTGTGTTCGGCAGCGAAATTGCGATTCACTGTCAAAACTGTGTCATCTGCAGTGAATTAGCATTCGCTATTGAATGGCATGTTTTATAGGAAATTTATGATTTGCTGTCGAAACCAAGTTGTTTGCATCGAATTAGCATTCGCTGCCGAATCGTGTGTTCTGTAGTGAATTTAGGAGTCGCTGTCGAAGTTGAGTTGTCTGCAGTGAATTTCTGATTTGCTGTCGAAACTGAGTTGCCTGCAGCAAATTAGCATTCACTGTCGAATCGTGTGTTCTATAGTGAATTTGGGAGTCGCTGCCAAAATTAAGTTGTTTACAATGAATTTATGATTCACTGCCCAAACTAAGTTGTCTGCAGCGAATTAGCACTCCCTGTCGAATTGCGTGTTCTGTAGCGAATTTGTGATCCGTTGCCAAGGTTGAGTTGTCAGCATCAAATTTATGATTCGCTATCGAAATTGAGTTGCCTGCAGCGAATTAGTATTTGCTAGCGAAACTGAGGTACCTGCAGTGAATTAGCATTCGTTGCCAAATGACGTGTTCTGCAGCGAAGTTGTGATTCACTATTGAAATTGAGTTGTCTAGAGCGAATTTGGATTCGCTTTTGAAACTAAGTTGTCTGCAAGGAATTAGCATTCGTTGCCGAATCGTGTGTTCTACAGTGAATTTGAAAGTTGCTGCCGAAGTTGAGTTGTCTATAGCGAATTTGTGATTCTTTGCCGTAATTGAGATGCCTGCAGCGAACTAACACTCGCTACCGAATCGAGTGTTCTATAGTGAATTTAGAGTCGCTGCCAAAGTTGAGTTGTCTGCAGTGAATGTGTGATTCGTTGCCGAATTTGAGTTGCCTGCAGTGGAATAGCATTATCTGTCGAATCGTTTGTTCTATAGCAAAGTTTTGATTCGCTGCCGAAATTGAGTTGCCTGCAGTAAATAAGCATTCGCTGCTGAATTGTGTCTTCTGCAGTGAATTTGGGAGTCGTTGTCGAAGTTGGGTTGCTTGCAGTGAATTAGGATTCTCTGCCGAATGGCGTGTTCTGCAGCAAAGTTGTGATTCGTTGCCGAAGTTGAGTTGTCTACAGCGAATTTATGATTCATTGTCGAAACGAGTTGTCTAGAGCAAATTAACATTCGTTGCCGAATTGTGTGTTGTCCAATGAATTTGTGATTCACTGTCGAAACTGAGGTTCCTGTAGCGAATTAGCATTCGCTGCCGAATCATGTGTTCTGCAGTGAATTTGAGAGTCTTTACCAAAGTTGAGTTGCCTGCAGCGAATTAGCTTTCTTTGCCGAATGGCATGTTCTGCAATGAAGTTGTGATTCACTTTCAAAGTTTAGTTGTCTGTAGTGAATCTGTGATTCGCTACCGAAACTGAGTTGTCTGCAGCGAATTAGCATTCGTTGCTAAATTGCGTGTTTTGCAATGAATTTGTGATTCCCTGTCGAAATTGAGTTATCTATAGCGAATTTGTGATTCGCTGTCGAAATTTAGTTGCCTGCAGCGAATTGGCATTCACTGTCAAATCGTGTATTCTTTATTGAATTTGGAAGTCGTTACCGAAGTTGAGTTGTCTACAACGGAATTGTGATTCACCGCTGAAACTGAGTTACCTGCACTGAATTAGTATTCTCTACTAAATTATGTGTCCTACAGCGACATTGTGGTTCGCTGCTGAAATTGAGTTGTCTGCAGCGAAGTAGCATTCGCACAATGTGTGTCAAGTACATAAAAAAAATTGACCGTTGTTTTGGGCTTGAAAAGCTGGGTTGTTACAGTTGGTATCAGATGGTGTCGACGGGGTCGTCGTGCTCTTTAAAAGAGGTAGATTGTAATATTCAATGTCAGCGGGTGAGGACTTGGGGGAGGGTCTTCTATGAGCATGCTCACCTTGACTAGTAAGTTGTGTTTTGGGGTCATGCGTGACTTCCAAGAACAAATCCGTGAGGTATGTGGGCTAAAGCGGATAATATCTTGCTAGTGGGATAGGTTGTTACATTCTTCATATCCTATTTCTAAAAAAAAACCTTTGCTTTCTGTTCAGAAATTTTGTTCAGAAATTTTGTTTTGATAACAATGTTTATTTTGAATTTCACCAATTTGAGTTTTATGTCAAATATTGATTAGTACTTAAAAGTGCATATTTATCAAGGTTTTATATCATCATTTTGCACTTGAAGTATCAATAACTCCTTAACTAAAGCATGTTTTATAATAACAAGTGTAATACTATAAAATGCCTTAATATATGGTAAATGTTCATCTTAAATGCAGACCTATCACATAAATCAAAGGATTGATTGATGAGTTCAAGTATGGAAATTGAAAAGACAAAGAGAGGGCCAAACTTAGAAAAGAGATGTTGGTGCAGTCCAAACTGGAATACTATTCTGTAATTGAGTCATATCTCGAGTTCTAGATGTCAAAATGATCTTTAATGTTTACACAGATTCAATAAAACATAAGCCTACAACTTTCATGTGGACACCAAGATCTAAGAAGGTTGTTTGCAAGTCCAAATTATAGCAACAACAGAGAAGTCCGAATCTGTCCTGTAGCACGAACACTGTTTAATGTTTGGCCCATATCTGGAGTTCTAAAAGTCCAAATAACCTTTATTTTTTTTCTGAAAAGCTGAGACAATTTCCTACAACTTTCATGTTTTCAAGTGGTCCGAGTTTTGATGCTAACAATTTTGTTTTATTCAGACAAGAAGATAAGGATTTTCACCAAGTCAAGAGTTGGCCACCCACTCAACAATTAGTCATCAAATCAATAATTTTGAACTTTAGCCTATAAAAGGAGGCATTTGCCATGCATTTAGAAGCTTGGTTGTTCATATCAAGAGCTTGCTCTTGCTCTCTTTTTATATTTTTTTTGTAATTTTTAAGTTTTGCTTTCATTAATATCTTGTTTATGCTTTTCATTTCCTTTCCTTTACTTAGTTAACTTGTATTTTTTTTTTGTTCTTGTTTTGTTTATTTATGTTTCTCTTCTTCATTATGTTTAGCTAATTTTATTATGTCAAGATGAAAAGGTTACACTAATGGTGTAAACTCAACATGGACCTTAATATTTAATATTAACATGTTCTATCTTTTTATCTTACTAATTCTTAATACCTTGCTTGTTAAATGGTTAATCTAGATTTGTGTTGTATAACACTTGGTACAACAAATGCTTGGCACTCTTATAGCCCAACCGTATGGTATTACCTACACATGTGCTATGAAAGGAACTTGATTTGTTGTTAACATAAGTTAGTATCATGAATTCCTGACAATATTTAAAAGTTTGGTGTTACTTAAATAAGATAATTATTATGATCATGTTAACAATTTATAATGAGCTATTAATGACAAATCATCTGATTGGAACCTCCTTTGTGTGTAGTTTCCAGTTGAGTAATAAGAGTTTATACTATACTTGTTTGAAATACATTAATGGATCCTCTTACCTTGACACTTGTTTTTATCATTCTTTAATTCTCACATTGATCTTCCATCTTAAAATTCTCATCAACTTCTTCCTCTTCTTCTTCTTCTTTATTATTATTATTATCATTATTATTGTTGTTGTATTACTATTACTATTATTATTATTAGTATTATTATAACTATTACTATTACTATTGTTGTTATTGTTGTTGTTGTTGTATTATTGTTATCTATAATTTATACAATTAACCTCCCTGTGGTTCGACCCTGGTCTTGCCGAGTTATTTATTACTTCGACACTCCTTCACTTGGGAGAAGACATCAATCTTTTGGTCGTGTCATAAAGCTCTTTCAATTTTTTATTCTCCAATAAAGCAATAAATTGTAGGACAACCAAGATCTTTATATTTCAAAGCATTATTGTTCTGAAGAATAGCACTTAATTGTTTCTCCAACCAGGGTTGTATGTTTGCGAGTATGGGCTATGATTGGGCCTTTGGAAACTGTTTCAAGCATGGGCTTGTCAATGGAGGCATTCTTTGAAAGAAGGCAAAGTTGGACAGTCATTGGTTGCATGTTCATTTGTTTTACAGATTTGACACATAATGTCTTGAATAAATTTTAATTGACCACTCTTTTTCAATTCTAGTGCCTCGACTTTTCTAGCTAAAGATGCAAACTTGGCTTTTACTTGGTGCCTAAGGTTATCTATACCTCCACTAGATGTATGAGGTTGGATTTTACTTGGTGCCTCATAAGTGCTTGTAGTGTCCCAGTTTTGCGCATTTTCAGCTAGCAAGTCTACTCCATTGCTTCATTAGGGTCTTTATCTTCAAAACTTCAATTGCATATCAATTCAACCATTTGTCTATCTTTAGGTGTTAACCCTTCATAAAATTATGAAACCAATCTCCATGTTTCAAAACTTTGATGAGGACAAGTATTAAGCAAGTCTCGATACCTATCCCAACATTGGTAAAATGTTTCACCTGGTTTTTGAGCGAAAGTGGTGATTTGTCTTTTGAAAGAGTTGCTTTTGTGAGATGGAAAAAACTTCTTTAAAAATTATTGTTGCATTTCATCCCAAGCACGAATGGATCCTGATCTAAGATTTTGTAGCCATGTTTTAGCTTTATCTTGTAATGAAAAAGGAAAAAGCTTTAATCTAATGGTATTCATGCTACAATTTAAATCATTATAGGTGTTACAAACTTCTTCATATTCTCTCAAATGCAAGTATGGATTTTCTAGATCTAAGCCATAAAAAGAAGGTAACAGTTGAATAATGTCTGGCTTAAAATTAAAATGAGATGCATCAGGAGGGAAAACTATGCATGAGGGTGCACTTATTCTTGTAGGATTCATGTGGTCTCTAAGTGCTCTAACACGGTAATTCTCATTATTCTCATTATGAAGTGACTAGTTATCTTCTTCAACCATATTTTCTGAAAATGATGAGGATACCCTACAAAGTCTACCACTTAATGTACGTGACCAAACACTCATGCACGTGTGGAAAAAAAATAAAAGGAAGAAGAAAACAAAACAAAAGAAACAAAGTTAGATATAAGAAAAGAGAAAATAAAATAAATACTATAATTTGTACAGGAATTTACCTCCTTGGCAACGGCGCCAAAAACTTGACACGATTAAAAGATGATGTCTTCTCTCAAGTCCAAGAGTGTTGAAGTAATAAATAACCCGGCAAGACCGGGGTCGAACCACAGAGAGGTTAATTGTATAAATTATAGACAACAATAATACAACAACAATAATAATAATAATAATAATAAATAATAAGAAGAAGTTGATGAAAACTTTGAGATGGAAAATTAATGTAAGGATTAAACAATTATAAAAACAAATGTCAATGTTAGAGCATCTACTAATAGTATTTCAAACAAGTAAAGTATAAACTCTTATTATTCAACTAGAAACCACACATAAAGGAGGTTCCGATCGGATGATTTGTCATTAATAGCTTATTATAAATTGTTAACATGATCATATTAATTATCTTATTTAAGTAACACCAAACTTTTAAATATTGTCAGGAATTCATGATGTTAACTTATGTTAACAACAAATCAAGTTCTTTTCATAGCGCAGGTGTAGGTAATACCATACGGTTGGGCTATGAGAGTGCCAAGCATTTATTCTACCAAGTGTTATACAACACAAATCTAGATTAACCATTTAATAAGCAAGGTATTAAGAATTAGTAAGATAAAAAGATAAGACATGTTAATATTAAACATTAAGGTCTATGTTGAGTTTACACTATACTTATTCTTACATTATTAGTGTAACCGTTTCACCTTGACATAATAAACTTAGCTAAACATAATGAAGAAGAGAAACATAAATAAACAAAATAAGAACATAAATAAGATACAAGTTAACTAAGTAAATGAAAGAAAATGAAAAGCATAAACAAGATATTAATGAAAGCAAAACTTAGAAATTACCCAAAAAAATATAAAGAGAGAGAGCAAGAGCAAGTTCTTGATCTGAACAACCAAGCTCCTAAATGCATGGCAAATACTTCCTTCTATAGGCCAAAATTTGAAACTATTGATTTGATGACTAATTGTTGAGTGGGTGGCCAACACTTGACTTGGTGAAAATCTTTATCTTCTTGCATGAATAAAACATAATTGCTAACATCAGAACTGGAACCACCTGTACTCACGAAAGTTATAGGAAATTGTATTATCTTTCCAGGAAAAAAAAATTAAGGTCATTTGGACTTCTAAAACTCGAGATATGGACTGAACACTAAACAGTGTCTGGTCTACAGGACAGATTCGGAATTCTCCGTTGTTGCTATAATTTGGACTTGAAAACGACCTTTTTAAATCTTGGACTCCACATAAAAGTTGTAGGCCTATGTCTTACTGAATCTGTCCAAAACATTGAGGTCATTTGGACATCTAGAACTCGAGATATGACCCAATTACCGAACAATGTTCCAGTTTGGACTGCACCAACATGTCTTTTCTAAATTTGGCCCTCTCTTTGTCCTTTCAATTTCAGTACTTAAACTTGTCAATAAATCCTTTCATTTATGTGATAGGCCTGCATTTAAGATGAATATTTACCATAAATTAAAGGTATCTTATATTATTAGGTATGTTATTATAAAACATGCTTTAGTTGAGTTAATGATACTTCAAGTGCAAAATGATGATATAAAACCTTAATAAAAATACACTTTTAAGTACTGATTAATAGTCAAGCAATCAAGCGCTTCAACTTAAAACCCAAATTTAACAGTTTTAAACCTGATGAATCTTGAACCAACTAAATGCATATCAATCTTATAATGCATGCAGTGTGAAGTGTGTAAATTCATTTTAATTTGTGCTATCAAGTAAGATACAAAAATTTATATAATTTGCACTAAAATAAATACTTATGAACTGAGTCTTCACTTACTTTGCATCTTAGACATGTATTGATTTCTTCATTCAATTATTCATGCTTGTTGCTGTATTTTTTATATAAAATCTGTTCAAATTTATTTTCAAACAAGCATATCATTAATCCAATTTTATTTAACTGTTATAATCAAAATATATAAATATTAATATGTAACTCAAAGATCAACTTAAACAACATTGATCCCAGATTAATCAAGAACTCTAATTTTGATTTATACAATGTTATTCCTTCAAAAAAATCATAACTTTTAGTACGGAACTCTGATTAAGTCAAATCTTATATCACTAGAAAGCTAATGAGATGTACTTTCTAACAATATAAATTTTATTTAAATAAGAAAATCCTTTTAAAGTAATTTTATAGACTTGAAAATCCAGTACTAACACATAAAAAAAAAAAGTTTAAACCAAATTTTCAATTAAGCACGTTGAAGTTACATCACAAATAGTCATGAATATTTATATGAGCACAAAAACAATTAACAAGAAGTTTTGATATCAATGAAGAATAATATATATTCATAACGGAAGTAAGAAGTTGATTGGGCATACATTTCAAGCTCAAATATTAAACAAGATTAAAACTCAACTGTTTTACTTGTCAATAAATTAAGGAACCACCAGCTATTTATTTTGATTACACGAGTCAAAACAATTTTCCACTCTTCAATAATCCTTCAAAATCAATATTGATGAAGATCTTTTATGTGAGGTTAGATATCCTTCAAAATCACATTTAACTCTCTAACTTATTGTTTGGGCTCAAAAACTCATGCTATTAAGAAAAGAAGCATTCTCTTAGTTTTTAATTTTCATAACTAAGAGAATTAACTCTCTTTATTAAATAAGGATAGTGGAAAGGTTTTTTCTTCCTAATAAGATTAAATCTCTCTTTACTATGTCAAATTGTCTAACAATTTGACTTTGCATTTTCTTTTTCTTTTTTCATTTAATTTCGATGGGGCCTAACTATGAACACCCAAATATAAAATACACAAAAAAAAAAAGTCTAATATAATCGAAGTTAAATTGGCTACCACTACAAAGTGAAGGATTATTATTGCCTCTTCTTGTAATGAAATATTTTTTTAACCAATCTCTCAAAAAAAATTAAAAAAACTAAACTCATGATCTCCTTGTAATTAAGTGCAAATCGCTCCCTACTACTTAGGTCATAGACTCATTAGTAAATGTCTAACACAATTAAGATTTTGTATTAACATTTGCATGTTTTAGTTTTTCATTTGAATTCAAAAGTTTGAATCCATTACAATCCTAGTATCAATATATCTATATCCGATTAAGTTCATTCGTGATTATGTTCTAAACTTTAATCACGTTATATGATGTAAAGATCCTTATTGTTATATATTAAGAAAAATAATATAATATTTTCATTTAAAAAAATAATGTTTTCATTCATGTAATTTTGTTCATCTTTTTTAATAAAAAAAAATCCAAACTAAAAATGCATGATTTTTTAGTTTGTCATTTAATAGAAAATTAGTTCATTACATTCATCATTCATTAGAAAATTTCTTTTCATTAATTTTAAGATTTTTTAATTTCTTTTGGTTTGTATTTTAATTCATTTTGTATGTAGAAAATTTATCAGATTTTTTAACTCATTCTTTGTTATGTGATTTTTTTTCCTTTTGAACTAGTGGAAAATAGTAGACTAGTGGTCCTCCACTATGTAGTCTATTTTTCAATTGATACGAAGAAAGGATAAAGGCAAAACAAAAATAATAATAATAACACAAAAGAATAAATCACGTAAAAATCGAATTAAAGTCATTATAGTTTTATGTGCCTTATTGATTTTTTCATAACCTGTTTTTTATTCTCAATTTTTCAATGTATTCTTTTACAAAGAAATTCAAAACAATATATATTTTCAATGAAGTTCAATCAATTTTTGTTATTTTATGAATTTAATTTATTTAATTTTTGTATGATAAGATAGGTAAATAAAAAAATAAAAAGATAATAAAAAGAATTTAGGGAGTAAAATTAGAGACAAGAATAAAAAATAGGACTAAACAAGTAGGGACTAAAAAAATATAATGATAAGATAAGATTGTTAAAAAAATAAAAAATAAAAACAAAAACAAAAACAAATAGGGACCAAACAAAATTTAAAAATTGTAGAAAAGAGATCCTACATATTAAAAAAAAATTATTTAATTAGGAATCTATAATCACAAAGGAAATAGAAGAAAATTTTCATAATACTTTTTTTTTCTTGGTTTAGTTTTTCTTTTTCTACATAAAATTTCAAACAATATAAATAGAAAGGATCAATACCCACATGAAAGAGACACTCTTGCAAAGAAAATCCTAGCTAACAAAAGCAAAAAGAAAAAAAATGCTAAAAGCAAAAAGTAAAAAATAGTCTCTCCAATATTTCTTCCAAGCTGCCCACACATACTGCCAACACCAGATTCTGACCAGCAGCTCCTCCACAAGTGTCGGCCACTTACTACCTTTCTCTTCCACACCAGCAGCCGCCAGAGCAACATAAGAAACAACAGCATTACCAACAAAATAATAGCAGCAGTGATAGAGAAAACAAATCAGAACTTGCCAAGCCTCGATCTCTTAGTACAGGAGGCAGTGATTTACATCGTCGGTGTAAGAAGCAAGAGGGGGAAGAGTAGCCGCTAAGCCACTGATCCATGATTCCATGTGCCTTCTAGACCCACCGGTGCATGCGACGAACCCCCTTAAGCCAGCTGATCTCTTTGCGCAAGACCACCAATTGCCCCCACTGTTTTTTTTTTTTTTTTTCCCAGCCTTTTTACATCTAGCTCTAGTTACTCGCAAAGGCTAATCTCGAACCCCAATGTATTATTCATTGTTTTTAGAATAATTTTTAATTTGTAACGTGCATGTGATTTTTATGTTAAATTATATATTTATATTGATTAATTCGCGACGAGTTATTGGTAATATGTGAATGTTATTTCTTTGTGTATGGACATATTTGTTGAATTATGTTGGGATTTATGTTTTAATGGCATTTGCATGGGTTTCATTTGGTCATTGTAGACTTGGGTTGGTGTAATCCTTGAAAGGGTTTTTTCCCCATATAAATTGAATCTTGACATCTTAAAGTATAAGGGTGGTGTCGTTAAAAAAAAAAAGTAATTGTAAATAATTGTAAAATCTCAACTTGTGAAAGGATTTTGTTTCTCAGAAGTTGAAACTTTATGGTTTGTGAAAAAAAACAATATATGAGATTTTATTTTTACCAAAGAATTTCTCTGGATATGGTAAAATCATTAAAAAAAAGTTTTGTACTCTAGAAGTAAAAACTTTACCATCTTTTAAAATAAAAATATAAATTGCATGCTAAAGCCCATATTATGTTTCAACATTTTTCTGGATGTCGTACCCATATACTAAAAAGGATTAGATTATCTAAATCACTTTTTAGGTCTTATTAAAAAAATAACCTTCAATAAGTAAACACATATATTAATATAAGCAAAACCTTAACATAAAGCATAATATATATTATTTTAGGTATGATATTTTATGATGATTTTAGACAAAACCATATTATCCCTTTACCCAAAAATTTATGAACACTAATTAGATTTTTTAATTATTATAAAACTAGATGATGAGTTATTTTTTTTTATTTTACTCCTTTTACATATTAGATCACAAAGATATTTTTATGATAAATTTTACTAGATCATTAATTGAAGAGGAGAATTCATTGTTCCCCTCGTTACAAAAGTATTGTTCACTTGAACAATGCTTTATTTTTGTTTTAGATTTTTTTTTTTTTTGCTTTTTGTTTTCATTTTAGAGTTAGTTTTTTCTTCTATTTATCCTTCAATGGGTTTGTTTATTCCTATCTAATGACTCGAGTTGCTGATTTGACCGATTAACTTGATTTTTCCTCTTTTTTAGTTGAATTTTTTCCCTAACTTGGGTTAACTTAGGTCATGTTTTTATGTCTTTTGTTTAATTGAATTTTTTAAAAAAATTTATCATTCAACATTAGATTCATTGAGAATTGTGTTTCATAATTTTTTTTTAATTTAATTTCTATAGAGTTATCTTAGTCACATAAACCAGATTGCGGGTTTGACAGGTTAACATGTGTTAACTCGAGTGGTTTATTTTTTGGTCTTTTTTAATTGATTTTTTTTAATCCTTCAAGATTTTTTTATTAGGAATTGAGTTTTATACTCTCTTTTATTTGTTTTCCATAGAATTACTCTAATCCCATAATCTAGTTACAGATTTGACAAGTTAACTTAATATATTTTCATCTCAATGTTTTTAAAAAATATATTGTTTTAAAATATTTTTAATCAAACTATATTTTTAACTATTGATGTGTTGTAACAGGCAACCAAATATAAAACATAAACTCTTAAAAATCATGTAATGGTGTAAAGATCATTTTCACATAGAATATCTAGCCTAGTTTTATGCTATGTGAACAAGGATGAGAAGATTCTAGTATAACAAAAATAATTATAAGAAAAAGAACTAGCAAACAATTAAAATTAAAGGATCGAAATTAACCAGAAAAAAAAACCTTGTTTTAAGTCAACTTTTGAATTTTTACCGTTGGAATTATTTTCCTTATCTTCCCTTTAATTAGAAATAAGCAATCTAATAAATCCTAAGTACTAAATAACTCAAGTCAAATGTTGAATGTTTAATCTGGCAACATCCTTAAGAATTACATAAATCGATAGAACTAAACAACACAAGCACAAGTAGTTGTATTTAATTTAATTGAATATTCATCCAAAGATTCAATAATTTCTGACCCAACAAATCATTAAACCTTACTTGATTCACAAATTAAAGGGATCAAACAATTATGGATTTGATATCTAATCCAGTAGTAGATTGCAACGAATAACACACTAATAGGCCTCCTAGTAATTAAATGAGACAAACATGAAAATATACACAAAAGAATATTCATTACTTAAAGTGTGAATTGAACAACAAAAATAAATCAAATCTCACAGTCTTATTAATTCTAAGGCTTTTGTCTCCTTTAACCAATTATAAAAGTTCAGTCATGCATGGCTATGATGAAAACCCGAAGCAATTGTTAGGGAAGTGAGAAGAAAAGGAGATATCCCTATTCTAATGGTTTTCTCCCATTTTAAAGTCCATTCCCCATATTAGAAGCCCCCCCCGGATATCCTAAAAATATTATAAATATTATCCTTAAATAATAACAACCAAATCTGACTAATTAATTAAAATATTAAATAATAAAGTAGAGTCCAAATATAACTAGGAAAGTGATGTTTTCAGCTAGAATTCACGCACCAAATCTGGAAGCTTTTGAAAATAAATCACATTAGGTCTATGTATAAGATTCACAAGCCAAATAACGTTTCAGCACGTTAGTTGTATAGGTGCAGCAACTTTATGCCCGATTTTAACTTCAATGTAGCCAGTATCTCTCAAGACTCAAAATATAAAAGTTGTAGATCTTTTCATTAGCATTTTATATTCTTTTTAATCATCTCAATCAAAGCTCAAGTAAGAGAGTTATGTCTGGATTACAAAGCTTGAATTAGCTTTGTTTTGCCCTTAACACCTCCATTTGCATCCTAAATCAAAATATAAGAATAATGAGTATATTTAGGGAGTAAACACTACCAAAAATTAACCTAAAACTAATGGAATTATTGATGGAATAATTCTTTTGGTACATTACGGTGATAAATACCAACGGGTACTATTCTATTGTACTTCGATCGGTATGTATCAGCAAAATAATGCGGTCGGTATATACCGACGAAAATACAGATGGAATATAGAGAATTTTTTTTAAAAAAAAAAAAGGTGGTTCGCTAACGTGGAAGTTTTTGCACATGATTTTACTGATGGAATCACTGAAGGATTCAAACTAGGATCTCCGTACAGTGACGTGACCAATTCACCGTCAGAATTGCCAACGGAACCACCAATAGAATTAGTTTATCGGTGATTCCATCAGCAAAAGTTAATACATCACAACTCTACCGACTCTCTCCTCCCCTATTTCTCCTTTTTCTTCCCTATCCCAACTCTCCCCTCCCAAACTGCAAACAACCCCCCCTTCCAAAAACAAATCACCATATTCTCAACACAAGTCATATTTGTTTAAGTTTTGTGGTCACAACATCCATGTTCTGATTTTTTGTGGATTTTATCATTTTTTATAAGTAAATCTATTTTTTTTTTAATTTTAACATTTAAATGTCAATTTTATTATTTTTTTTAGTATATGTATTTTGTTGGTGTATGTACACATTTTATTGTTATTTCTCAAACAAATATGTAGTATGAATGCATAATTTTGTACTTGTTATGGTTTGTTTTAGATTGTATAAAATTGTATTTGTTTGTAAATTGTTGAAACTTTGTTGAATTACCGAATTACATATGTTGTGGTGAAATAATTAATAGCTTATTTAATGGGTCCGTTTTAATTTTTATCAATGCTATTGCGGAGTTGTAATTTTTATAAATTTATATGTATAAATTTATATGGACGTTGATAATTGATAATGAATATTTATGAGAAGTTTTAACTAGTTTGTTGGATAATCTCGAGGTAAACCAATATTTTTGCAAATTTATTTACCTAACATAGTTAATTAATACATGTTGTCATCATAATTTTATAGAGGTTCAATAAAAGTCTGGATGATCGTTCATGGATGTATCGAGATTCACCTCAAGGATTGCGGAGGATGGATTGTTGTAACAGGGTTCAGGGTTTTATTAATTTTACAACATCTATTCCTAAAATTTTTACTAGAGACGGTATTAGGTGTCCATGCAAGAAGTGTCAAAATAAAAAGTATATGCATTCAGATGTTGTAATGATGCATCTTCTACACAAAGAGTTCATGGAGGATTACTTGTGTTGGTATGCACACGGAGAACTATTTGTTCCTAAAAAGACATAGGAGAAAGGGTTGTTGGGTCAACTTTTAGTGTTGGCAACGTGCATGAAGTTGCAAATGACAACAGTAATCCTTAAAGGAATATGGTTATGAATGCAATGAGAATGAATCAAGGTAATGTCAGTCAATGTCCAATCGTAGAAGAAGAATCTAATGTAGATGCAACTAGGTTTTTTTTATTTATTAAAAGATTCTGATAAACCATTATGGGATGGCTGCACGAACCACAATAAATTATTGGTCATAGCACAGGTGTTCACCATCAAGTCAGATCACGGGTTGAGTGATGTCGGTTATGACAAAATTATCGAATGGGGAAGAAGCATTTTACCTTAAGGGAACAGACTGAAAGAGAACTTCTATGCTACAAAGTCAATGATGAAACCCCTCGGTTTAGGATACCAACAATTAACATGTGCCCAAACTTCTGCATGTTATACTACCTTGAAAATATTGAGCTGACCGAGTGCATGACATGTGGGCATTCCCGTTACAAACCTAGAATTGGCAAGGGAAAGACTTTCATGGCATATAAAAAACTTAGATATTTCCCAATCACACCTAGACTGCAGAGGTTATTCATGTCACCAAGGACTGCTAAGCATATGACACGACACCAATCACATGATATGGTTGATGGAATGATGGTGCATCCTTCTAACAGCGAAGCATAGAAACACTTTAACAGTGTGTATCCTTCTGACAGCGAAGCATAGAAACACTTTAACAGTGTGCATCCTTACTTTTTAGTTGAATCAAGAAACGTGCATCTTAGGTTATGTACAGACAAATTTAACCCATTTGGGTCATTTGTTGCTCTTTATTCTTGTTGGCTGATCATACTTATGGTTTATAACTTGCCATCAGAGATATGTATGAGACTGGAGTTCATGTCTTTATCTATTTTCATACCCGATCCGAGCAGCACGGGTCAGAATATAGATGTTTGTCTTCGACCGTTGATTGATGAGTTGGTGCAGTTATAGTCCTTTGGATATTTGACTTATGATATATCGAGAAATCAAAATTTTGTTATTTTGTTATAAGGGCGACTTTAATGTGGACTATCAATGATTTTCCAGCTTATAGAATGGTTTCTGGTTTGAGCATGCATGGAAAACAATAAGGCCTTCGCGCTAACAAACGGAGGTAAAGCTTCTTTTTTCTTACAATCACTGTCCTTTCTTGCCACCAAATCACAAGTATAGAAAGAACAGAAATGATTTATTTGTTGGTAGAGTTGAAAAGGATGTTGCACCCCTGTGTCTTTCTGGTAAAGAATTGCATGATGTTGTATTAAAGTATATTGATATTGTGTTTGGTCTCCAATTAGGAAAGCAGAAGTTGCATGGTTTTGGTTTGATCCACAATTGGGTAAGGCGAAGTATCTTTTAGAAGCTTTTTTATTGGAAGACCAATCTTCTTTGCCATAACCTTGACATTATGCACATAGAAAAGAACATGTTTGAGAACATTTTCAACACCGTCAAGGATGTGAAGGGGAAGACAAAGGACAACATCAAGGCTAGATTGGATATAACTTTATTTTTTAATCATAAAAAATATGAGGTTAGTTTATGATGGGTCACGGGTTGTAAAACCAAAAGCAAGCTTCATGTTAGAAAAAAAATACAAAACTATTAGTCTATAAATGGCTTAAGAGTCTACGTTTTCCCGATGGACATGCCTTGAACATATTAAGGTTGGTTAATATAGAACAATATAGATGATATGGAATGAAGAGTCATGACTGCCACGTGTTTATATAAACACTCATTCAATTAGCTTATCATGATTTGTTGCCAAAAGGGATATAGGATGCACTCATGGAGATCAGTCATTTCTTTAGAGATATATGCTCCAACAGGTTAAATGTTCATCACATTGAAAGGCTTAAAACAAATATCATCGAGACATTATGCAAACTTGAGATGATATTCCCTCCATTATTTTTTGACTCAATAGAGCATCTCCCCATACATTACCATTCAAAGCAAAAGTTGGAAGAACCGGTCCAGTATAAATGGATGTATCCATTCGAACGGTTAGATATTACAGTTGCAATGTAATTCATATACAAAAATATTTTCTTTGTTTTTCTTAATTTAAAATATATTATTAATTCAATGCAGGTACTTGTTCAATCTTAAAAAAAAGGTTAAGAACAAGGCGCATGTTGGAGCTTAGATATGTGAGGCTTATATTGTTAAGGAGATCTCAATATTTATCTCATACTATTTCAAATCTCATTTGAGAACAAGAATCAATCACGTTCAACGGCATGATGGTGGTGGTGAAGTGTCTTCTAGTGGGAACTTGTCAATATTCTCCAATCCTGGATGACTCACATCTAAAAATGTCATAAGGTGAAGATATTTATTGGAAATTATGTTTTATTTAACCATGATAAGCTTAGCCCTTTTATTCAGTAAGTATATGTAATATTAATTAAACTTTGTTAATAATATACTATTTATATATTGTAATATCATAAACTCATATAATTTGGAACAACCTTGCAGCCAACATCGACAATATTTATTATCCAATAACTCACAACTGACTGAATCCCAAATCTTTCAATTACAAGATGAACAATTTACCACATGGTTTAGAACAAATGTAAGTACTATCACAAATTCATTATCTCTTGCAAAGATAATGTATGTCAATATAAAATTCTCATTTATAGTTCATTGTTATACGTTATATACAAGGTTTATCAAATGAGAAGGAGTGTTGTTATGTCATTGTCTTCACTAAGCCTGTATCCTGAAACAAAAGTTAAGTGCTACAACGGGTATTTTGTCAATGGATAAGTGTTCCACACTGAAGAATACGGGCATGAAAGAAAGACATATAATAGTGGTGTTTGTGTTAAGGGATCGACTTGTAATGAATTAGAAGTTGACTAGTATAGTAGATTAGAAGAGGTCGTCGAACTGCAATATCATAACGAGCAGAATAAAATGTTTTTATTCAAATGCTATTGGTATGACACCATTGACAGAGGAATCAGAGTAGATCCTCACTATCATCGATGTCTATACCGACAGATACAAACCGTTGGCATTTCCGGTACGCATTTCACATAGAGTTATATTTACTGGAAATGCAACACTCACCGACGTCTATACTAACAGATACAGTTTGTTAACATTTCACAGTGAGTTGCATTTACTGGAAATGCAACTATCATCGACGTCTATACCGACGGATAGAGGTCATTGGCATTTGTTGGTGCAGTTCATAATTACCAACAGAATCACCAACGGACAATGTGAATTCCAAAGGGCGAGTATTAATGCTTCTCTAACCGTGTGCACTTGCCGACGGACTATGAAAATTATGGAGGGTAATTAAAAATATTTGGTGTGAAATTTAAAATTTACCAGTGGATTTTTAAAAATTCATTGATGAAATAATTAAAAATAATATTATGTAAATCGTCCATCGGGGATTTCGTTGATAAAATTGCGCTATAAATCCTAGCGACCACCCTTTCATTTCATTTTTTTCATCTGCTTTGTTTCAAAGCTTTCATTTTCGTTTTTTTCTCTCATTTGCTTCAAAACTGTTGTTTGTTTCTTGTAATCTCTAGTACTATCTTTGGCAAATTAAAATGTATGTGTTTCCATTTAATATGCTTAATGATTTTATTTTTTTATATTTTCTTTGTTTTAGTTATTTTTATTTTTGTTGTGTTTTTTTGTTTTGGTGTACTTTTATAATGTAGATAAAGTCTTGAAATAAACACATTATTAAGGTAAGCATTTTTCATTCCTAAAGTCTATAGTTTTTTTTTTAATTTGTTGAATATATTTTATTGTTTTTATTGCCATAATAATTGAATACTTTGTTGAATTTTAATTGTTATTGTTGAATTTAACTTGTAACTAGTAATTGAATATATAGGAATAAATTTAATTATTTTATCTCACTTTTACTCTATTATTACATGATATGTGTTTAATTATTTCCATTAATTTTAATTGTTATTTGTATACATGTTAGGTTATATATAAGATTTTTGAATGGGGTCAATTGATTGTAGCTATTATCAATATTTGCAGGTTTGAAAACTTTAAGTAGTCTCCAGTATATGGAAGGTGATGTCGAATTTTTTTAAATAATCGAATTTAATTATGTAATTATTCGTATAAAATTGTGTAGATGCGTAGAAAAAAATCAACAGTTCATTGTTCACATATGGTCACAGCTAGTTCTTCTAGCAGTGAGGATCTCATGTCCTTAGGTGCCGATCAAGAAGAGCCACGTGTGCCGACTCGCAATGTTGCGTCTTCCAACACGGTTTCATAACGTAGAGGCAGTGTCCCTTCACAGCTGAATCAATTCACCCGTAAGTATGAGGCACATTGAAAGGACAACCTTTCAATGTAAGTTTGTTTTGATTTTAGTTTTTTCTTTTAATTATAACATAATTTATGAACAACTAATCAATATTTCATTAATTTAATTTATTTTCAGGTTCATAAACATTGAGACTGCCTAAGCAATAACGTCGGTGTTTAAATCATCGATGGAGATTTTATTATTTCAATGGAGTCAAGTTTCCAGACATCCTGAATAGACACCTTATATCGATGCATGATTTGGCAAATTTAAGGTTGGTGTTAATTTCTAATTTCCAACTTATTTTTAATAAATTATTGTTATAATTGTAAATAAATTATTTTTTTTTATTTTAAATAAATTATTTATAAACAGCACAAATTCAACTGGGATACCGTGTTTGATAATGTTGTGAGGAGGGTATGAAAAAATTACACGGCAACTAGGTAGCATCGAAAACAATACGATATTTTGTAAAAAAAAAAAATTATGTTTTAAAATCTAATTTGTCACTATAGAAGTAGGTTGCGTGATTTTTTATATGAAGCACAAAAAAATACCACAAAAACACGAGAGATAACGATCTCCAAGGCTGGAACGATGCGGCGGTTTGGAGGGATTTCAAACTGTTATAAATCCGGAGAGATATATGGCCACAATATATGGAGCACATGATGTCTGAGTGGTTCACATGACACTCATGGTCCGGTGCTGGCAACCGAAAATGGCAAATTTATGGTTCGATGACAACGCACAATGGCGGCTCTGTTTTGTTTGCTGCACATGCGAAACGGATTGTAAGATTAATTTAAATGAAATATATTATTAATTAATTTATTGTTACTTAATTAATTTTTTTTTTCTTATAGGCTACGTCTCTTGGACGTGAGCTGAGCCCAATGGAGCTGTTTCTAGAGACGCACGTGCGAAGTGAAGACCACCAAAAAGAGGTGCAACAGTTCGTTGACAACCGCGCTCTACACTTTGTGGTATGTTCGTTCAACTATTTTATTTCGTAAGTTATTATTTTTATTGAATTAAATATGATTATTTCTTTTTTTCATTTTCAAGAGACCTATAATAGCCGGTTTAGGGAGAGATATGGGGATGATTCTTTGATCCATTCGGATTTGTAGATTGAGGTAGGATCGTCCGGTGGACCCCATAAAAATCGGGTCTACGGGCTCTCTAACACTACGGCTGATAACTTACAGGCGACCCATAATGTCTAAATTGTTGGGAGCTCCCAATTAGTATCGAGCACCCAATCTAAGAAGATCGTAGCCTTGAAACAACACATGGCTCATCTCACCGAAAAATACGAGCAATTATCGGCGAATTATGAATAACACACGGGTCATCTCACCGAACAATACGAACAACTCTCGGTGAATTATCAACTACTCCACCCAATGGTCATGAACATTATATCACAAAAGGATCTACCAGCCTCTTCCTTCTCTTCCTCCTCCGCCATTGTTATAGTTTAATATTTTTTTGGAAACACATTAAATTTGTAATGAATATTATTTAACTTTATTTTTTTATTTTGATGTTTAATAAAGTTTTATTTGCATAATTGGTTTTTTTACTATTAATTTATATAATTTTATATTATTTATTCTAAATAATTTTAAAAAAAATAAAAAAAAACCCCATTAATGGATTTACAAATGAAATGTATATGTCGGCATCTTACAAAGAGTTGAAAAATATTTATTAAAGATGCCACAATCAACGACGCCTTCACAAATGAATAAAGTCTAACGACATTTTACCAAGAGTTGAGAAATACTTAGTAAAAATACCACAATCACCAACGCCTTTACAGATGAATAAAGTCTAACGGCATTTTATCGAGAGTTGAGAAATATTTACTGGATATGCCACCATCACTGACAGAATATACCCGTCGATATATTTCCAGCGGGAATTTTTTTTTGGCATGCATTTTCCATCTATAAAATCATCAGTAATTTAAAAAAAAAAAAAAAAACTTAGCGATGGAATGGGGGATTACTAACAAAAGACATGTCGACAGATACTTTCCATCGGTGATGTAGTTGGTAAAAAATATATCGACAAAGTCTAAATTTCACACCAATTAATTTGGTCGATCAAGAAAACTGTGAAATCTCGTAGTGAAATGAGTATAAAAAATAAACATTAAAGGAGAAGTAAATTATGACATTTTTCATTCTCATCAACGTTTACCTGGGTTGTCTTTGGATCCGGCAAGTTAATCAAGTCATATCAGGTCAACCCTTACATAATTTAATTTTTTTCCTACTAGAAACATGTTAGAAACACTTGGATTTTTTATGTTAAAAAAATAATCTGGCCCGCAGCATAGCGAGAGCAATGATCTAGTTTTTTTCTATATTAAGAAGGCAAAATTAGCCATATATATTTTGAACTAGACTACGCTGATTTTTAATGAGAATTTGACATATCTTAATAATTAATTAACTAGATATTCATATCAATCAGTTTAAAACCAATATATTGGCCTGAGCTATGCCATATGTTGAACTAAATTCTTTTTAAATGTAAAACAAATGTCAAGAATGTGGAGAATTCTTTGACAGTGTCATTAAACCTGGTCAATCAGGTCCATCTTGAAACCTCTCAATCCGACTCATTGTCTACCTTGAGTTTTCAATTAAACTGTGTGAGAGTTGACTCAAAATAAATCAATTCATTTCATAGGTTTGAAGGCAACCTAGATAACTGGGAAAAAAATGGCTTAGGTTTCAAAAAATCTTTAAGATGACACACTTTTCTTTATAAAAAGAAAAAAAAAAAGAGGAATTGAGACAATGTCAAATTGAATCGACCTCGGTCATTCTATGACCTGGATCATTGACTCCACTAAGTTTAATAAATTGTTTTTGTAAACTACTTTTATTTAATTAGATTTTAAAAAATATATACTTGCAAAATCAATCATCAACATAAAATAGATGTTTATTAGATGTCGTGATAGCCCTATAGAAAGTAGAAAAAAATAAATCATGAAGTCTATTTTCCAAACGATCTAAGATTGAAGGATGAAATAAAGAAACTATAAAAGACCAAAAACCAAAAAGAAAACATATCAGGTTCAATCGGTAAACTTGTCAAACCTGTAAATCGGGTAGCTCGGTTCAATAAATCAAACTTATGAACCAATTCATTGACTCCTTAGAAAAAATACCTTGTTTTTTTTTCTCTCTCAAGAAAGCTATCTTTTATTTAACTATATAATAACAAAAATAAATGATCGCAAAATCGAGCACAAACTCAACATCGAGATTGTTTTTTGGAGACTACGATAAAGAAAGATAAATGAAACAAATTATAAAACTCATTTTTTCCAGTGAATCCAATATCAAGTGATGAAATTAAAAAAAATAAATTTAAAAAAGACAAGTAAAAAAGAAAATTTAAACTCGTCAAACCCATGAATAGGTCCATGAACTTTATAAAGTTCAATAACATGTTTTTTTTTTTCTGAAACTATTTTTTTTAACTATATGATAAAAAATAGAAAATCAAAAATCGAGTTCATGTAAGGAAAAAAAAAAAGAAGAACCAAAAAGTTATCCACCAAACCTACAAACCAGGACAACCCGAGTTACCTAAACTCATAAATTGGATCATTAACCCTATAAATTCTAATATCTTGGTTTTTTTTCCCAAAACCATTTTTTATTTAACTCATTATTAAAAAAATAGAAAATCACAAAATCGATCAACCCAATATCGGTAGGTTTGTTCGACACTGCAATAACCCTATAGAAAGGTGAAACAAAAAGAAACAAATTATGAAGTTCAATTCTCAACCAACTCAATATTGAAGGATCAAATCAAAAAAATAAACTTGAAATAAAAAATAAAAAAACAATTTGTGACTAAATCAAAGATATTTTAAAAATTAAAGGACTAAATTAAAAGAAGAAGGGAAAAATGATAAAGT
The DNA here is from genome assembly GCA_018804465.1 of Populus tomentosa. Lineage (NCBI taxonomy): Eukaryota > Viridiplantae > Streptophyta > Magnoliopsida > Malpighiales > Salicaceae > Populus > Populus tomentosa. The sequence continues at coordinate 5,338,583 of CM031981.1, forward strand.
TAAAAAAAATAAAAAAAAAATAGTAGTGAATTGAAGAGATTTTAAAAATTAAAAGACTAAATGAAAAGGAGAAAAAAATATATGAAACATGTTTCACACATGTCAGGATATGAAGAAGGCCTATTGCCTTTGGGTAACAAACGAGCCTTACTTCATGCTCTGATTGGTGTCTTCTTTGATGTTGTTGGAATTATCGAGGCGTCCAATATCCTATAAGGTGATGCACATGATACTAGGAGGTCCAACATGTCTCTGTCCACCCATTTTTCTTTCATTTCTCCTTCTCCTTGCCATAGTTTTCTTTACTTGTTCATTTCTCCATTCTATACCTCAATATATTCTTATTTTTCAATTCTAATTCCTTGACTCTTAATTTTTAGAAAAATAAAAAACTAAAACAATATCTTTACTTGATGCTTTGATTTTTTTTATGCCACAAAAACCATAAAATAAATTAAAATAAATTTTCAACTCAAAATACCAATAAATAAATAATGTAAATATTAAATTAAAAAATAAATAAATAAATAACAAAAAAAATCAAAATATAATAAAAAAAACACAAAACAATGTAGATTACTTGTAATCCACAGTGTTTTATGGGTGTAAGGGATATTGTTTTTCCCCAAACCCTTTAGAGTCCATTTGTTTTTACATTTTAAAATTATTTTTGAAAAAATTTAAAAATATTTTATTTTTTTCCTTATTTCAAATTAATTTTCTTTATTGTTTTAAGATCGTTTTAATACATTAATATCAAAAATAAATTTAAAAAGGTAAAAAATATATATTATTTTATTATATTTCTAAATAAAAAATACTTTTAAAAAATCACTATTCATCATTCATTATTAGTTGTTATAATGTCTCTTATAAAAGGATTAATTGCAATTCTTTGTATATATATGGATTAATTTGATTGATATGATACAGTACGTGCTGATTTTAATCATGTATCCCAATTCCTTAGCCAAGTTTCTTGAACCATCACCACTACAGCCCACGGCCCGTTTAAAACGGGCTTAACCACCCTGGTCTGATCTTAAGGATCGGTGGCTTCTCACTTTTCATTTTCTTTGTAAAAGAGAGAGAGGTGTGCGATTATGCTCTCTTTGCTGCCGTTTTGCTTCCTTGAACCATTGAGGTCCGAGTCTAAGCTCCTTCTCTATCAGAAGCAGACGTGTGATAACGCTCAAAGACTCTACTTTTCAGGTAATTCTTTTGCAAACTATTATGTCTTTTCCCCCCCTTCAATTTAGATAGAGATATTGGGAATAAAATTATTGGTTTTGTATATATTGGTTTGTTGATAAAATATGTCCAATTTTATTTCTTTTTATTTCAGCATGTAAAGAAAAGCTTGAATGCGCTAGAAGTATGAAGTTTTTTAGCTCTGCAATAATAGCTGTATATAGAAGAAGTTTTAGCACTCAAAGCAGCAGAACCACAAAATATGCTCAAAGTGTTTACCAGAATCGAATCAAGAAGGAAACCAATAGGATCCCCAAGGCCAACAAAACCCACCAACCTTTATTTGAATGGACCCAAGAACAAAAAAATATTTTTTCTCATGTTCACAGAGGTGCTTCTGTGTTTATCACTGGCTCCGCTGGAACTGGAAAGACAGTTTTGCTTAAGCACATTATCGACATTCTGAAGGATGTTCATGGTAAGTCTAAGGTTTTTGTCACGGCATCCACTGGAATTGCTGCCTGTGCACTTCAAGGGCAAACTCTTCACTCCTTTGCCAGCATTGGAATCCAAAATGCTGATTCTGGAACTTTGCTGGATAAGGTTAAAATGAATAAGCATGCTTGCAAAAGATGGAAAAAGGCAACGGCATTGGTTATAGATGAAATTAGTATGATCAGTGCTGATTTGTTCGAGAGCCTGGAATATATTGCTAGAGATATACGGGGATCGGAGGTGGTATGGGGTGGAATGCAGCTTATTGTCTGTGGGGATTTCTTTCAGCTACCACCAGTTATCAAACAACAGAAATTATCAGGCAAAGAATTTGCGTTTGAAGCTGATTGTTGGAATGCAAGCTTTGACCTGCAGGTTGAGCTTTCTCAGGTTTTTAGGCAGTCAGACCCTCGGCTTATCAAGATGCTTCAGGGAATAAGGAAAGGGGAGACTGATGCAGAGGACTTGCAGCTTCTAGAAGAATCTTGCTCCATGAACAAGCAGGATTCTTTGGTAGTCTGGCTCTATCCGAGAATTAATGATGTGGAGAAAGTAAATGAGGAGAGAATGAAAAGCTTGGGTGGGAGTACTGTAACTTATGCAGCTGCTGATAGTGGCCTCGAACATAGGAAGAAACAACTCAACCAAGGGATTGTACCTGACCAACTTGTACTCTGTGTAGGTGCAAGGGTAATGTTGATTATGAATTTGAATATTGAACGTAATCTTTGTAATGGTGCCACTGGTACAGTTACAGGATTTGTTCCTGTGGAAGATAAAAATGCTAGAAAGTCTGATATTCTCTTCCCACTAGTTAAATTTGATCGTGGACCTGAAATCTTGATTGAACCTCAAAAATTTGAAATTTTTGAGGGAGATATTGTAGTTGCTTGGAGATATCAGATACCTTTGATATTAGCATGGGCTATCAGCATACATAAGTGCCAAGGGATGACTCTTGATCATGCTCAAACAGATCTCTCAAGGGCTTTTGGCTATGGAATGGTCTATGTGGCACTTTCCCGAGTAAGGAGCTTGGAAGGCCTTCATTTGTCTGGTTTCACTCCATCAAAGATCAAGGCACACCCAAAAGTTCTGCTATTCTATAAAAGTTTTACTTCATCAAACCTCTCTCATACTGAATTCTCATTATTACACCGAGTTAGGAAATAAAAGTTTCATTTGTTTGATAGAGTTGTAATGCAAGTTAAAAATTAACAAACACGTCTGATTTTCCAAAGCACAAACTTAGCCTAGCCTTCAAGAAGTCATTTGTGGAAGTTCATACTTTACTTCTACATGTCACTAAATGACTGGTTGTTGTCACTAAATGTCTCCAGGCGTAGTGTGCAGGAGGGTAAAAGATTCTGTAACATTTGCAATGCAAGTTCAGAGCAAAAGACAAAACCCTTCTTCATGTTCAGTTCTGCACCCCAACTGCCTATGTGTTTTTGTTTCATGTGAAAGTTCTTATGCACATGGGTGTATGGATGAAACATATTTGTGCATGTAAAACATAGTAAGAGCTCAACAAATCAGGTGAGCATATGTGCTACTTATAGTGGATGTTCAGTCACGACCTCCTGTAGTATCTATTTTATGTCTTCTCTTGTTCTTATTCAACAACTGTTTGAAATGAAACTCTGGTAATTGCTTTGTTGCGAAAACAGTCAGAGCTGTTTCTGTACAGTGTTCAAGCATTGTTGTAGGAATGAAACAAATAGCAAAGAGGATACTCATTGGTATGAAATTAGCAAAGAAGATATAGATTTCTCTGTATTTAGACCATTACGGTGGATACCTGCTGGATTTATAAAGGTATTTTTTTTTCTAAGTTTCTGTTTAACTGCACATTGGTGAATGGTTATGAGAAATTCACTATTTAACTTGGAGCTCCAAACCAGTCTTTCATTAATCAAATAGTACCAGGCTTTGTTGAGTTGAAATGTTGCCATGAAGTACATGTTCTTGTGTGCATAAAACCTACCAGTGTTTATACGTTACTGACCATTTTGTTTTGCCACCTTGCAGTTGTAAGTCATCATTGCTGGTAAATCACTATGCTCTTTGTAGAAAATTTAAAAAAGGTATAATGAAGGTGCTCTTCTTGGACAGAATTTTGGTTTTGTAACTTATCTATTGAAGATTGCATTTATCTACTGTTAGTATTGGTAACTCCCACACTGCTTGAAAAAAGCAATTAAAAGGAAAAGAAAATGAGGTAATCTGCTGTCCTGCTTTCTTTTCTTGTTCTCCCATCCTCATTATCACATGTTCAAGAAAATTTCTTTGTGATGGGTTTAAGCAGAAAATAAGATTGCGTGTAACAGAGGAAAGAGGAGAATTGAGCACAAGAATCCAACCTCGCCATCCTCTCCTCTTCCCTTTTTTTTGCTAGCGAGGAAATTATTTTAGGTTGAATTGGTATTTGATTGACAGTATTGCTTTGGTCACAACTTGGTTTCACTTTTTGTTGAATATTTCTGGTTATAAGTTAAATTTTTGTAATGATTTATTCTTTCAGAAATCAGAAATTAGTTTGTTAATTTAATTTTTAAATTTAAATAAAAAAATCAAACTACCCTAATTTATATATATATATATATATATATATATATATATATAAAGTGAACAAATAACAAATCTCTCTTTCTTTTTCTTGTCTAGAACCCACCCAAAAATACCACATCTTTCCAATTTCACAAACATTAAAACTATCAATTTAATTCTTCAATGCCTCTGTCCTTGCAGCCGCCGCCGCCATCTTCCAAATACCAATTTCTACGATGGAACAATTTTGTTAGAATAATTTTGTTGATTTGAAAACCCTAGACTCCCCAAAAATTAACCACCCTTGTTTCATGTCCACATTTACAGAGTCTGAGCAAGCAAAAAGAGCTGCTGAGAATGCAACACAATGTGCAACAGATGAACCAAGGCCAGAACCAAGTGGAAGTTCAGAAGTGACGACTATGTTGGCAGGTTTAAATCTGAGATGGGTCAACATTAAAAGGTACAACATGCCCTATGGATTTTTGCCTCTAGAATTGAAAACCCCACTTGGTTTAAATCTGAGATGGGTCAACATTAAAAGGTACCAAAAGATAATAATACTTTTTGTGGATTATTTGGCTGAAGCGAGTATTTGTTTTAGAGTGAAAATGGCGAAAGGCATTGCAAATTTTCTTGAATGAACGGTTGAGAGATCATGATCCGATGGGAATTTAATATGGTTTTTTCTTTTAAGTTGTTGTTAGTGATTTGGTTTAAATAAGTAAAAGAATGGCAACTAAGTTGTTCTCCACTGCTTCCATGTTAGATTTATTGGCACAACATCATGCACTTCAGTAAGGAAGCAGTTCTTCTCTTGTGCCTTATCTCTACCCTATCATGTGTATCAGTTAGTTTTCAGAATCTTACATTAAAAACTAAGTTACTTTATAATTCAATGGACAAATAAAAAGTTAATGGTACAACTCAAAAAAATTTCTATTGATAATGAATATAATTCAATGTTTTTTTATGTTCCAATAAAGTGAATTAGTGTATTTTGATTTGTTTCTCAATTCTTTTGTAATTTTCTTTTTTATTATATATTATTAATCATTTTTCTTAGTGATTGAAGAAAAAACTGTACATTGATCCTCATAATATTAATGACAGCAAAAAGGATATATATATATATATATATATATATATATATATGTATAATTTGCAGACTAATTGAGCATTGTTTCTTTTTAATATCTATAAAATATTTTTGATGATTTTAATCTTAATCTCTTGGCATTATAACTTAGTTTGTGAGGACTAATATTTCTTTTTAAGGTTAAAAATTGTCTCTTTCTTTTTTTATATGTAATTTTTTTTATTTGATTTCTTGTTGGTCTTGTTCTAGCATTCACATATTTCATTTTTTTTCCTGTTAGTGAATAGAAATCCAATCCATAGATTGAATTGAAGTGAAAAAATTATGAATGGTCTAATTATTGATTGATAAATCTTTTTTGTTTTTAGTTTCATTTAATTCATATACTTCTCTAAATTCAAACAATAGAATTAGATTTTGAAAATTTATTTTTTATTTCTTTTAGGAATAAAATACCTTTGATAAACCAATTTTTTGTATTTTTTGGTAAATGCAGATCTCGTGTGAACCAGCAAAGAGCATCATGTAAGGCTAAACACTCCTAAGTGACCAATAATGAAGTAATACTGTAAGGGAAATGTGAAAAGAACCTCCAACAAGGAGTGAAATAGAACAAGAAATTGTAAGCTCTCAAGTAGTGGGAGGAGTGCAAGGGTCTGACTGCATGCTTGTTGAAGAATGAGTCAGCAACTCATGGATAGTGGCTTCGTTAAGGGAATCCACCAGAGTCAGGGAGACTTTATAGGCAATTGTATCTATTTATGGACCCAAACCTGAATGATCTATCCACCACTCGGATGAAGCTTAAGTGAAACTAAGTAGAGGTCCAAACCGACTGATATTAAAGAATTAGTAGATGAGTTGTGGTTGGGGTGAAATTTCACTCTAACTCAAAGCTAGTTAGTTCTCCTCAAAATACTTTGAGGCATAACAATTGATTGGATAACTAGAGGTAAAGAACTGTTTCAATACTTGTTATGAGAGTAATACCAAATTAAGACGCACTCTAAATACTAGATATGATCTTAAAATAATAAGGGTCATGGTCAGCCAATGAAATGATAAGGGGTAAATTTCATTGTTGAGAGGGAAACAACCAGGATCACTAGCCAAGACTCTTAAATGATTGTCTTTCTAGAGAATTAGATAGTTTTCCCGAACAGGTCTTTTATTTAATAGGTAACATTGATTAAGCTACTGCAAAAACTATGAACTTAGAAATAGAGAACAACTTAAAGAAATTATATTAAGTCTTTGTGTATTAACACCTAATTGAATTTTTTTTTATTTAAAAGTGAAAAAAATCATTTTATCTATTAATAGTGGACAAACTGGTGTATTACCTAATCACGCGTTTATTGCCATAGCCATTGATATTAGTAATTTAAGAATACATCTTAATGACTGATGGTTAAAGATGGCTCTTGGGCGGTTTCGCTCGAATAGACAATAATAAGGTTATTGTTTTAGTAAATGATATGGAGAAGGGGAGTGACATTGATTGGTGGAAATGTCATTGCTATTAGGGGAAAAATGAATAAGAAGCTCAGTAAACTCTTGAAATATCATAATCAAATTTTATTTGCTACAATAAAAAATATTTAATTAAAAAAATAGAGAAAGAGAAATAGAATGGAATGAAAAAAATCAAAAATTAATAGAATTAAGGTGGCTAGAAAAACTTATTAGATACCATGGACTCAAATATCTAATAAATGTTACCTTGTCATAATGTTATCTGCTTTCAATGCCAATAAAAAATAATTCATCCAATTGTATATAACATCCAGAAAACTTCCAAATAAAATGCACCCCAAGCCAAAAATATCAAAAGTATCGCTTAGTTCTGGATCATTGCAAGAAAAACTATAATCAAAATCTTTTTTATCTGTTCTTAAATTTAAAAACCACACACATCTAAAACATCTTTTAATAAGATCAATATAGTTGTATATAAACTTAGATCAATAGCATGATGAACCACGAGGTCTCAAAACTCTATTGTTAAGAATAATGAATTATTTTTTTATTTTTTTATTAATATCATTTAACTAGCTGAGTAATTATATGCTTCAACCTACATTGAAGGTTGAACTATTCATTAAAGATAAAAGCACATCAAACCCATATGAAATTTTACCTTGAGTAAATTGTATTCATTGGGAAAGTATTGGTTCGATCAAGATTTGTTTCTCTAAATTTTCAAAAGAAAGTATGACATCATTATGAACATAAAGTCGTAAAGTATAGGATCCCAAAAAGAGGTTGACCTAACTTAAATAGGATATGATAGGTTTTTTATGATCTACCATTTTTGTCAATATATTATCCTTATTCTATTTTGGATTGTGATTTTTAATATATATATATATATATATATATATATATATAGCTCCATGAACAAAAACTCCTCTCATAATGAATCTTGTGATATATTGGTGATGAGTATATAATGCGACTTTAGTAGTAAAGTCTTGCACTATGAACACATAAGCAAGTAACAAGTATATATGTTAAGCTACTAAGGAAGTAATAACCCCTAAAAAAGATAGAGCAAGTCATAATTGAAATGAAGTGAATTATTGATTATATCATAAAAACCCTTATGCCCATGCCCTAATTACTCCTTGACAAAATATGTGTTTTTAAAAGATCTTATATATTGTGCCTAATCCTGAAGTTAGTTTAATACATATTACCGGAAATGAGAAAAAAAAAATGCAATATTAGTTAGCCAAAAAGGGAAGGACGCTTCCCTCTAGGGTAGCAAAATCATGATAGGGATAAGAGATCCAAAGCTATAGAATTTGGGTGTAGGTCTTTTATTAAAATAAAATGGCCTTACTTTTTTTTCCTTTTTTTATGTTAAATTTAAAATATTTTTTTGTATCGTTAATGTTGAATCTTTCTATAAAGTATGTCTAGACTAAATCAGTATATATTTTTTTATGCCTCGTAACTCTTTCCTAATCATGCTTGGACAGAATAGCAAAGTAAGTATAAGTATTAGTAACATAGCAAAAACATGTTCATCATTAAATTCAAATATTTGGGCATGGTAATTTTTTCCTCCTAAGAGAATTAATGACTGCATCTTTAGTGCACTTACTAGTACTAGTAAATCTAAAAATTATTAATTGGCTAGTTGTAAATAGCCTCGGCCTATGGAACAAAGGATTATATCGGACTTACCTACACCAAGGTATTGATGGAAATTCTCAAACGTCACAAAATAGAATGAGAAGATAAAATGGAATAGAAAAAAAAAACACAAGGAAAGGCCACTCTTAAAGGTCAAAGCGAACCATTTCATTTTGAATTAAGGAATTCAGAATGAATCAAATTTCCCCTTACAAAAATTTTGTTATTATGTTAGCCATATACTTTACATATTTCTAGTGATTCACATGGCATCATCAAATAATACAAGTCTTGGAAAAGAATGTACAACGCACTAGAACACCCTTGTTAATAATCCTTTACTCCGACAACATCTAAGGTTCCTCAAACAATGTGGTATCTCACACCAGGCAAATCCTTCACCCTTCCCCTTTTTACTAAGAATATAGAGTGTTCTTGTGAATTATGGCAAATACTAGGTATATAAGCAGTGATTTCAAATCCAAAGGCTAATTATACTTTGACAAGTTTACATAAGACAAAGTTTGGTTTGTTAGGGTGATTATGGAAAAATTGATAAATAAGTCATCTTTACTTCCACTCTATAGAATTGTACATGAGATTTTCACCTTATATGCCTCCTTGTTCAATTCTTCTAAAGTTATTGGACCCTTTTCATTGGTCGAGAAACTCTTCCCTTCATTCACTTAATCTCGAAAAGTAACTAGGATAAATTCAGTCATGTTTTCATGTTCCAATTAAACACTTTCATTTTTTATTAATCTTAAAAGAAAAGATTTTGGTTTTTACCAAACATATGCGGATCCAATCATGATCTTATAACAACAACAACAACAACAACAAAAATAAGAGATCTTATTCCATTAATCTTTTTGCCCCTCATTCTTTGAGAATCAAAAAGGTATTTTTTAAGTCTGAATTTGTTCATTTGGAATATGGGCTCTTCATTATTTATTTTATTGTTTTATATATTATCTTCCCTCTCTTTTCTTTTTTATTCTCTTCCATCATTCCTCAAGTCTCATAGATTTGATGTTGTAGAATTTGACCCCCTTTCTCATTAAGTGTGTTATAACCCAATTTTAGCTCGTTGGCTTTTAATTTAATCTTATGAAGATTAAAATTTAAAATTAAAAGATCATGGATTTATTTCAAAGAAAAGCATGACTTGTCAACTTGTGGAAAAACTAGGGAATACAATGTGCTTTTGTTATTCTCTTTTTATCATCAAGATAATAATAGTTATCTGTTTGATTCTTTATCAAATTTAAATTTTAAAAAGAAAGAATGAGTTTAATTGGAATTTTGTTTCTCATACGCATTGGAATTCTTATATTATAAATACAATCTCAATGTATGTGCACAAAAGGAGGAGGCCATTATAAGAAAATATGGGGAGACAAAAAAAAAAGAGGAAAAATATTAGACCTAAACCTAGCCGCCCACATAAATGAATAAAAAGAACTCAAAAATAATTACCTCAGGGAGACCCCCCCAGCCTTTTCACCAAAGAGACTTGCCTCCAGTTTCACTCACATTCTTGTCAGCTTCTCTTACCTTTAAAGGTGTTTTCAAGGCCTTCTAAATATGCTATCACAAGCCTTGTATCTGAACAAAGGAGAAGGTCACATAAAGGTTTGATACAATCTTAGCTAGCAAGATGTAGCATTTGAAATTGCTCATATTACCACCTTCTTGATGACAAACCCAACATTTTAAAGTAGACGAACAAGTGGACCGATTACTTCAATTATAGCTTGCAAAATTTCATGAATAAGCTGTTATATTAGAGATGGTCCAACAAGCTTCCTTCTTGATACTCTTTTTATAATTGTTGGCCAATAAGTTCAAAAGGCAAGGCAACGCTTGATGATGGATGATACACCTCCAATCCTTCAACATCATCAATCATCTTAGCTAGAGATTTACACCTCCAATTTCAATACAAAGAAAAACATCCCTACCTTCAGACACCAAAAAAAAATAAAGGATTCGGCGTTCTATTTTTTTTCTTCTTGTTGTTGTGAAAGTCCTGCAGATAGCATTGCCTCCTTCTCTCATCATTCAGCTCGTCCCTCACGACTAGCCACAACACCAAAGTCCTGTGGTGTAGTTTCTTCTCCTTCATCAATGCAACTTTTTCTTCCATAGACACAGTGAGTTCTGAAAAGCAATAGCAACACCTCCTCCTTCTGCACCAGCGGCGTCCACACCAGTAGACTAATGGTGCAACTTCTTCTTCGCCAGCACAACAATCTCTTCACTAGCGCTTCTCAATAGCCCAGTCATCTTACACTAGCTACAATCATGGAGTCGTCTTCAACCCCGACAACCATCACTGACTCACAACCCCTAAACCATCAGGAGCAGGTATTAGTCAGAGCAACAGCCCAGCAATGCAACCAGCTTCATCCCAGTCGACGCCACCCATCGTCTTCATCACCGAGCACCAACTTCATCACTGCACCAAGTAAGCTCTTCTCGTTTCTATGCATGCATAAACTTAATTCACTTTGTTATTGTGTATGTGAATTTTAATTCACTAGTAATTGTTCATGTACACGGGTCTCCTGTTGGCCAACCGAGTTACTGGTTTAGGCCAGCAACTGGGTTGGGCTGCTGGATCCAGCCCGGCCCATATGGTTGAGCTAGATCAAGCCCCCCAGAAAAAATAAAAAATAAAAAAATAGTTTTTTAAAATTTAAATTCAAATTTTATGGATTTATTCACTGGCATTATAATCAAGAATGTTGTACCTTTTTAGGTTACATAATATTTAGCATATCTCTTAAGTTTTTCAAAGCAACTAGAAAGAATTCATTTCAGATGTAGGATACATATCTAGAAGTTTTTGAAAATCAATTATGTATGATGGAATCATCAAATATTTGACCTTTTTTAACTCTGTCAATAACTCACTATAAGCTTGGAAAACAAAGAGAAGATGTGTATGAATGAGATATCTTGTAACAAGAAGAAGGAAAAAAATTAAATAAAGGAACTCTCAAATATTTGTTGATCTTAAACTTGTGGATATCAATGGTGGTTCATTATTTTAATATATCATTTCTTCAGACAGAAAAAGATTATAAAACACTTAGTCAAAATCTCACTTATGATATTTCATTCTCTTCCACAAAAATTTCTAAAGGATTTCACTATAATATATAGATCCATGTATAATATAATAAAAAATAGATGCAATTTATTTACTGCTACTTAGTGTTAGTAATATGTGGTCTGAAAAGGTATATAAAAATACAAATGTGTCTTTTAATCTGTTTTTCAAGCTTAATAGCCCTTATTGGTTGATAATTTGTCCGCTCCTCTAATGAAGCCTATCATATTCAAAGGAGGTGTTGGCCAGTAGGACGTTGCAAAAGTAGTCTACCTCACTCAACTTACCTATAAGCTAGCTTGTAAAATCCTCTGATGTATATTTAATAAAAATTAAATAATATTTCATTATGGTTTTTCTACTAGTCTCTTACTCTTATCAAGCTTAGCCGTATATTCAATAAGAATTAAATTTTTTTAATATATAATTTTTATAAATTAATTATTCTTTGATTTGTTTTCATATAATCACATAAAAATTATGAAGAAATTATTTTTATTTTGTTTGAAACTCACTTGATAAGTTTTTGTTTTAAAAAATATGCTTTCATCCCAAAAAGATTAACAAGAAAATGAGTTTTTCTTTCCATAATAATAGTTTCAACTCCATAATTTAAATTATTGATATTTTTATGCATGTTTATTTTAATTATGTTGGATTTTTATTTAAAAAAAAAAAAAAACAATGTTGTTAATAAAAAAAGAGGTATTTTTGACCAAAACAAAAAAAAAATTGCATGAAATGTAAATGAGGGTTTCAATTTAAGAAATATATTTTGTTTTTTTATAATTTAAATATTTCAAACTCTTACTAATATTTATTTTAATGATTATATAAACAAATAAAAATTAATTTTAAAAATTACCTCATAGCATAACACGATCGTAAAATATAGGATATTTTCTAAATTGCATAGTCAAATGATTTTCATGAATTTTTTTATTGCAAACTCAAACTTTGAGAATAATAAAATTATTAATTAAAATTTGTGGCCATGTTAGTAAGAAAAATAAGCAAGGTAATCAAAACAATAGAATACGTAAGAGATTGAATAAATAAAAGTGAAAGGAATACAACGAACTATGAGACAATTAATAAACCAAAATCATCAAATAAAAAATAACTCAAAAATAATAAATGAATAAGTAAATTAAAAAAAAAAGGCAGGATAAATGTCAGACACCTCAAATTTCCAATTTCCAATAATGTAGGTTTTTGTTTTGTGAATTTATAGCGATTAATATAGCTTGTGTGTAACAATTTGTATATGTACCGCGTAGACTACAAATTTTATGAGTTGTATGACACTAATTATACGGTAGATTGATTTAGCGAATGAAATATTAAATTGTAACAATTTATTTATATCCAATAAAATTAGAGTTTATGAATTTAGTATTTATCTTTGGTATATTACTAAAAGGAATCATAAATTTAGATTCTCCTACTACTAGTATGCCAAAGTTTTGGTCTTATTGACAATTTACATTAGCACTCAAATACTAATTTTATATATATATATATATATATATATATATATATATATATATATATAATTTCAGCACAAATCCATAATAAATTTTTAAGAATAGTTATGGGCGCTATTTCTTAGACCTATATCAAATACTCTGAATTCAAATAACAAAGTCGGGATAAGATGACGGGTATATATTCAATATCTCGTGGGTTCCGGCATTGTGCCGGAGCCCAGGTGTTAGACAAGTACTTAACACCCTATAAACTTGAGTTATATACTCGAGATTCAGGTATTGGACTTGAGCAAAGCACTCGAGCCTGCCTAGCATTTTTTGGGCTTGAGCAGTGCACCCAAGCCCAACTACTGGGTATGTGTTTGACCTCATGGGCCTGGGCCTTCTTTTTTAGCCTAATAACATGCCCTAATGCTCATGAACGAGTGTTTCAAGTACAATCATTTTTCCCTCTTTAACATGTATAAGGGATATTACATCTGCTTACAATGTTCCACTGTGATAAGAATCTGCATCCACTGTGCTTCACTAATCCAGTTGTTTTACCGCCACCAATAATTTAATATGGTTTGAGTGGATATTACAATGTTCCAATAATGACAACAGCTGTAATAAATTTGACCTGCGAAACACGCTTTGTAATAAAGGAGTATCCCTAATATTTTAAAAGAAAGCACAAAAACCACCACTTCCATTTCTTCGAGATTGTCGGTCGACAGTACTTCAACGCCACCATTTCCCCCCCTCTGATTCAATCAATTTTGTGCTCCATGCATGAGGCGACACGTCAACTGAAAACTTGACAAGTGTATTTCATAAAATTAATTTATTATTAAATGTATTTATAAATGCTAAACAGTATTAATAATAATCAAAGAATAATAAAACAAAAGGTTAGTAGATAAATATAAAATAAAATTCAATCAAATTAACACAAAATAATTTTGTTTTAATTTTTAAAAAAATAAGACGACCATAATTTTTATCAATTTATATTAATCCACCACATAAGCAAATGATCTAGTTAAAATTAATAACTTTAATTTTTAGAATTAAATTTTTGATCTAATTATACAATAACAAAAATAAATATGTAAAGAAAAGTGATTAAATAAAATTATATATATATAATTACTGTATAAAATGAGCACTTGTTAATATTAGGAAAAAAATGTTATAATCCTATTAAAAAAAAGTGAATTTAATTATGCTTTATTAAATAAATTTCCAAATAAATTTTTAATTTATTTATTTAAATTAATTTGAGTTCAAAAATTTCAAGATTTAGTTTGAATTAAAAAAAAATGGAAATACTTCAAGATGACATCATTTTATTTTATTTTTTATTTAATTATACAACACACAAAATATAGATGAGATCAAATAAAATTAAAGATGAGTTTAATAAAGAAAATTTAGAATCTATCTTTAATTTAATTATATGACATCAAAAATAGACATTCATAAGAAAGAGATAAATTAAAATTAAATATATTATTAAAAATAATAATTTTATTGAATTAAAATTTAAATCAAAGAGTTAAAAAAAAAAAAAAGGTAAAGGTAGAAAAGAGGTCAAGTACTTGAACCTGGGTGAACTAGTGCGCTTGGCCCATAAAATGAAAAGGCAACGCACTTGGACGTGCAACACCGTGCTCAATTGCATCGTTTTTTTTTTTTTTTTGCTTGGGGTCTACCCTATTTTAAAAAAAATATATATATGACATGATGTTTGAATACCTAAGTTTCGACCACGGGAGAGTTGGTCGAAAAATCAGGCTAGGTTTGTTTTATACCATAGAAAGCAAATTTTTTTTACCTTTTTTCATTTATAAACACCTAATAAACACTATTATAGCCTAAAAAAACTCATTTCTCAGCTCAAAACACCCCTGAATTGGTAAAAAAAAAAAAAATTAAAATCAATTCAAAAGTTTTTTTAATCAATCCCGATCTACTTTTTATAGCAAGATAAATGGTAAAAAACTCTAATTGAAGTTTTCTTCGTCAAATAAAACTCGTTGGTATCAAAAATAACTTACCATATTGTTGATATGTGGCTAATTGTCAACTCTCTTTCCCTATCATTTGTTATTTTCCAGTAATTTTCTTCTTTCTTAAACTAAAGAATTAAAAAAAATACAAAAACCAAAAGATAAAAAATAAAAAACAAAACAATGTTATGTCAAAAGGCATGATTTGAATAGTAAAACCCCTTATTTTAGACATAATGACAAATTCTACATTTTCAATTGTTTTCTAGCAACAAAATCATTTATTTTTCAAACAAATCAAAATAATTTATAATGTTTAAATTCAAAATAATACAATGTATAAGGATAAAATTAAAAAAAATAGATGAATAAAATAAATAAAAAAGATTTAAAAGTACAAAGCATTGTTACAACAAAAATGCTTTGTTAGGGGATTACAATGATTTCCTTATGAAATTGAGTTTTTTTGTTTTTTTAATAAATCGGGACAAAATCGTGTATGCAATTATTTAATTAAATGTCATTTTCTACAACCATTGAAAATTAGAGGAGCAGTGGTAAGAGCAATGTTTTCTGACCCTCTAAGTTAGTTCAAGCTGGTTTTGTGTGAAACAGTCTTCAATCTAAAAACACAAAAAGGCTCTCTCTGTACAGCATGTTTTCAACATTCCTGATGGCCGATTGAAGTTGAAAAACAAAATGTTTGTTCACAAGTTTCACATGCAAGAGCCCAGTAAAACCACATGTATTCTTGAAAATTCCCAGCAGCATAAATTCCTTGAAAGGAGACTTAAATTGTGAAAGAATAATGAACCAAGTTTTTATTATTATTTTTTTAGAGAATAGTGTTGTATGTCAATATATTTTATCCAGGGATTTTCTATCTTCGCTCTTAATTTACATCTCTTAAATGTATGTTTTTGTTGTCACTGTCAGTGACGTGTACAGCACCTGCAGAGGAAGGAGAGGTAGGTTGGCATTTCAAGGTACAATAATGGTAAAATATTTCATATATATTGCACTAGTTTATATTCGCCTTACTTTACATAACAAGTATTAAACCCGGCTCGGATCAAGATCTAATAGACGAGTAGCTGGATCAGTTTAAATTTGTTAAAAGATTTACCAGTGTAATAACCTGATAAAATTTAAGCTATATTTGTTTCCTGTGTTTATATATTATTAGAAAAATTGATCAACGAAAAATATTTTTCAGTCAAAGAAAAATTTGGTTTGGTTTTTAAAAAAGTATTTTTTTGAAAAATTTGAACGGAAAACACTTTCTGGAAGTTGTGAAAAAACTAGAAATATCATATTATTTGCAGATTATATCAAATTTGGTCCTCAAACTTTTGATTGCTATATATATTTTATTTTAACTATTTATTTTTCAATTTCATCTTTTAAAATTTAATTTTTATATTAACTTTGGTTCTCATTTTTATAATTGTTATTTGTTTTTTCCTTATCATTTTTTATTGAAATTTTTTATTTATTAAATTTGATCCTTATTCTTTTAATTGTTACTTCTTTTATTTGAAATAATTTATGAAATGTTAATTATTATTATTTTAATTTCTTTATCTTTTATTTTTTTTAGATTTGATCTCTATTTTTTTATTATTATTTATTTTATTTGAGATAATTTATGAAATTATATTTTTTTCAATTTCATTCTTATTCAACTTTTTAATTTGTAAGATTTATTCCTCATTATTTTAATAAACTTGAGAAAAATAAAACATTAATAAGTTATTTTCCAGCTTATTTTCCATGACATAACCAAACACTGGAAAGTGTTTTCCAACTTATTTTTCATTACATTACCAAACTTCGGAAAATAATTCACTTTTCTGGAATTCACTTTCCAAAAGGAAACTACTTTCCAGCAAATAAATGGGGCTTCAATCAACTCGACGGGTCAACCCATGACCCATGCGAACCCGGACAAGACTCGGTTTTTTTTTTCAAAAGTGGTTTTTCTCATATACCCCTCTTTTTTTATTTTTTTAGTTGATTATTAATACTTTAAAAAGTTCACTATATAAATATTAGAAAAATATTTAGTTTTTTAATTGAGAGATTTGAAACCTTTTAATATATATACTTTATGTTCAAAAAAAAAAGTTATTTTTTTAATGTAGGATTTGAAACTCTTTCATATATATACTCTATGTTTACAAGAAAAAACTTATGTTTTTTCAATGTAGGATAAAAAACCTTTTGGTTTAAATACTTCAACTTAAAAGGATAACATGATATCTTTTCAATGCAGGATTTGAAGCCCTTTAGTATATATATTCTATTTTCCTAAAAAAAAGTTATGTTTTTTTAATGTGGGATAATTTTTTTAAAAAAATATTCTTTTAAACTTCATTATTTACAACATGTATAGTCTATATTCACATGGATTTTTTTTTAAATTTTTTCATATGAAATATTAAAACTTTCAATATTTTTTAAAAAAATTTCCAAGTTGATACAGATTGATCCATGACACCCGATACCTGGCCTCGTGGCCGAGTTAACCTCCAGGCCGGGTTTGATAACTATGGTTTACATAACTACATCGTCCTATGACTATTAAATATATTTTTTATGGAAAATTGTATAATTAAAAAAAATATTTATTATTGTTATTAAATTTAGCTTAAAGTTAAATTTTGAAACTCTTAACTCAACTTTTTATTTAGCTTAAATTTAAAATTAAATTATGTAGAAGTTATCTAGACATGATCCAGTCAACTTGATGAGTTTAAAAATAACATGAATGATAGGTAAAAAGCATGTTTTGACTTTTAAAAAAAAATCTAGTTAATATTTTTTTTAATATTGAAACAATGATATATTTGATCAACCCAAAATTCACAGCTTAATCCGTCAAACCTACGATCTAAGTTATGGACTCCATTAGGTTTGATAACTTTGCTTTTTAAGAAACTATATTTTATCTAATTATACAATAACAAAAATATACGCTCGTAAAATCAAGTACAAACCAAATGTCAAGATATTTTTTTGAGATTGTGATAACTTTATATAAAATAAACTACAATAAAATGTGAAAATCAATTTAAAATCAACCAAATATTGAATAATGATTTTTTTTAAAAAAAAAAGCAATAAAAAAAATCAATACAATTCAATATTAAAGGATGAGATTAGAAAAAAAAATAAAGAAAAAAATCAAAGAAAAAAAAGAATAAAAATAAAAAAAGAAGTTGGGGCAACTTCGAATCAATGTTTCTAACAAAAAAATCTATGAAGTTACTATTTAGGATAATATAGTCTTTCTTATAGAGCCATTAGTCATTATGAAATTAATCAAGACAATTCAGTCTTTTATCTTTTTAAATGCATAATGTACAGAGTACTTTATCCTTAAAAGTAAATTTTTTTAAAACATTGATCAGTAAAATTTTGGTATTTTTATCTTTTATTTGTATAGTGGAAAGATTATATTAGCCTTAAAAGAAAATTTTGTTGAAATGTTGATAGGAGGGAATTTAATCTTCTTACATTTTAAAAGTATAATGTAAAAGCTATATTACCCTTAAAAGAGATTATATCAAATTTGCATGCAAGGACTTTTTTATATTTTCAAAATATGTTTTTAGTTATTAACAAGTTGGCTGGGGTGATTTGTTCTTTTGAGAAAAATCAATGTTATTAAAAAAAAAAAAACAATTATTGGCATGGACATGCATGCGCCAATAAGCAAGCAGCACATGTGGAGTTGTCCCATTTCTAAACGCTACCTTCCAAGGCGTCATTAGAAGCATCTTGTCGTAATCTTTTTATTGGTACCGTATTGTATATGGTGGAGAAGTGGTTGAGTTTCAGTGAACTATTTTTTTCTTCTCCCTCTTTTTTCTCTTCTTATTGCTAAAATATAAAAGTATCATTTCATTTGTTTTTTGTATCCACTTTGATCGTCATTTTTCTTATTACTATTTTTTTAAAAAAATTATTCAATTTCATCTATCGTCATTTGATTTCATTTTGTTTTAATATCGAATTTGCTCATCATTTTTTGATAACTATTTGTTTATTTATTTTTTTTAATTGAATTTTATTTTCATTTTCATCCTGTAGCATTTGTTTTCAAATTATTTTTTATATTAAATTTAGTCTACAACCTTTTTATTGGCCTTTCTTTTGTTTTGGGTCCTTTTTCTATTGTATTTTTTTAGTATTTTGTTGTTTTAAAATTTTATTATGTTATTTTAAGGGTTTGCCTTCTATAATTAACATAGGTTAATTTTTTTTCTTTTTTAGATTATTTTTAAAATTTTATTTTTTAAAAAATATTTTCCTTCAACATTTGATTTATGAGGAATTATTCTTTGTGATTTTTTTTCACTTTTCTTTTTATGAGATTATTCTAAGTTTGTGCTAGAGTCGTGAGGTTAACTGGTTAACCCGAGTTGACTCAAATTTTTTTTTGTTGTTTTTTAATTAAATCTTTTTCATTTTCATCCATTAACATTGAGTTGTTTATAATTTTATTTAGTTGTTTTTTATTAGCTGCATAATTTTTTTTACATTATCAATTTTTTTATCGGTTTATTTATTATTATTGAATTTTTTGTTTGTATTATTTAGATTACTCGAGTTTATTAAACTCAATTGAATCAATGACAAGAGTCTCAAATTTTTTAATGTTTTTTTAGGAATGCTTACATCATCATACCATCCTTTTTTTTTATGTTGAAATAATTTTGAGCCAACTTTTAATATAGCACAACCCCCCCCCCCCCCCCCCCAAATTCATTACTCTCTAGTAACTCTAAAAGCAAAAAATAAATGAATAAAAACAACTCTTGAACCCTAATGTACTTTGTCTAGCATGTTTTAAAAAAAAACATCACTTCATTTAACTCCTCTCGTGTAGAAAAACTTATTAACATTAAAATTATTTTTTTTAATAACATTAATATGGTCATCTAAATACTTTCTCTTTCCTCAGTGTTTTCTATTAACTTTGTCTCTCTTTTAAATATCTAGGAACTAAAACATGAAGAAATATTTTAGTACTGTAATGTAAAAAGATAAAATAAAAACGATAAAATAATTAATAAATTGAAACTTGAGAGATTAAATTAAAGTCTTATACACTAAAAATGAAACTGGGTTTTGATTTGTTTTTGGTTAAATTTGTTTTTTATTCTTTTAATTTTTTTTATTATAACCTAAGACTCTGTTTTGTATTCTTGATCTTTAACTCAACGTTAAAATATTCTTTGACACTTTATAGATGTTGGGCTTGGTTTTATATTTTAAATCTGTTTTCACAATAATTTTAATAATAGAAAGGGTAACTTTGTCTTTGTATTGCATCACCCATATTGTATGTCCACTCAAAAGAGTAAAGCTAGAGAAAGAAAAGATAAAAAGCATGTGTGGTAGTGCGTGTGCATGTCTCTCTAATAGTTAGAAAGAAAGGGTTGGTGGATACATAAAGCTAAGAAAAGAAAACATAATGTTAACTTGCCACACATGTCACTTTCGTCTAAAATTACTTGAATGACCTTGCTCTCATTCTAAAGTCTGGACTTTGAGAGTATGGCTGTGGTTGTTTTTTAAAGTATTTTTCGTGCCGAAATACATCAAAAAATATTTTTTTTAATTTTTTTTAAGATTAACACATCAAAACGATCTAAAATATATAAAATATTAATTTTTAATAAAAATAAAATTAATTTTTTGTGAAACGTGATGCAATCGATGCCTAATCCCCTTTATGCTAAATTAGTAAGAGAAAAAAACCCAAACTTCTCTTTTAAAATCAAATCGGTGGGAAAATAATTTTAAGATGAAGAATCTTATGTTTATTTTTTTATTTTTCCGGGTTTAAATCTTAAATTTATTTTTAAAATTAATAATTTATTAAATCTATTTTATTGACGTGAGGGGTTCAGATTTTAAAATCATTTAAAAAATAATGATATCGCTGCAAACTAATATAAAAATATCTTTAAGGGTATTTAATTTCTTGCTATAACTTTATTAAAAAAACAATAATTCTCTAGATTTTATTCCAACATACAAGAACTA
Organism: Populus tomentosa; assembly: GCA_018804465.1. Taxonomy (NCBI): domain Eukaryota; kingdom Viridiplantae; phylum Streptophyta; class Magnoliopsida; order Malpighiales; family Salicaceae; genus Populus; species Populus tomentosa. The sequence goes on from CM031981.1 coordinate 5,359,718, forward strand.
TTGAAACAAGCAAACAAGAAGAATAAAAGGCATAGTTGGATCCGTTTGGGAACTAACTTAAGACTAGCCCTAACCTTCTTACATATGCGAGAACTAGTTAACAAGTCTAAAAAGTACCCTCTGCTTTTGATCTCGAGAGAATAAATTTAATATCTTTTGGGTCCTTGAATAACTCTTTGCATCTCACCACAATTTATACGAAGCTCATCCAGAATTTATGAAGAAGAAAAGAATCATAATGAAAATGATGGCCGCACGCCTCCTCCCCAAGGATTTGTGCTTCATTCGAACCCCATGAACATTTTTTAATTCGTTAAAAATATTATAATTAATAATATTTTGTGATTAATATCATCTTCCTCCTTGAGATGTTGATCTAGGATCCCAATCTTAGGTTAAGCAACGAGAAATTAATAATCTCTTATGGTATGATTAACTGCAATAAGTTTTATGAGGTACTATAAATCATAATAATAATAATAATAATAATAATTTAAAGGTTAATAGAAATTACAAAATCTTTCCTTTGTACCCAAAATGTCCCCAATATTCTGAAGAACTGCTTATTGATAAAAGGAATTTTTTAAAAAATACATCAAGGGTGTTTTGGATATAAAAAAGAATCTTGTAATATTTGCACAAGCATTGAGAGAGTTTGTGCCAAATGTTTAAAGTTTTTGGATGATATGTGCAATTTTATAACAATCCGGGAGTGTGGATGTGAATGGCATGATTATTTGTGTTGGAAAAAATAAAGAAAATATCAATAAAAAATAAATAATATAAACATGTCATAGAAAACATGTATCATTAGATTAAGTATAATCACATAAATAATAATGAGTCATACTCATTACTCACTGCATGAGTATACCTTATTACTCACTACATGAGAAATACGTGTTATTGTGTGAGAATTTAGCTAAATATGTTTTTATGATATAACCGAAAAAAAAAGTTTTTTTTTTTCAATTCCACAATAAAGCTTTTCTTAGACCAATTTATTTTTTAATTAAAAATATTATTTGATCGTAATTTTTATTAGGCTACACATAAATGTTTATGTTATCAAATATATTTATAAATGCAGTTGTCTTTCTCAATTGATTTTGTATATTTTTTAAAAAATATAAAATATATAGTAATATTCTAGGGGTGTTTGAAATTATAATACAAAATACTTTTTAAAATATTTATCATTTAAAAACACACACACATATATATATTTTAATACATTAAAATATTTTAAAAAATATTAGTTTAATATTTTTTTAAAACTAAATTTTTTTTTTAAAAAATAAAACAGAAGCTGTATTAAACACTTCTAAGATGATATTTATATTGTGGTAGCGGTTATTTTTTATTTTGAAATATATTAAAATAATATTTTTTATAAAAAAATTATTTTTAATATTAACATAATAAAATAAATCTGAAACTATAAAAAAAAAATATTCTAAGATTGAAATTAAAATTTAAAGAGTGTTTTTTTAAATAAGAAACAAATAGACTCAAAGTGATTACGCTAGACCAATCAAATGTTGGAAAGCACTAATCAGACCGCAATGTAGGGTCATGTGGTCGTAACACGTAAAATTGAAAAAGAAAGGCAGTGCAGAGGACACATGGATTAACGGCACTAATGGAGAGGGAATACGTGGATGGGCTTCTGCCCTCGATCTCAGCGAAAGAAGAAAATATTATTAATTCACAAAAGAGGACTTCTTCAACTTGGCCGTTGTGTAAAAAATCACCACTCCATGCCCATCTTCCTCTATTTTTATTTGGACAAAAACAGCCTGCAAAGCAGATTCTGCCTTGCCTAGGTGCCATTCCTCCGTGCCAACAGTTCAAAATGAAAACAAATAAAAAATAAATTGGCAATTAAAAGGTACGGCGTGTCTGAGAGTGATGTTATAATTTGTTTCAAATTATTTTTTATTTAAAAAAATATTAAAATAATATATATTTTTTATTTTTTAAAAAATATTTTTAATATCAGTGTATAAAAATGACCTAAAAATATAAAAAAATATTAATTTAAAACAAATAAAATAATAAAAAATTTTATTTTCTTAGAAGCATTTTTGAAACATAAAAAGAAATAAAGCCAAGAAAAATTCACTTCAGAAAAAAATTAAGTATTATATAAGTTGATTTTATTGTTAAACTTCGGCCTCGTTTGTTTGATGGAAAGTGGTTTTTTAAAAATTATTTTTCAAAATTTTTTATTATTATTTGTCATTATAAAAATTGGTTAACATAAAACACTTTTCACTCACAAAAAAATTTGGCTTGGTTTTCAGGAAAGTGTTTTTCTTTTTATTTTGGACGGAAAATACTTTTCAGAAGTTGTGAAAAATTTATAAATATTATATTATTTACTGATTATAAAAAATTTGGTCCTCAAACTTTTGATTGCTATATGTTTTGTTTTGAATTATTTTTTCAATTTTACCCCTTAAAATTTAATTTAATTTAATTTTTATATTAATTTTGATTTTTATTTTTGTGGTTGTTGTTTACTTTTTTATTATTATTATTTTAATTAAAATTTTTTATTTATTAAATTTCATTCTTATTTTTTTGTTTGTTACTTATTTTATTTGAAATAATTTATGAAATTATAATTATAATTATTTTTTTAATTTTTTATCTGTTAGATTTGTTATTTTGATTGTTATTTATTTTATTTAAAATAATTTATAAAATTAAATTTTTTATCCATTCTTATTTTCCCGTAAATAAATTCTATCAAATTACCACGAAAGATTTACATTACTTATTTATGAAATCAAATAATAATCCAGAATTACTCATGCTTGATACGTAGATGTTGCTGTCAACCTGACAATTTAGAAAATAAAACCCTTACAAAAAATAAGAGAAATCGTTTCGGGAAATTATTAAGACCAATAATTTTCCGAGAGGCACCGTAGTAAATGGCATAAATATTATTAAGTTGAACAAGCTTTAAGAATATATATTAAAAAAGAAAAAAGTAAAATGGTGACGTCAGCATCTGGAGCATCGAGATCTTGCAGCCAAAAGAAGCTTCCCTTGATACTGGTGTACAATCTCTCACTCCAAACCTCTTTTTTTCTTTTTCTTTTTCGCTTTTCCACTATCTCTCTCTCTCTCTCTGCGCACAAAATTCTTGCAAAGACAAAAACCAAAGGCGAAGGGAGAGATGGATTTAGTGAAACAAAAAGAGTTGCAGAAGAAATAAGAGCAACCCAGAAAAATTCAACATGAAAGCTCATAACTTGAGCCTCATTTTGATTGTATTATCATCATTGACCACACCCAAAAGTGCAACCATAATTCAAGACTCTAACATCCAACGAAGAATTCTCCACCAGCCATTATACCCAGTCGCTTCTGCACCACCACCAGCCACCGACTCACAACCACCGCCACCAGATAGCTCAGCTATTGCAAACCCAGACCAGCCCTTTTTCCCTGAAGTCCCAAATGGGCAAACCCCAGATCTTGGCCAGCCACCACCAGCATCAGCAGTCAACGGGACCATACCAATCCCAACGGCAACACAGCCAGCCAAGCCTGCTAAGAAAGTGGCAATTGCAATCTCAGTTGGGATTGTCACTTTAGGGATGCTGTCAGCTCTTGCATTCTTTTTGTACCGACACCGGGCTAAGCATCCAAGAGAATCTCAAAAGCTTGTTGGAGGCAATTCTCAAAGATTTGCAGATGAATCTAGAGTTCCCCCGTCAAGTTTTCTGTACATAGGAACTGTTGAACCAAGCAGGGCATCAACAACTGAAGTAAATGGAACAACAGCAACAACAAACGGAGCCAATACTTCACCTTATCATAGACTAAATTCAATCAAAAGATCTGATAATTATAGGCCTAGTCCTGATTTGCAGCCACTACCACCACTACCTAAACCTCCTCCTCCTCCTCCTCCTCGATACGAGAATGAGAATTTTCCATCCCCAACATCATCAATATCGGATGAGGAGAGTCTTGACACAGCTTTTTATACGCCACAGGGCTCCACAGTTAGCAATGACGATTCCTATTACACACCTGTTCTGGTGCGGCCTGCTAATGCTGCTAGGAATGATGTCCGTGTCCAAGCCACAAATTCTGTTCCGCACTCTAAAAGAACCTCTCCGAAATCAAGATTTTCTTCCATAACTTCACCGGAAATGAAGCATGTCATCATTCCTTCGATCAAGCAGCCGTCATTAGCACCGCCGCCGCCTCCACCACCACCGCCATTGCCGCATCAGGATAAAGTCCAGGTTCTTGAGTCAACAACTTCATATTTTTCTAAAAGGCCAAAATTTCCAGTCCCACCACCACCACCGAATATGGAACTTCTTCGATCCATATACAATCATCAGTCAAGTAAAATTCCAGGTCCACCTCCACCTCCACCTCCACCTCCACCTCCTCCGGCTCCGGCTCCAATGTCAACATCAAGAAAGATAGGATCTTTAGAAACAGCTAAAACAATGGTTGTTTCTTCGATGCCTGCAACAGTAATGGCGAAGCAAAAGCCCTCAGCTCCTAGTCCCAAAGCCATTTTGAAGACCGGGATAACAAAAACTACCGAGGAAGTTAATAAAGGAGCCAGTTCCTCAGAGAGGAATGATGCAGATGACAATGATGGAGAAAAGCCCAAGTTAAAGCCTCTGCATTGGGACAAAGTGCGGGCATCCTCAGACCGAGCCACAGTGTGGGACCAGCTTAAATCCAGCTCATTTCAGTAAGTGAAGTTTAGCAGTAATTCCCTTCACCAAATTATTCTTTTATAAAATTTACGATCATTTGGTCACTACGTTTCTTGTTAGATTAAATGAGGACATGATGGAGAGTCTTTTTGGCTGTAATTCTGCGAATTCGGTACCAAAAGAAGCTACAAGAAAATCGGTTCTGCCTCCTGTTGAGCATGAAAACAGAGTGTTGGATCCAAAGAAGTCGCAGAACATAGCGATACTGTTACGAGCACTGAACGTGACACGAGATGAGGTGTCTGAAGCTCTTTTGGATGGTATGCGATATTGTTCTTTTCTGTCTTTGATCATTTTCACAGCCTCATAAGAAGATAACGAAATGCTAATAAACAAAAAAGAACCGAAATACTGTTCTCTTGCTTTTTGCTTGAAACTAGTAATTTATGAGACCAGAAGAACTAAGGTAGCTAGGGAGAGCTCCACAAAACCAACAATAGATGCCCATATTGCTAGAGTGAACAGCTAGCCCATATTGTAGTACATCTCAAATTCTGTACCCTTTCCTGACTGCTTCGGGAAGAAAAACATATTTTCATGTTTAGTTTTTACTCATTTCAAAATTCTGACACATAAGCAGATTGTTATGAGCTTAGGGTGATTAAATGTATCTAGGTGTATGCCCGAAAGCTGAAAGAAAGAACTGGGTTGAATGCAGTAGTTATGGTTGAAGTGCTTAAATTGTAAGATACCATGATTGCAGCTGAAAGCAATGGAGTAGAAATTTAAGCAGTGTTACATACACCACATGCATCATTATGTTAGTTGTCCTAAAAAATAATTGCTACCAAAAAAAATAAGAAGGAAAGAAAAGGGAAAACTTTAGAAAAGAAATTCGTGAAAGACCTAGAAACATGCATTATAGGCAAGTCCCAACAGGTTGTTGGATGGAAAAACACCAAGTTAACTTTTTGTAAGAGGAAGGAAGGTGACATGTAGCAAGCTTTTGTTGGTTTCCTGTTAGTTTATCCAGGAAAAGTAGAGAAAATTCTGAGGAAAATACTTTAAAGACTAATTAAGAGGGAACACCTTATGTTTAAACTGTTCTACAAACTTGCCTCACAGAGTCCCTCCCTCAAATCTCACCTATGTTGTAAATTGCTTCCATTATTTCTTCCCTTTCCTCTCAATTCTGAACCAAAAACAAGGAAAGAAGTCCGGAAACTTGATTTTGTCTCTCCCTTTTCTCCTCACCAAACTCTATGTTAGGCTCTAAGCTTCTGACACCTTATTTCCAGTCATCACCCAAGGACATTACTCAAGCACTTTCCTCATCAGAACTAGGTGAGACTTCGGCAACTGTGTAGTTCTGAAGAGAATGTATTTAATGTTAATCACTAGTTGGAAGCTAGAACAGGTAAATATTTCCAAGTAATACTGCCCAAAGACCTCCATACAGCACCAGAAGAAATACAATATGCTTCTTTAGATGTTTTAACACATGCTGCCACTTTAGAATTGGTAACTTCTACAACTTCCCAAAATTCTGTCATAAATACACTTGAGCTAGATATCAGCTTAGCCATTACCCTTTGTTGTGCAAAGCCCAAGCAAACCATATAATAACACAAAATAAAAGGGACACACAAATTTGATGTGGTTCGGCAAAGCCTACTCCACAAAACTTCACTACCCAATATTGGGGATTGCAACCACTGATCAAGCACACACTCAAATATCAAAACCCAAATGACAACCAAGAAATCACTCACAACAAAATACCACACTAATACTTTTGGCTATTGCACTATTTCTTTTGTTGCCACCACACATCATCAATATTGGAGGCATGCATAAACTAGCCACTACACATGCTATTTATACTAGCAACAAGGTCCTTCAATAGGAGGAGAATTCTTCTTTCATTAAGAAAAATATCAAGTCCAACTCCAACAATGAAAGTCTTTTCCTAAATAGAATATGTCAAGATTTTTCATTCTTGTTTAGGACACCACACCGTGCAATTACCAATCTAACAAACCAAATCACGGATTTAAACCACAACTCGACAATCTCCACCTTGGCTTTAATTGTGACAAATCATCGATCTTGTTTTCGTGAAGTATGCAACTCCACTCTTCTTCACCTACACTTGTTTTTTTCTTGCATATTTCTTCTTATGAAAATCTTCTTTACAACTATCTATCAAAATAAAACTAACTCTCTTCTTGGATGCAACTGAACAATGCATTTCATTTACTTCACTACATGCTTCATTGCATGCTCCACCTTGAACTGCAGCTCCTATCAACTTATACAAATCATTACACATCAATTTTCCTTTTGTCATTGCCAAAGAACCGGGACTAACTCTCGTAACTCCACCTTCAACAAAATGCTTATAACCACGTGAGTCAAGTATTTCAAATGAAATCAAATTCTCTTAAAGATTTGGCATGTGCCTAATGTCATCAAATGTATTCATTATATACTATCATGCATCTTTTTTTTTCACTTTACCAATTCCAACAACTTCTACTTCATGATTATCCACCAACGCAATGGATTCTCCACCATAAATTTCACAACTACTAAAACAATCCTTATTAGCACCAAACATGAAAAGAGTAAGCGAAGTCTAAAATTCATGAAACCTTCAACGATTCCTTACCTTGAGGAGATCATCATCATGTACTTCACCAACCGCAGTAGAAGCTACATCTACATGCTCCTCACAGCTCTTCTTCTTCTTTTCCTTAAATTCATTTAGATCACTCTTCAACCTCCTACAATAAAATTGGAAATGACCTTTCCTATGATAGTAATAATACTCCTTATTACTATAATCCACTCTTGGTTTTGATCTTGATCTTGACTTAATTCTATCACAATTAGTTCTTCGTACTATATTTTCATCACCATGATCAAAGTTCATCACACAAGCTCTACCTCTGTTGCCACCACTAAGCTTTTTAAATATCCTACTATTTAATAGCATAGCAGTGATATCCTCCACATTAGCCGTCTCTTTCCCAACCAACAATGTTGTCATCAAATCATCATAAGATTTTGGAAGAGATGCTAATAATATCATGGCTAGATCCTCCCCATCAATCTTCACATCAATTATACAATCAATTTATTGAATTTATTCAAGTGATCTAGAATATTCATGCCATCATTCATCCTCTATCTATATAATTCCTTCCTCATATCAATACAAATTATGAGTGGTCTCGACACTTACATCTTCTTCACATCAAACGGTCCCACCTTAAATTTTGCACTCGTCCTTCAATTGTTTTGCACAAATCTTCAATCAATCTCGAACTAGGTACTAGTTGTTGTGCAAAATCCAAGCAAACCAAATAATAACACAAAGTAAAAGGGACACAAAAATTTGACTTGGTTTGGCAAACCCTACTCCACAAAACTTCACTATCAAATATTAGGGATTCCAACCACTAATCAAGCACACACTTAAATAGCTCACTACCGAAAACCTAAACTCCAATAAATCACTCGCAACTAAATACCACTCTAATTCTTTTGGTTAAAGGTTTTGGCTGCTGTACTAATTCTTTGGTTTCCACACGCCATCAATATTGGAGGCACGTGTAAACTAGCCACTTCACAAGCTATTTATACTAGCAACAATGTCCTTCATTAGGAGAAGAATTCTTCTTTCACTAAGAAAAATACTTCAAGTCCAACTCCAACAAGGAAAGTCTTTACCTAAACAGAATATGTCAGCACATTCCATTCTTGTTTAGGACACCGCATCATGTAATTACCAATCTAACCTAAACCAACTCACTAATTTAAGCCACAACTCAACATATTTTCCATGTAGAATTATAGATAACAAAATAACAAGAAGTAATGCTTGTGAATAGTCTTCTAATACAAGCCTCATGGTTTCACATGACAAATTTGCATAAATATGAATGCATCAATAGACAAATATAGTGTGTATTTTGCCATTGAAAGACACATAATAGTGAATGTCCTATTTATGCAAGTTGCACCTTCAATCTTTTCCTTCTATAACTTGCATGTGGACACCAAAAAATCGAGACCCGGGGTATTTTTCAAAAATAAATATGAAAGGCTGGAAGATTGTTCGTCATTGATATCAGGAAGATCACATACCATCATATGCATGTTCTGTACTTGTATCAACTTTCCTTGTTATATATTGAGTTCAGTTTGCTAACGTTATAAATGAGATACATGTTTGGGTGTAACAGGCAACCCAGAAAGCTTGGGTGCGGAGCTTTTGGAAACTCTAGTAAAGATGGCCCCAACCAAGGAGGAAGAAATAAAACTTCGAGAGTACAGTGGTGACATCTCCAAACTGGGATCTGCAGAACAATTTCTCAAGACAGTACTTGATATCCCATTTGCTTTTAAAAGAGTTGAGGCGATGCTATACAGAGCCAATTTTGATACAGAAGTTAAATATTTGAGGAAATCTTTTCAAACCCTAGAGGTATGGATACTGGCTAAGCTTACTGCCGAACTCACTCTGTTTTTTAATCTAAGATCATTTAAATTATTTTGGCTGAAAGGTTGCTGCTAATGAGGTTCACTGTGTTTTCTAATGTAAAATCTTTTAAATTCTGTGTACACTAACTCCTAGGAACTTAATCCTGACATCTTCCTATCTACCAGGCAGCAAGTAAGGAATTGAAGAATAGCCGGTTATTCCTCAAACTCCTTGAAGCTGTTCTCAGGACAGGGAACCGGATGAATGTTGGCACAAATCGTGGTGATGCTAAAGCATTTAAGCTTGATACACTCTTAAAACTTGTAGATATAAAAGGAACTGATGGGAAAACAACATTACTCCACTTTGTGGTCCAGGAAATTATTAGATCAGAAGGAACAAGTACCGATTCTACAAATGAGAAGTTGCAAGACAGTACACTCTCCAAAGTGAAGGAGGATGATTTTGGGAAACAAGGATTGCAGGTTGTGACAGGACTGAGTAGAGATCTCGGCAACGTAAGAAAGGCAGCTGGAATGGACTCTGATGTTTTAAGTAGCTATGTTTCAAAACTCGCAATGGGGCTCGAGAAAGTCAGATTGGTTTTGCAGTATGACAAGCCGGACATGCAGGGGAAATTCTTTCACTCAATGAAGCTGTTTCTAAGAGGCGCTGATGAGGAAATTAGCAGGATTAAGTCTGATGAAAGGAAGGCTTTGTCACTGGTGAAAGAGGTCACAGAATATTTCCATGGGGATACAGCGAAGGAGGAAGCTCACCCGTTCAGAATTTTCGTGATAGTAAGAGATTTCCTAAATGTATTGGATCATGTCTGCAAGGAAGTAGGGAAAATGCAGGACAGAACAATGGTGGGCGCAGCTAGATCCTTTCGGATATCAGCGACGGCTTCACTACCGGTTCTCAACAGATTTAATGTTAGACAAGATAGAAGTTCAGATGAGGAAAGCTCCTCTCCTTAAAACCATGTCCATATAAATTTTACGAAGATGATCAAACTACCTGATAGTTTTTACGGTTACAGACTCCTTTTCAATTGAAGCAACAGCACGGAATATCTATTCTCTTTTTTTTCCCATTACAAGCGAGGGAGTGAAACGACGGAAAAGAATGAACAAGTCAGAAATTCTTTCATTGTCATGCAAATCGGGTGTCAGATGGAGAAGAGACTTTTAGCTTGCAAGAGAGAGGAGATTCATATCGCATAAGAAATTGTTGACATCCAGTGACCACAGACTGGCTATTTTCCTCCGTCAAGAAGAGAGAAATGCCAGATTACTTGGAAGGTTTTCTTTGCCCAGTGGGGATTTGATGAGATAATTGGGACGCTACAACAATGACAATGACAGGCTTGTGTTTTTCCACTGCAGTAGAGTTGCCATAGATAAGATAGGAATCTATTCATTTAGATGATGAGATTCTAGCAATACATTTTCATGAAAGTATAATGTTTTTTTATATTTATATATGTTACAAGCAGTGATGTGTTGTTACACTCCACATTTATTTGATACTATATGATTAACTAATAAATAGTTATAACTAGCAGATTTCTTGTGCTAGCTAATTGTTGTCTTGAGCCAACAGATAGCCTTGCAGGCATATTCTTTTACGCATGGCAAAGCCAAGGAAAAAGAAAAGGGTTTAAAAGAGAAACATTCCAAACTTGTTGAATGAGTATCTGGAATAGAAGCTTATGATGCGTCCAAAAAAAAAATAACACTCAAAATGTATAGGTTGGAAAGGACCATCTTTGAGATAAAAAAAAAAAAAAAAAGGATTAAGCCCCACATACACTTCTTGGTTATTGCTTTATGTATAGAACTGTCAGCCAAAGAGAGCATTTATAGTCAAGTTTTTATTAATTATATATTGACCCTATTTATCTTACTTATATTTCCCATTTCGCCCTATTACTTTTCCTTAATTAATTTATGCCCTATCACTTTTCTTTTATCCAATTTCACCTTCTTTTTTATTTTAATATATGTTTCTTTTGTTTAATCCAATCTGATTTACTTTTGGATTAAATAAATTCTTTTATTTTCACTCAAGAAAAGTTTTATCTGAGTTTTTTTTATCAAAAATCTGAATTTTTTTATTTTGTCCTTGTATCGTTAGTATTAATCCTTCCACTAAAACTTTAACATCATTTTCTTATTTTAAAATATTTTTTTTTATTTTTTAATCTATCAAAACTCATTACCTATTAACTTTAAACCCAAAATTCATAAATCTCTTTCCAACTTCAATAATACTTTTAGATTTATTTATGGAGGTTATCATCTCTATTACTTATCATATTTATTATTATTTTCATCATTTATTCATTTCACTCAACCCAAATTTTCATTACTCATCAGGATTTTAATACCTTGAATCCTATATTTATATAGAAATTTACATTCTTCCTTCCTTAAAAAAAATTCACCTTTAAAATTTAAATCCTTGCTTAGACATGACATTAAACTTAGGCTTCTTTTATCCTCCCTTTAATCACATTTATCTCATCATAATTACTTATGCTATTTCCTGGCTTTAAAGCCTTCATTTTTCTACTTTATCTTATTGTTTTATTGCTCATCTCACATTGATCCCCAACTTGTATATAGTTACAAGTTTTCTATTATTAATCAATAAACAGTTTCCTATCACTTAAAATCTTATTCATTGAAAAAAATCACTTAGCACAATATTACATGTAATACTTGCCTAATAAGATTCTATTATTGATTTCCTCCCTTGTAATATAGCATAGTTCCACTTATTAATGGAGACCAGGTGAATTATCCATTATTACATCTCTATAGGACATACTTTTTTTCTCAAAGCAACCATTTGCATGTTTGTTAATCAGTTTAACAAACATAATAAAATCACAGACGATATCATACACATGTTTACTATTTGGCTTCATATCCTTAAAACTTTCAAGCGTATATGTTACCAATAACAATTTGTCTTCCCTTGAAACTCTTCATACCTTTTTTCATGTGCAAATATCTTCAAAACCAATTATTATGCTATTACCAGAGTTAACCTTAATATCATAATAACAGCTACATCTCTATTTAGGACTCAAATTGAATCAATTTCCTTAGATCTTTTCATACCACATGTCATCTCTTTTTAGTAATTACTCCCAACCAACATTTATTGATCAAGGATAACCATATTGTTTACAATTTTGTATGGGTTGGCTTTACCCCCACTTCAACCATTTGGTGTCAAACTTATCTCAGGAATTTTATCTTTATAATTATTATTATCATGTCATTAATATCATTGTCGTTACTATGACATAACTTTCCTCATTGGTTATATTTTTGTTAGTCTATTGAGTCACAAACCAAAGGTTCTAATACCAACTATAATATCCTAGGATTTTAATCACAACATTAATGAAAATGACATAAATTGTTTTATAGACAAAACATCAAAACAATTTCTATTTATCATCCAATAATTTTATCAATGAATATAATGATACCGGTGACCTGGTCAAATTGGGAGAAGCTGTTGGTATTATTGTGGGCCAATCCATTGGAGAGCACAATTTATTTCTACACATTAATAAGGTTTCCATACTTTTTAAATTACATACACATAAGTTGTTCTAGAAGTATTCATTTGAAATACATGAATCACTCCCACAAGATAGGCTAGATAACTCAATGAAACTTAGGAGATACTAAGGTCTTCAAGAAAAAAATACCTAAAACACCACACACACAAAGGATCACAAAAATCATAATAATTATTTACATAATCATGCTTGCTAATGTTTAGAAACTATACAAGAAAAACCAATTTCTTTAATTTTTTCTGTAAAGTCCTCAAACCTGTATTATTTTCCAAACTTGGTATATTCTCATTAATTATTTATGAATTTTATTTTCATTATTATACGCACCAAACTATCATTGTCACATTGTAGTGACTCTTATATTTACAACCTACTTTAACTCAACTTAATACGAAATATTTGTTTCATCTTATGAATTTATTAAATTCTTTTTAACACTTTCATACCATGTTTCTCTACATATCAAATTTAATCTGAGTCTTATTTTACCTTACGAGCACATTTTGATTTGTAATATTATTGCATTCACAACACATTCCTTTTATTCAACATATTTAATTCATACAATTTCAATATATGTGTTTTTGGCTACCTAAGCATTCTTCTCTTTTTAATGAATTATATTTATATCTAGCTTCCCAAACATAAATGTCATCTTGACCCAGTAATTTCTGTAATTTGTCATAATATATATAATGTCATTTTTTTTCTTCTAATCAATATCAATTCTAATCCCAACATCTATTATACATGTTATGGTTCATCCATATAAACCCTCAAACTCATTATTATTATTATTCCAGCCTAATTTTGATATATATATATATATATATATATATATATATATATATATATATATATTGTGTGTGTGTTACACACATTTGACTTCTTCAAAAAAGAAACAGTGGGGCTTATTTGTGAACTTCTATAGAGAGAAGTTGAGAGAGGTTAGGGAGAAAAGATAAGAAGGGGAGGTGCTCTGACAAACATATTGTTGTTGTCCATCATTGGATTTGACTTATTTTAAAGTATGTTGTGCACCTCATTATTTTTATTATCTTAATATTAAAAAAAATCATCTTGAATTTTTTTAAAGTTAAATCACGCTTTTACTGATCATCCAGGTTGTCTTGGGATGTGTCAAGTTGATTGATTCACATCGAGGCAACTTCAATATAGTTTAATTTTAAACTTGAGTTAGATAAGAAGTCAGGTTAGGAGGTTTTAAGATTGACCTCATAAACTAAATTTAATAATAATGCTAAATAATTTTCTATGGTTTGATTATTTTTTAAAATTCATTTTTTTATTCAAGTTGTAACTTAGCAGACCTGTAAACAAGTCATTATGTTATAAGAATTGTTGTGTGGCTGCAACCTTTTTTCTTAATGATAGAGGTTGAGACACGCCAAAATAAAAATATATGTGTTTGCTTTGCATAAAATATTTTATGTTTCACCAAAATACAATAAAAATATATCAATGGAGTGTTTGCTTTGTATAAATGTTTACTTCTTTGCTAAAATATTTTATATTTCATCAAAATAAAAATATATCATTGAAGTGTCTCAGCCTCTTTCATATGTAAAATATATTTTTATAAAACATTTTAAATGATTTTATTAGTAATGATGTTAAAAATATAATGATAGTAAAGTGATGATATTGTGTTATATTGATGAGATAGTATGGTAGCAGTGATGATGGGGTGAAAGTAAGGATGGTGGCGATGATGGTTTAATGAAGTGGTGGTAATTGTGATAACTTAGTAGTGTTTGTATTGATATGGTGGTGGTGGAGTATAGGGGTGGCAGCGACTTGTTGGTGTTGGTGGTGGACTAATAGGGGTGTTGTTATTGGTGTTAGTAGTGACAGTAACAACGAAGATAGTAACAATGAAGATAATGAAAGTAGTAGTTAGTGTTTTGGTTACCTGGCAAAGTGGTGGTAAGATAGTGATGGTAGTAGATGAAATAACTGGATGATATCGTAAATGAATTATTATCTGTTAAATATTTTAAAAAATTTTATAAGTTGACTGTGAAATATTTTATATTGATCATTTTTTCTATAAACTATTTTACATGAAATAAACCTTGAAAATCAAGAAAACATCTTCCTCTAAAATATTTTGTACACAAAAAATACCTTCAAAATTGCTCTTTTTATGCACAAGCTACCTGAGAATGCTGTTTTGGTAATGTGGTTGCATTGTTTTTGAAAATTTATTTCGAGTTGAGTTTATACTCAAGACATATAAAAATATATATGATTTTTCAGATTTTTTAGATGATTGTTATCTAAAATTGTTAAAAAAAAAATAAAAAAAATATCCTAAAAATAACATTAATTTAATATATTTTTAAATAAAAAGCACTCAAAACATCATCAAAGAGACCTGAAGGGCAATGGCAATACATGCATGAGATTCAAATGTTTTTTCTATTTAATTTTTTACTTTCTATTAAATTACTTTTATGATCTTTTTATCCCAACAATCAATAACTTTCTTTAAAATTAGATAGCGATTCATTTATTTTTATTTTATTATTTTATCTAATAACTAAATATAATGTTGAATTTAATTGATTATATATTATTATTGGTTCTATTGTTTTTGTAAGTGTTATTTTTATTAATTTTAAAAATAAGATATTTGGTTAGTATATAAAATGTAAACAGAGACATGCTCCGTTAAAAACAAGGACATGTTCGCTAGGATTGACGTCCTGGCTAGATCTTCCAACGACATGGACAGTGAGACGTATCGCACCACCAAACGACAAGCTGTGTTTATAAAAGCAAAGAAATACTGTTCCCAGAATAAGGAAGTGATATATTTGCTGATTCATCATTTTTTTTTTTTGTTCACAGTAAGTTAGAAAGGAACAACAGTTTTTTTCAAAAAGACGTTGTTCCTATCTCTACAAGATGGTTACAACAAATCTACAATTGAAATCTGGTTTTTTTGTTCTCCATCAAGAAGACATGGAAAATGCTGATGAAAAGAATGGCGATCCTCCGATGCTCTTTGTCTTGAGTATATTTTTTACTAGTATTCTCCACCGAATCTCATCCTTCTTGCTTTGTTTCTTGGTCCTCTCCTTGAAATTCCTAACACGACAAGTTTCTCGGTTGATCAGTCTAACAAGAGAACGAGGTTTATTCATGTCTTAATGATAGGATGAGAAGTAGAGAAGGCTCACCTGCATAAAGGAACTCTACAGGCCTCTGAATCAACACAGAGACGGGAGTGTAGTTCCAAAAGTTGCCACATTCTCTTGCAATGGATGCAACCACCAGGTACTCTTAGCTTGCAACTAGCAAAATGGCGGACAATCATTTCGAGTCCTTTGCATGCTGAATAGTTGCAGGGTGCCTGATTATCTCTGAAATCTTTATCATGAGGCCCAATTGTCTGACAACCATCTCTGCATATATGAACAAGAGCCTCCATTGCTTCGTATAGTTGGAAATAGATCTTTCTCTCATTTGATTTTCTAATTCTTTCCCTTTGCATCTGCAAATGATTTGGACCATCAGATTTGCCGCTTTAAACATGAGTGGCCACAAATGTTGTACAGAAAATAGATTCCTTACATTTTCTTCATCATCCAAGGACTCCAGAAGTTCCTTTTCAAGTGATGGGTGGCTCTTTTTCATTACTTTCCATCCTTCAGTGATGGAAATTTCCTGGAAGTCCTTCAAGATCATGCGATGACAAATGAGGCTAAGCCGGGGAGCATCACACAACAATGCAAGCTGAAAGATGTCAACTGCATTCTCTGAGGTAAGAAAGCCATGCTCCAACTGCTGAATACATATTTGCTTCAATGCTGGAACCACAAACACATGTGAGAGCACTAGCAAATGCAGTACATAATCCTCCATTTCCTCTTTCTCATAGCTGTGCAAAGACCACGAATAACAGTTTCAGTATAAGAGCAGCAGTGTTAACAAGCTATAAAAAAAGGTCCTAGATACAGCGCATTCATCTTCTTTTTTATCTTCTTGAAGAAACACCAGTGAGGGTAAATTTGTTACCAGGAAGAATACAAGAATCGAATAAAAACTCTAACAGCATCGTGTGGAACACCGTGAATTGAGATTGATCGTCGTCGACCTCGGCCTTTTGCTTGCTTTAGCATTCCTTTCATCACTTGAGAAGCCATTCCCTGTTGAGAAACATTCAGTTTATGAATAATATTCTGTTTTGATTTAACAGAACACATCTTATTATAGCAGATTCATATCTAACAAAGCCTGGAAAATGAAAATTTGCAATTAAAAGATGTGAATTTATTTACAAGATCTGCACAATCTATTGCTGGTAATAGGATGTACTAATTTTCTATGATTGTGCTGTATGTGTAGCCAGAAAAATAAAATCAACAAACACACAGGTTTTCTAAATTCATCACAAGGAAGGAACCAGGAATCCCGTCTCTTTATGATCATTGGCCAGACCTTCTGACAAAAATACAGCAGTTTAGGATAACACAGATCACAGTTCCTTTTGGATATTTCTTACATCCTTCTCCAAACTTTCATTACATGTATAGTCAAATTTCTAAAAGAGCCAGCACTTTGTAATCTAAACCAACTCTTTTATCATCATATATTCAACCGAAAATGAAACAAGGGCTTACAAGAACACTAGCATGCGCATATATGGAGCCACCATTATCAGTGCTAATCGTAACATCTGCTCTGTAGCCTTCATCAAAGAGTTGGTCCCACAAGTCCCTGGTAGCTGTGCGGACACAGCTATATCCTCTTAATGTTGAGGCATTTATGAATAACCCCTTTTGGTGGTAACTGGTTGTTGGTGGACCGCGTGATGGAGGTGGCACTGCTGCTCCTTTCTTGGCAACTAGGGGAAATTCTTCGGAGATGATATCCATTTCTTCTATCGGATTCTAAGTAAACCTTCTGCAGATTGAAAGAAGGGATCAAAATGAGATTTTAATTCAAAAAAAAGGTCATGTGGGAAGATTAAGAGTTATTAAATGTTCAGGAAGAAAAAAATCAATGATATTATTTGTTGACTCGCTTATATCTGTTCCACGAAAAAGGAGAACAATGATAACTGGTAAAAGATAAAAGAAACAATGATTTTGATTTAAATAGCAAATCCTGAGTTTTCTAAATGACTTTATTCAATGCGAAAGTTACCATTTAGATTGAAATCTTTCACAATTCTCAAGAGAACATAAGATCAAACAATGCATCCAAAAGCGACCTTTTCTTGGCAAAGTTATAGATCCGAAATTAATTTCTCAGATATACTCCCCCAAAACTTCCCGAGCCATTGCCAGGCTCCATGACAGACATTGGGTGACCAAAACTGGACACGTCTTTATCATTACACATCAAGATTCATACAAGACAGAAGCAAATGCATATAAGGAATGCAATGGGTAAAGAAAAGAAGAAAGGAGTCCAAAAGTTGTTGAAACCCACAAAATTATTTCATGTATTCTGCTGATAGGCATACAAAACTCCTTCATTCGCAGAGGTATTAACAAGTCAGAGTATGTCAAAGAAGTGCAAAGTGATAAGACAAAAAGAGAATCCATGTGGGCTACGAGAAGAAGATCATTGGATTACAATAAAATGGAATGGACTAAAAAAGATTCGAGCACGTATAGAGGCAAAAAGCATGTATGGTAACAAATAAAATGTTTCCATCTTTTCCTATTTCTACAATCTTAATACTAATCCACAAGGCTGCATCTTTTCAATACAATTCCCAATTACTTGTGATCTTCAACGATCACGTTAATATTTTATAGAATTTGTATCCATTCCTTTTTTTACAATCCTGCACTTCGAGATTGTCGATTAAGTTCAACACTTGATCAAGATCTCATTGTTTAAGAATAGGACTACGCAATTCAGGAATAGTAATAAGAAAGAAAAACTCCAGAAAACATATAAAACCAAGACAATCAATCAGATCCCAGTCCATGGAACTAGAACAGGGGGGGGGGAGAGAGAGATGACATGCCTCTTTCAAACTGTCTAAAGAGAAATGTATCCCCAATCCAATGCCAGGGTTTTGTCTTCCTTTTTCCACAACAGAAGAAGAGAGAAGGGAAGGATAAAGAAATGAAAATCCCTGCCTAACCCTCTCAAAGTAAATATCCTTGAAAGTTTCAGAAGAGGTTACAGGGATGCTTCTCTCCTCTCTCTTCTTTCTTATCAACAGAATTAGGGTTATTATAATGTTAAATCCACCGAACCGACACACTATTTTATAATTGACGGTGTTCTTTGATTTGAGCACACCATCAAGTGCCACTAGATATTATTTGTCTTTGTTTCAAGTAAAAAAAGCATTTTTATTTATAATCCTTATTTTATACATGAACAGGCCTTGAATATCATGGTCAGCTATCAAAAAGTCACATGTGATGTATTTGCTTTCTTGTCTCCTTCCATGCTGACTCACGCACACACAGGAGGGGAATCGCCGGCCTCCCCTTCTATTTTCTTACGCCTTTTTTCCTCAAAAAAAAAAAAAACAAAACAAAACAATTCACCTACCGCTTTCTTTCAACGGTCATCATTATTTGCCGCGATATTTTTCTTTTTTTCTTTTTTTAATCTTCTCTTGTAATAGAAGTAACTAATTTCAGGAGCCGTGCAGACAATTAAAGGGAGCTATCCATCCATCCAGCCAGCCAGCCAGCCAATAAATGTCTGTCAAATTTGTTTGTTTGTGGTTTCTTAAGGTGCATATGTGTGTACGGCCGTCAGACAAGTCAGTCACCCTTCTTTTTTAGGTGTGAAGTTCTTCATGGTTTTTATATAGTTTTGTCGGATTTATGTAGTTGAAAATATTTTTTTTTGAAGATATTCGTGATATTATAAAACCAATTTTGATGATTAGAATTTTGGTGTTTTTTAAAAGTTTTTTTATTTATTTTATCTCTTCTTTACCTAAACTAACAAGAAAACTCAAAAATTAAAAAAAAATCCTAGATAAAGAAAAAAAATAGTAAAAGAGTTCTAATTTATATATAAAAAAATTATAAATTATATAGGAAAATATAACAATTCATGAATAGGAGCTTATGGGCTTTATTTTAAGGTATTCTTAAACTTCTATGGGTATAAAATTTTTAACTTTTTTTTTTAAAAAAAAGGGCCTTTGAAATTTTATAGAGAACATATAGCTTAATTCAATGGTCATATAAAAAATTATATCTATTAAGATAAAGTTATATTTGAAAAAAATATCCTATTATTTTGTCAAAAAAAAAATTAAATTCAAATTTTGTGCGATATACTTACTATGAATTATTATTATTTTAATAAAATGAAAGATGGTACCGTAAGTTTTCATTCAAGATGTGCATTGAATTTTATTTTTATTAAATATAAAAGAATAAAAATATTTCTAATACCAGATTATACCATTTGAGGTCGATTAAATTGTTTAAAGGTTTATTTATTTATAGATGTTGAATTATATACCAATGATTGTTGGTGATTAGGTATTTATTTTCTTTAAATAATATCTTGAGTTTAAGTCTTGTGAATAAAATATATAATTACTAAAAAAGCTTTACTTACACCGGATTCTCTTAATGGGCTGTTTCGGCTCAACCAAATTAGTTGAGGCCTAGTGAACTTCTAAATACTGAAATTTAGACAAAAAAAAAAGACATTGAATTATATTTCACTTATATATTATTTTAATTAATTAATTCCTAAATAAAAATATCAAATTATGTGATATAATCTTTAATAATTTTTTAAAAAATTTAAGTTTCAGATAAATATTTATAAAGTATATTAGATATTTTATATACACATTTGTTTTTTTGAAATATCTTAATATGTATAGAGTATATTGGATATCTTATATAATTGTTTTTTTTTTAATATTTTCTTATATAATTTCTTTTTGTTTACTATAATGATATTATTATTTTTTCCTTCAAATTCAGTAGATGAAAAAACCATACAAATAGTTAATTGGGATAAATAAATATATATATTTAGGTCGGATAAATGTGATATAAACAGAATTTAGTAAAAGTAAATAAATAATTAAAATCATAAATAATTTTAACAAGTTTGGAAGTTGGGTTAATCGCATAAGTCATCATATAAAACATTAAATATATTAGCATTATATATATATATATATATATATATATATAAAATCAAATAAAATTTATAAATAAATTGATGATAAAAATTGGACCACCTAGCAATGTGGAGTAAATGATTAGGCCAACATTATACGATATCTAAACATAATTTTCTGAGAGTTATATATTGGTTGCCTATGTAGTTTTGAGAAAAGCATATTTATGATCTTTTACGATTACAAAGTTATTCATTAATGATTCACCTCAGAACTCTTATAATGTAAAATCAATAAAGTGCAATATTTTAAGTTATATATAGATACCTTTATAAAAGTGAATTATTCTATAATATTTAAAGTATATTTCTAATAAACAGGTATTTCCCTGCAACATAGACAAAATGACTAGTTTATACTATTTGTTGGGCTTGCGCTTCGCGGGAATCGAATAAAAAGATAATAATTGCATAAAAAATATTAATAATATTATTTTATCTACATGAAATATTTAAAATTAAAATTAAAATCTCGACTAGCATATAAACTTAATTAATCAAACATCATAAGCATTAATAAATAAATAAAAAGATGGGTGGCTTATTCGACATATCAGATCAGAAGTCAGTTGACCAACTTGTTTAAATGGTCAAAAAAAAAAAATCACACCATCATCATTTTAGCCTTGCTAAACTCTAGCTTAAATGTGAAACGATAAACTATCAAAGGACTAAATCAAAACAAAAATTAAGAAAATGAAATTAATAGATCATCACATATTAAATTGATCTAGGTTAATATTTAAAATTTAAAACTTGAATAATGAACACGAGCATAATAAATTACCTTAGTTGGATAATTTATCTTTCTTTTATTTTCTTTTATTCTCTTCTTGTGATTGAATCTTGATTGACCACATATTAAATTGAATCTAAAAATAAATATGATAAAATTTATAACCTGGATCATGTACATGATTTCAATTAGACATGATGTGTTTAAGCTTTTAGTGATTAAAAATGGTGAAATTACGTTTTTTTTTATTTTAAGTTAAATAAAAAAAAGATCCATGATAACAAGGGTTAAATTGTATTTTAAAAAAAAAACATTTAGGGACAAATGCATTAAAAAAAAAGCTCTACATTTATGTCTTAACCCATTAAATTTACGATCCATGCCAAGGACCCAATCGGGTCTAATAAATCTTTTCCTGAAATTTATTTTTCACTTGAACAAAAAATTAAAAATTACAAAAAAAAAAAAGGTCTTACAAAAGATCCCATTCCCGTGCCCTAATTTTTTTGATAAAAAATAATTAGACAATGTGTTGCAAGTTTACCCTAGATTCTAATCACCACAACAATGGCCGAAAAATTAGAGCAAATCTAATCTTCCCATAAAATCCTATTTTAACAAAAAATAAATTCACAAACTCCTTCACGGTACCTAGAAACCAATTAATCAAACCGGGTTATATTTTTCTCCCTTGACTTTGATATATTATTTGTGGTATTATTGAGGTTTTAAACAACCACTATCAATCTTTTTTCGTCAAATAATATATGTGGACACAAATACTAACCAATTTGTTAGCTAAAATTTATGAAAACAATAATTCTTTCTTTCTATGCCAGAATCTGGTAAAACTTTTTCTCTTTTTAAAAAACTAAGAACTAAATTGCACTTTTCATGCCAACTTTAAGCACCCAAATTTAAAGTTGATCCTTCTAAGTTGATCATTGTTTTTTAATTTTGTCCCTAGCTAACAAATTTGAAGCAATTGGCTATTACTTTTGCATTTAAAGGACATAATCAATGAAAAAAAAAAAGTTAAGAGGTAAAAATGAAAAAAAAAAAAACATTTTTCCGATCACAGAATGTTGTGAGTGTGAACGTTATTTGACAGAGTTACATGCTCTGTCTTTCCGTTTTAGTTTATTTTGTCTGTATATAAATTGAAAGCATTTGTCTTTATGAATCACAAATTGACATTCCTTTCAACGAAATTGTCAGACGAAAATATTTGTTTTCAAACCTTAAAAATGCCGAGTGAATCAACATGATGACATGGATATGCTTAAATGATATTCTATCAATATATAATCATAAAACAAATGTGTTTATGGCTTCCTTATGTGTTAATGGATCAAAATATCAATCATTAATATTTCACAATTTATTTTAAGAAATAAAACATAAATTAGTTCATCTTGCCACACGTGCACGTGCAAAAATAAAAATACCTACAATTCTAAACAAAAAGAAAAGAAAAAACTAAAACCTTCTAATTATAATTTCTTATAATGTTTTTTAATCAAATTTATTATTTGAAGAAATAAAAGCATATCAAACATTTAGTATTTGGCTCACTAAGGCATGGGAAACCTTTAAGGATATGCATTTGAGCAATAAAAAGATTAGTTGGCAGTATAATGGCACAAGAAAACGACCCTGAACATGAATAAATTATATATCATCTTAATCATCTAATAATAGATGTTGAAGAATGATAAACATGGATGGATAGAAAAATTATGTATATTATTGTATTTCACTTGTGTTAAGTTATGTTTTATATATTTCTAGTTAATATTTATATAATCTGTAAAATAGATTTAATTAAATATACACTTTCAATTTCTTTTTTATCATATTGGCAAATGAGCATTAGTATTGACTAAATTTAATCTACATTAGATGCCATAAAAAGCATTTAAAGACCAAACTTTGATTAATTTCTTAGTTAATCATTAATGCATCAATATCGACTATATATTAGAACATGGTATCAACATTATCGTGATAAAGCCTATTCCATGTTAATTATGGTGTAATGATGGTCATAATATCTATAGTTTTTTTATTTTACTTAATTTTAATTTTCCTTGCATAAATAATCAACTGAATATGAAGCTTTAATATTAGGCATAAAAAAAATCCTAGAGTTAGAAGAAAATTAGTTATAGTGATAGAAGGTGCAATACTTATTATCAACCAACTAGTTGTATAATATAGGTGGGAACACTTTACCCTAACTCTATACCATATTATGGCCACAATCTTATTAAAAGATTTTACGATTTAATTTTTGTTTTTTTTAATGAGAGCAAGCAATAATATTTAATATCAGCTTGCAACTTATTTTATAATTCTATTAAAGGAGAAAACTTGAGGGGGGGGCAAAGTTGAATGATTTGGTATATGATGAAAAGCCAAACCTTTTAGGTATAAAAAGCCTTTTGGCAAGGAATGACATAGAAAACAACTATAATAGAATTTATTTAAACTCAATGATAAGATGAGTTGGATAACGATCACTAATATCTATTAATAAATGTAAAGAATATGGTAACACAAATATATGAAATAAAGATTAAGCAAGACCTTTAACACTATAACATATAGTCACAAAAAATCTTTTTTTATTATTATTTAATTTTCTCAATGAGAGAAAATAATACATAAGCTAATGGCTTGGATAAAAATATAATATCGTCTTTAACCATTACAACATTATCCTTGCGAGGATTATAGATCAACCAACTATTACTAATATAAAGCAGGAATGTTATGATGAGAAAAATAGTACAAACTCCATGGTAAAAACCCCTTGGTATTTTGATTCTTTGCAGAAGTATTATTGAATCTTATTCAACTAGTTAGTGTAGTTTGCAATAGTAATGTTAGGACAAGTTGGGATGAAATTACTTTATACATTGGGATTCCCATAATCTTCTTGAAAGGAAATTTTATTTTTCATAAAGTATAAAAGCAAATAATTTGTATCCTTCTTGAAATACCTCGAGGGATTTGTTCTTGAAGAATTAGGGGATTTTTAGAGAAGATGGATAATTAGATAATTAATTGAGAATTAATAAGAGAACTATAACTTAATTTTACAGTTAGCATAACTTCACATGTTGTTTCTAGAAATTAAAATACGCTTTATTTAAAATAAGTTGATTAGGTGACATGTTGATGTTTAAGAGTATAGTTAATATATATATATATATATATATATAATGGGAAAATATTCATTTATTCAATTTAGAAATAAAAGAATATGGAGGGTCATTATTTAGACAAAAAATAAATATCCACATGTTGGTTTAATAAGAACAATGATAGTTCACTGCCAAATAAAAGAAGGAATTATGAAATCGATCATGAATAGTGGAATCTACCAAGTTTAAAGAGACTTAATTGATCAGGGTAATTAAAATGAAGTCGAACAATCAAAGAAAAGCAATCGATCATAGAAATAAGAGTTCATGTTGTCAACTAGAAGGTTCAATTCAACTTAGAAGTGGGGGTTCTTAACAAATTAGAACTAATCAGTATTGTAGATTAGTTAGAATTCATATGGTTATCGGTAAGGAGATACATATTATTTTAGATTATGTTAAGATTTAATGTGTAAATTTCTTATCTAATAAAAGTAATTTATATAGAATTAAAATTAGATATTTCTGTAAAATTTTACTTTGTACCCTTATAAATAGACCATTCAGTTACTCGAAGAAATTGTTGGCCTATGAATGTGGTTTTGACAAGTCAATTTAATTTTATCTTTTTTTATTTTTAGTGTTTTCTTTTATTTACAACTTTATTTATAACTTCATCTATCTTTATTTTTTTTTTCTCTTTACATTTCTTTTTTTAATGCTACTTGGGATAAAAAAAAATTTAGATTTGAAATCTTGGAACACCCACACTTTATTTAATTTTTCAAGGCTCTACTTACTCTACTTGCCTCCACTCAAGATTTAGTTTTTAGTTGTAGTTTCTTCTTAATAAAAGATAAAAATGAAGGACAAGTAGCTTAATTAATTAAATTATTGATGATCGGTTAGTTCATTAGTCAATGATGACCGATTGTATAATTATTTATAAGATCAATAACAACATCTAAGCTTAAACTTAGACTCTATTTAAAATTACGGTCTAACAATGCTTTTGAAAATTTCTGAATGTTTTTTTTTAATTTTTAATTATTTTTTAATTTTAATGTATTAATATCAAAAATAAATTTTAAAAACTAAAACAAAAAATATTTAGATAAATTTAAAAAAAATAATATTTTAAAAAACAACATCAAAATGTCCACTTAGCCACCATCAACTTGCACACATTATACTTGGTATCATTGTATCTAGAGGTCGAAATATTAGCTCTTGGCTGGTATACTGACATGCCATTGACTTGTTTCTAGGAATTACCCACGTATATATCTTCACTCTATGTTGTTAATTATCTAGTTGAATATATAATTGCTCTTTAAATTATTGATTTGAGTGTTTAGAAGCAAATCCGAAAAAATATGAAGTCCGAATTTCATAGAATATTAGCTTGAGGCCTGGAATCGTGATTCCTCTGTGTTGTGTTGTAAGCAATGGAAACATCACACACACACACACACACACACACATATAGTCAAAGCTGCTGACCATCTTGGTTTTTGCAGGTCTCAAGAGTCAAAGGATCTAGTCCTAGAGCACTAAAACCTACAAGCTCGAACACCTTCTTGCCATATGTAAATATTTTACTCTATACTAATATGCTGGCGTGCCTCATACATGAATATCTCCTCAATACAAATTATTATTCAATGGGTATGTGGGGAGAAACTTTGGATAGAGGAGGAGCGTCTTCTTCCTCTTCTTCTTGCTCCTCCTCTTCTTCTCCGTATATATTATAAACCCACCAGCCTGGAGTGGTCCAGCCTTTCACACGTGATGACGCTCCTCCCTGCAATTATTTCCACCACCATCATCAATGCTTTCTTTGGCTTCTATAACTTTGGCCCCCAAAGCTTCCAATCCTCTAAATCTCTTGTATCAAAGCTGTGGGTCCTCCGTTAATATTACAATTATGATGTATTGCCAAATGTGTGAAAGTGTAGTGACAGTGTTCTGCCATTCCTTTCTCTCCTTTTCTATTTCCGTGAGAAAAAGGATTTTTCTGTTCAATCAAAATCTACAATGGCCGCCGTTCGAGGGAAGAGGACACTGTTCCGTTTGGTCAGCCCCAGCTTCCCGGTAGGGTCTCTCATGTTAGAAAAGTCAAAAGCTGAGGGCTTTGGATGGTTTCTTACACTATATATTTCATAATTTTAAATGTATTAATGCAAATATGTTTCATTTTTTATCAACCACTGAAAGGCGGAATTATACAATGGATGGTAGTACTTAAGAACATGTTCGATGTAGTCGGTGCAGGATTGGACATGTCGGGATTATACATTTATTTTCTGGTATGGTGATTTTATATTTTTCTAATCTAGTGAATTTGTTAATTAAACTTGCCTTAAGAAATATTTTCACTAAACAAACAAATTAAAGGGGAAAATGAAAAAT
Organism: Populus tomentosa; assembly: GCA_018804465.1. Lineage (NCBI taxonomy): Eukaryota > Viridiplantae > Streptophyta > Magnoliopsida > Malpighiales > Salicaceae > Populus > Populus tomentosa. The sequence continues at coordinate 5,386,971 of CM031981.1, forward strand.
AATAAGGGAATTAACCATTATTGTTAAGTTTTTTTTGCTTGGGGTAAATAATTATCAGATCAACTTCTGTGTTAATAAAAAATAAATTATTTCTCGTATAATCTGAACCACGCATCAATTAGGTATATTATAAGGTATTTAATAAATTCTTCTAGAGATTGATTTCAAACTTTAAACTCATACAGCTAAGAAAGGAAATGAAATTCTTTAATCTTCTCGCCAACCCTTTAGATTTACCATCATTCTTTAGCATAGATGATTAGGATACATTCCTAACAAATGCAATGTGTTAGAAATGTCTAAATGCAACCAAGTTTTTTTCTTTTTTTCTGAGGAAAGAATAACGATTCTCTCCATGATGAGTGAAGAAGGCAAGCCCTATTGCTTTCATGATGAAACAGGAGTCCCGCTCCCATATTTATAATTGCCAAGAGTTAGCTGTGTCAAAGAACGCTAATGTTGAAATCATATTTTTTAAAATTTTAAATTTTTTTGTGCTTAAACTTTATTTATTTATTAATATTTTTAAAATTTTTTTGGTATGTTTATATAAAAAATAAAAAATTATATTATTTAAATATATTTTAAAAAACAACCACCACCATATTTTTATACACTTTATTAACTTTTTCCTGTGACAGTTTTTTTTTCTCTCTCTTTTTCATTTTTATTCACAAAGAATTATTTTCAAAAGTATTAAAGCCAAAACTAAATCTCTAAGATATTTTTTATTTTTAAAATAATAATATTTATTCTTTTTTTTTTGTATTTCAAAAAAGCTTTTAAAAAAAATTTAAATTTTTTTTCTTTACTTCAAATTAATTATTTTTTTATGTTTTCAGATTATTTTGATACGTTGATATCAAAAATAATTTTTAAAAAATAAAATATATATTATTTGATACATTTTCAAATAAAAAACATTTTAAAAAATAATAATAATTACACTTCTAAACATTCTTTATATCTATCACTTCCCTTCTAGATAGCTAGACCAGAGTCAAATTCCTTTCTTTTATTGAGTTTTATATATATATATTCAAACCTGAGATAATAAAATGAGAAGCAATTTCATTTGCCGCTCCTAAACATTTTTTTTTTAAATAAAATTTTTACAGCAATCACATGCTCACTCAATTGGACCCACGTCAATAAACAAGTTAAAAAAAAAAAAAAACTATAAAATCATCACATGCCAACATTAAATTAGAACCCACATTGCTAAACACTTTAGAAAAAAACTCTTTAGCAAAAAGTCTTTGACTGTCCGCATTAAAAAACAAAATAGTAACTTCTATTTTCTTAAAAAAGTCCTCGTTTTCTACATCCATTTTCCTATATAGAAAACATTAATAAATAATTTTTGGTTTAAACAATTAAACATTAAAAAATAAATTATTTTTTAAAAAAATATTTTTTTCTCTGACAGCTTATTTTTCGAGAACAAAAACCTAACATCTTATAAGAGTCCTTAATTGTTTCTTTTGTGTTGATATATATATCATCTCTGATTTTTCCTCGGAACACTCACATAATTGTGTATGTGTTTGACAAATATGTACTTTTACTGATTTATTCATAATTAATCACTCTTGCAAACTCGATGGAATGCAAATATTATCCAAGACCTATATAACATTAAATATAACTATTTAACCAAGAAAATAATGAGATATAATTAATAATATGGCTATGCAAGAGTTGATTTGAATCATACTTGGTTTTTGACTTAATGTTTATTAATGCATAGTTTTATGCTAACAAATATGAATTTCAATTAAATTATTGGATTGAAATGATATTTTACCAGAAGATTTCAAAAGCCTTATTTTATATACAGTTAAAATTTTATAGTGATCAAATATCGAAAAGGTTATTGTACAAAAATTATATTAGTTTATTAGTTGATTTAGATTTTTTTTTCTATTTTATTATTACTTTTTTATTATTTTTCAACTTTATTTAGGATTTTTTACCTATTATAAATAAAATTATTTAACTTGTATTCTAGCTTTTTTATAGACTTTGATTTCATAACAATATATGTGTGCGAGAGAGGAAATCTCATACTTCTTGGTTTTTCAATAACTATTTTTAGACTTATCAAAAATCAATTATTTTTGTAGTGTATTTTCTTATATTTTTTATTCGTGATTTTCTATAATTATCTGATGGGATTTTTATTTCAATAATTTTGATGCTTTGATTCAAGTAATTGTTGTGTTAAGTTTTTATTAATAAAATCTGTTTTTACTTTTCTTGAGATTATTCTTTCTTGCATGTAAGTTTAAGGGTTCCTTCATGTTCACATCATATAAAGAGTATAATGGTGGAAAAAAAGATTTAGTATATCATACATTTATATATGGTAGACATATAACCATTTTTTGATGTCCCGAGAACATGGAAAATCATTTTTTTCTATAATATCCTAATTTATTTAAAATATATGATTATTGTATAATATAACATGTTTTATATTCGAATGTATTTTCTAGCAATATTATCTTAATTAAGAAAAGTATCATATATCTTTAACCACCGCATGATCAATCCCTTAAAATGGGATGAATCCTTTAAGAGATTTTGCTAAAGCAATATCTTAAAAATTCGAGAATTTTGAAGTGGCAAAACATGTCATGTACTATAATAGCAGTACTCTCTATTAGAATTCAGTCTCAGTTGATATTCGAATTATACGTGCATACAAGCCTTTTTCATACACGGCAAGTATATATACGATACGTACCATATACATAGGCTTGTATGCACGTGATTACCGCTTAAAAATTAACTCTTATATCTCATCTTCTCAGTTTGGCGGCACTGAACCCGCTGGTCTGCACTCCCCGACTCGCCAGATTCTACTCCTCCCTTTGTCTTTATCCTTGTATACAAAATTCCCCAGTCTCACCAGCGTGGATTCAGCCGTTAGATCATCCTGTGAAATCCCATGTTTCAGTTTGAGCTTTTAAGATTCTCATGATATTAGAATCAAACTAAAATATATGGGAGACTTCGACAGTTCTCTCTCTTTGTCAAGTCTTTTGTGTCATGAGAATGAAGGTTGTTTTTTCAACGACAGTATTAGTGATCACAACCACATCAAACATGACCGATCTTGCTTCGGTTTAGAAACTGAAGTTGATGTTGAATATGTAGAGAAGTTGGTGGAGCGGGAGACCATTACTTTTGGATACAGATGTCATGCGTCTTTTGACGATTGCTTGATCACCAGCCATAATTGGTTAAAATTTGCTCGCTTAGATGCCATTGAATGGATTCTTAATGTAATTCGTTTTCTCATTCTTCGATTTCTCCTTTTCAGATTCTCTGTTTTGTTTCTGTTTCTAAAAGTTCGTGTTGTGTTCTGTTTTCAGACGAGAGCAATCTACGGTTTTCGATTTCATACGGCTTATCTTTCTGTCACTTACTTCGACCGTTTTGTTTCAAAAAGATCTATTGACGTAAGAAACCTCTCTCTCTCTTTTTTCAAAATAAGAAACTACTAATTGATTTTGAATGTTTATGATTAATGAATGTTATTTTATCCTTTTACAGGAAGGGAAATTGTGGGCTATCCGGTTATTATCGGTGGCATGTTTGTCATTAGCAGCGAAGATGGAGGAGCGTAAAGTGCCACCCTTATCAGAGTTTCCGGTGGAAGATTTCTGTTTTGGAAATAAGGTTATACAGAGAATGGAATTGTTGGTATTGAATGCATTGGAATGGAGAATGAATTCAATCACTCCTTTTGCTTATCTGCATTACTTCATCCAGAAAACATGCGGTGAATCTACACCAAAAGACACAATTTCTAGAGCTGTGGAGCTTGTTGTGGCAATGATAAAAGGTATAGTAATTTCTTTCATCCCTCCCTTTGCTTATCTGCGTTACTTCATCCATAAAACGCTTGGTTTTCCAAGTTTTATTCATGAGTTTAGTAAATTTTTGCATGCTATGTCTGGTGTAGAGATCGATTTGCTTGATCATCGACCATCTATTATCGCGGCCGCTGCAGTATTAGCTGCATCCAATCGGCAATTAACGAGAAAAGAGTTGGAGCTGAAAATGGATATGATTTCATCATGGGGTTCTCTGGAAAATGTGAGCTTTCTTGTCTTTGTTTTTCAATTCTGTATTTGATATCTTATCTTTTGTCAATTAAATTAAAGAACAGAACGTATAGAGATGGGTTGGCCCTATTGATGTTCATTCCATGTTTCCTTGCAACAGGAAAACGTATTTTCCTGTTACATCGCAATGCTGGAAATAGAGATGGGAAAGGTTAAGACACCCAGACTAGTGTTTTATCCTAATTCATCAGCAGTACATTCTGGTTCATTTGATGTTCTTGAAAACTCTTCCCTCATCTCTGGAGCTGGTATTAAAAGAAGCCTCACATTTAATGAATGTGATCAAACTTGCCCAGCTAAGAAAATCTGTCGGCCATAGTGTTTGACGCTGTCTTTAAAGGATTGACTTGGGTTCATTAATGAGATTTCTTTTTTGAAGAAGAAAAAAAAACATGGATCATTGCTCATAGACTGGTTCATATGTCTAATGAGTGTTGGTTGCCATTTTACAGCATGTTTTGGACTTGAGGATTGGTGTTTCATTTTCCAACACCCAACAAAAGAATGAACCAAGTGACAACAAGAAGCTTATAGAGAAAAGGTAAATAGAAAGGCCAGGAGACTCCCCGACGACCATTGAAGACTGCTCGTCTATAGCATTGTTTGGTTTCAAGAATCCCACCGTTGCTTACCTTCCTTTTCAGTTATTGTACTTCTTTTCTTCCCGTTTTTCTTTCGTTTGTTGTGACAGAGGGTGCCATGTGTACGTACATCACTTGTAACCCTACCAATGCTTGGGATGCTTAGGTCTTTCAGAAGGCTGAAAGCCATTGAAGAAATATGTTTTTGATTGATTTGATGTACCTGAGTTGCATCTGGACCTTTGAAAAGTGTACAGAGGCTAATGTGTTTATACTTTTGACGAGTGGGAGGTTTCCTTTTCTCTGTTAAATGGCACTGTGTTTGGGTGTTTTGGGTCATGAAGCGTGCTCAGGAATTGAATTATTTTGCTAATTACAATGTAGTTGGGAGCATTTTGAAACATCCTCAGCATTTTCCCTGAATTAGAGACCTGCAAATAGCCAGGAATCTTGCTATCAAGTTACGTGCTTGGTTTTTATTTTTCGAAAAAGAAAACACAACATCAGGAACGCTCTCTCGAAAAGTAAAACAAAAAAAAAAAAAAGCAATCTTGTTGTCATTCTTTCTCAAGGTTTCGCCATTGTTTTCACCAATAAGTTATACATGTGAAAGCTGATTTGTGCTCTCTTCCATGGTTGCTCGTAGGGCCCATGCTATCATCATGAACTTGGAGTCCTCTGTTTTTAGGGTGGACGAGGGAGTTTGAGATTCATGGCAAAATGGTGTCAGAGGCTCCACCCTTCCACATGCCTCCATGGGGTCCTAGGATATCCAGCCTAGCATTGTACAACGATGTATTCTAGGCTGCAGTAATTGCAACGACTATTCTAGGAGACGGTCTTATTGTAAAATAATGTATTCTACGCTGTAATAAATAGTTATTTTAAATATTAATACAAAAAAGATTAAACAAAAATTTTTAATTTTTTTTAAAAAAACACAATGATTTCAACCACATTTCTAAATACTAATTACATTATATAGTTTAAAATTTAGGTACAACAAACAATTGTTGTTTGTCTTAGCAGGTAATTTATTATCTATTTTATTAAAACAAACAAATAACATGTTATTCATCCTTTTATATAGATATAAATCAAAGCTTAGGTGAGCAAGCATAAAGTGACAAACCGATATACTTAGGTTTTTTTTATTAATAGTCAGATATGTTGGGCCACTGAGACTCACATACCATCAAATCAATTTTTTATTTTAAAAAATAATTGATTTTTTTTTTAATTTCACGAATTCATTATAAATTGGAGGAGTAATGTTTTTTTTTATATATATATTTTTAATCTTCAAACTTTTTTCTACTCGATTGAATCCTTCAGTTGTGAAATTCAAGACCAATTGCTCTAATTTGTTAGGAAATGGTGAAAATGAAAGAAAGGAAACCAAAATAAAAAACACAAATGAACTTGATGGCCATTACAAAATTTACTCAAAACATTAACTTTGATCCTTTTATTTTTCAACAAATCCATTGTTAGTCCCCTTGGTTTTCCAAAAATTCCCTTTTGATATAAAACCTTATTTATTTTATTTTTTAGTTCTTGATTTAATGCTGGAGAAAGAAAGTCACTAGAATCTAGTGATAAAGAGAGAAAACATCAATTGACATAGCTTAAGATACCAAAATAATTAATTGTTTTGTCAACGAGTGTTAGATAATGAGAGTAATTCCACTAGGGTGTCATTCCACCTCAAAATTGCATGAGATAATATATCTAACCTTAGAAAGTTTTTGGGTTTTAGGTTGTTTTTTTATTTTGGATCTTTTTTAGGTTTTTTTAAGGCAAAAAGATTTATTTAGGTCTTTATGATGTTTTTTTTTGTGTGTATTTTTAGGTAAAAACAAATATGGTTTTAAGTGAATTTTTGGTGTGAAATACCCAATCTGATTTTTTGGTGACCTCCTTAGTAATCAAAATTTAGAAAAAGCCAGTAATGTGTTGTTTGTCTCAACAAGCAAAATGTTATTTGCTCTATTTTAATTTTTTTAAAATAAAATAAATGATATGTTATCTACCTTTTATGAAATAAAAAATATATATATCAAAGCCTAGGCCTGCAGGCTTGGGATAGTAGACCTGCATACTTAGGCTATTCTTATTATAAGGCAAATGTGTCGGGCCACCAAAGCCTGCATACTTAGGCTTTATCTTAGACACTTTTTTTTTGTGTGTTCAACTTCATTTTTTGATTTTTTTTATTACTTGACTTTTTATTTTTCAATTTCATCATTTAATATTTGATTTGTTTTAAATTGATATTTATGATTTATTTTATTTTTCTTTTTCTAAAGTCATTGTGGCTTGAGATAAACATTCTTTCATTTTGTTGGGGCTTGATTTTAACAATATTTATTTATTTTTTATCATTTTTTTAGTTGTTTAAGTTGTCTTTGAACTCATCAAGTCAATTGGATCAGATTTGACTAACTCTTATATGGTTAAAATTTATTTTTTCCTAATAGAGAATACATTAACCGTGCCTACTCTTTTTTTTTTTATTATTCTAAAAAAATTGATTTGACCAGCAATGTAGGGCGGCCCAATGATCTATTATAGTTTTTTCCTAACTCATATCCTAGCATTTATTAGACACCTTTAAGGTAAGATATTTGATTCTTTAAAAGTACTCTTATGAAGAGTTCTCATGTATAAAAGGAATATAGGCTGTTGTTTGGTGTTATAGATGTAAAAGGTTTTGGTGATTGTGCTTCGCTGCCAGGTCATACTAATTTTTTCATAAAAAAATGATGTTCAGGTATAGCAAACACGTTTTTTTTTTTAAAAAAAATCTACAAATCAGGTCATATACTTGTTTCATTAAGGGAAAAATGATATAGCTTAATTCTTGACCTATTAAGTATGGAAGGATGAAATAAGGTAAAAAAAAAACCTAAATAAATCATCCCTGCCCAACCCTATTTAGCATGATAAACTTGTAACTTTGGTAATTAAGGTCGAGTCAACTCGAGTTATTTTGCCAAATCCATGACCCAGATCATGAGATTAAAATAGCGCAATATATATATAAAAAAATATCAATCCACGTTAACTATTCAAACTTATGACCCAAGTTATTAGATTTGATGCACTCTATCTAAAAAAACATGAAACTTAATTCTTATTTAATTAAATATTGAAAGATAAAATTAAAAAAAAATAATTTCAATTATACAAAAGGATTAAAAAAAAGAAACTAAAAGAATAAGGACCAAAATTGTAATAGAAAATAAATTTAATATTTTATTGAAGGGTGAAATTGAAAAGAAAAATCTATTTAGTAAATGGACAAAAAAAAACATTTCAAAGAATGAAAATCAAAATTAATATACAAAATAAATTTTATAATTTTGTTAAAGGGTGAGATTGAAAAAAAATAACAGAAAAAGGACCTCCAAAAACCCAAAACAGTAGGGATCAAATTGGTAAAAATAACATGCCATTAATTTTGATAGAAGGATGAGATTGAGGAAAAAAAATAAATCTTTATAAAAAGAGCCCATAAAAAAAATAGAAGTCAAAAGAATTAAGATCAATTTGAAAAATATAATATATAAAAAATTAAAATTAAATGATAAAATTAAAACAAACAAAATATGTATAAAATAACCAAAAGCAAAACTTTTGCAACCCTAAAATTCAATTACAATGTTCTTAGCAAACACTCTTTTTTTTTTTTAGTAGTGTTTGTTTTATATTTCAATCTCTAATGTTTATAATATTTATGTTTAAATAATAATATTTTATCTTTGGTTTCATTGAAAATGGATTTAAAATAATTTATGAAATTATATTTTTTTAAAATTTCATTATTTTTCAGCTTTTTTATCTGTTAGATTTGATCTCTATTATTTTGATTATTATTTATTTTATTTGAGATAATTTATGAAATTAAATTAGTTTTTTTCAATTTCACAACCTTTTAATTTGTAAAATTTATTTTTTATTATTTTAATAAATTTAAAAAAATATTAACAAATTATTTTCTAACTTATTTTCTATGATATAGCCAAACACTAGAAAATATTTTTTAATTTATTTTTTCTGATACCATCAAATATTATAAAATAATTCACTTTTTAATATTTTATTTTTTTAAAAAAGTATCTTTTTTAAAAAATAATTTTTACAAAACAAAATAGAGCTTAATAAAAAAAAAAAACCCATGAAAATATTTTGTGTCTTTTCTTCATCAAAGAAACTAAGGCATGCTGTAATAGGCGGGAGGCTTTGAGAATTTGAAACCGAACCCTTGATTTGAAATATGAACAGATCCAGACAACAAAGACAAACAATCCCTCCATTTATTTCTATCCTCCAACTCCCTTTACTAATTCTAGAATCCCAAGTTTCTCCCTCCATGGAGAAGGGGCATTGTCATCCGTCTTCTCTCCATAACTCATCGCCGCAGGAATTCCTCTCCTCAGCCACAAAACTCAATCTCAATGTCAAATCCTCAAAACGAACACTGAAATCCTTAATCCACTCGATCCCCTCCTCTTCTCCTCTCTCTTCCTCTCTCCTTCCCTCTCTGCATACTTTCATTTCCGATTCTATCCTTTCCTTCCGCAACCCCACCAGTCCCCCTCCCTCTAAAAAACGCCGTCGATCCGGCCGTAAAAATAATACGGATGAAGAAGCCACTCTCAACCTCCACAAACAACAACAACATAATCTCGAGAAGCTCCACCTTCTTGCTCACGTTGCTTTTCTATGCGTTTCGCATCCCAAGAAGGTGTTTTCGCCTCGGGATCTGTTGCCATCTGTTCAGTTACTTCATGACAATTTGGTCTTTTTTGAGTCGGATTCGAGTTTGTTGTTGGAGATATCGAATTTATGTGAGGTTTATTGGAAGGAGAATTTACAGGGGAGAGAAATGTTGATTTCACAGTCTTTACCATTTCTGGTTTCGCGGTCTTTGACATTGAAGAAGAAAGTAGACGTTCATAGAGTTTATGCTTTACGTGAGGCTTTTACTTTGTTTGATTTCGAGGATGAGAGCATTGAGGATTTGAAGATGTTGTTGATTCGGACTGTGATCGCGCCGATTTATTTGAAGACTGAGGATGGGAGGAAGTTCTTGGGGTTTATTTTTGGGTTGAGCATGCAGTTAATGAAGGAGGCATTGGCGATGATAAAGTCTCAGATTGCATTTGGTAGGAAGTCCATCCTGGAAGCATATGGAGTGGTGTTGTTTCGGGCATGGAAAGGGGTTGATGGGGTTTTGAAGGAGGAGTTTGAGGGTGGGTTCCTACAGGGTTTGATTGAGGGCTCGATATATGCGAATTCCAGGGTGTTTGCAGCTTCTGTTAGGAGGGTTTTGGGTGGGTTTGTCAGTCAAAGGATTACTGATGGGGTTGAAAAGTTGCTTTTTCGGCTTGCTGAGCCTGTGATATTTCGGTCCCTCCAGGTAAACCAATTCTTTTATCCCATGTAAACTTGATTTTCATGATAATATATCTGTTTGGAATAAATTATTAACTAGCATATAGCAATTTGTGTTGGCATGTGAAATAAATGTAATATTGACTTGGTAGCTGTTGCTCATACACAATTGATCTTAAGGGATGCAATTGTTCTTTTCAACATATCTAATTCATTATTGGTTGGTTTAGATAATTTGATTAAAGAATTATGAGATTGTTCTATGCACGTTTTGACAGGTTGCCAATTCAAATGTTCGTCTTAATGCATTGCATTTACTTTTAGATTTTTTCCCTCTTGAAGATCCTGATGCCATGAAAGAAGTAAAAGATACACTGCTTGAAAAGCAGTTCTTTTTAATGGAGAGATTGATCATGGACGATTGTCCAGATGTAAGAGTTGTTGCAGTAGAAGGTTGTTTCCGTGTCCTTCATCTATTTTGGGAAATCATCCCCTCATCAACCATTACAAAGCTGCTTACAAAAATATTTGATGACATGTCACACGATATATGCAATGAGGTTAGGCTTTCGACGGTGAATGGCACCATTTATTTGCTTGGAAATCCACAGTCTCATGAAATTCTTAAAGTTCTTCTACCAAGATTGGGGCATCTGATCCTGGATAGTGCTCTTTCTAGTCGTGCTGCTGTCATGGATCTCCTCCTCCTTACAAGGGATATCCGATCCTTCCAATTTAATAAGGTATTGCTTTGCGTTAACATTTTTGTATTGTTGGCATCTTTCTCATGTTACTTGGTTGAGTTTATTCTTACTATATTAGTATATCTCTCATTGGCTGGCTGTTATTATAAAACTGCAGGTGGTTGGTTTAGATGTGTTATTATCAACACTTGCAAATGATCATTCTCAGGTTGCACAGAAGATTACTAGATTGCTTATACCATCATACTTTCCCTCAAAAGTTAGCATCGAAGAGGCATGCAATCGTTGTGTCACTCTTATTAAAAGGTCTCCCATGGCTGGTGCAAGGTTTTGTGAATTTGCTATGTTAGAGGGGGCATCTCCTAAGTCTCTCATGGAGCTTGTCAGAGTGTTGATCGGTTTGGTTTTGTCAAATGAAAAACTACATGCAGATCAGATTGAGGGTTTACTTATTGCCGCTGCCTCCCTATGCAACAATCTAGTCAGTGAGCCTTGCTATAAGAATGCCCTTAAAGAATTTTTCACCGGTGGAAAAGTAAAGTGCTTGTTTGCTGCTGCATCCACTGGGCATGCTCAGCCATCTGTACTCAACATTTGTTCTGCTGTTTCTCCTGATGATGTTGCTGGGCTTGTTGAAGAATGCATGAGCTTAGTTACTAATTGTTGCGGATTACCAAAGAATGTGGAAATGCAAGCTAAAGTAAGGTCCGCTCACAGATTATTGTTGTCTTATAGTGGCTTTGATGATATGTTGGATTCTTTAACAAGGCTTTTGCAAAAAGCTGCCTATCGTTGCCATGTTAAATTTGGAGTTGAAATACCAAAGCAGAGAGTTTCCCCTGGGAAAAGGAAGAAATGCAAGTCCTCAGTCAAATTCTCAGCCAAGAGGAAGCATGTAGGTGGGAAAAATTCAACCACTTTTGAGTATGATTACTCAATTGCTGTTGGAATTGCCTGCCAGATTAAAGATCTGGTTGTTTCTGAGGACTCTCGGGAAGCTATTTTAGGGTCCCGAGCTCTAGAATCGTCATTTCTTGCTCTGAAGGTCATTTCAGAGGTCAGCATTGAGCACTGCATCTCCTGCGAGTATATGGACACATCACCTGTTTTGGCGTATTCAGGTCTTGCCTTGCATATGAGTCTTCAAAACATAAGCATTAGTACAAATGATAGTGGCAGCAAGAACAGTGAGGGGACCGACTCTTCATCAATTTTGGAGGCAAGTTGTACTTTTTTGTTCTTTCACTTTTGTTTTATTGAAGTCTCTGTTCTCTGACTCTCCCTTGTATTTTTGTCTTTGACCAACAAATCATTCAATCCTTATGTGATTTTGTCAGTTTTGTGTTGCTTAGCCTTACATCCTATGGCAATACCTGAATTTTTTATTTTGCAAGAAATTTAATGTCCCTTTTCTTCACATTAGACCTTGAATTTAATTTCCATCTCTTGTTCTGCCAAGGAATTTATCATTCTTTACATGGAAACAGTGTAACATCCTGAAATCAATGGTCCCCTATTTTCCCAATGCCATCAGCACAAGCATGCTGGTTTAATTCTTTAGAGCTGCCACTTTATGCAAAATCTTGAAGCAGGACTGTGTTTCTTGAATATTCCTCCCAGAACCCCACTTTGGCGGGGACCATAATCAGACATTGGTTGCTTATCAAAACAAGCACTATAATTTCTAGCTGCCAGTTGTTGATTTAAGACCTGGTTAATGAGCTCATTGAAAGTATTTTTCTTGTTTGAATTTTAATAATAGGCATCTATAGACATTAGGTGTTCTGTACTAATATACATGTATATCTTTCTCATCTTACACCCGTGGTAATTATAACAGACTGTGTATTCTTAATGGATTTTTTAATAGAGTGCATTTTTTAACTGAACCTGCTCCTTTGTCAGTTGTGACTGTTGCTCACATATGTGCTTCAATTTTTGAGAATGAGGAAACGTTTGTTGATGTGCTCTCAATTCTGTTTCCTCTAAATTTCATTTTCTTCAGACGGTGTTGGACCAGACAGTGGATCACCTTCTTAATTGTATTGATAAGCTGCTAGGAGAAGTTAACATTGGGGAAACTCAAGCAGACGCATCTATTTCAAATGATGATGGTGAGTGATTAAGGAGAGTATATAATTAAATCACCATCCCTTCAGCGCTGCTGTTCAATTTTAGAATATTAGTGACTGCAATAGCATTATAATTTGAATATCTGCGTCTTACATGAGATCTCATCAGGCAATATTTTGCTTTTAACATCACCATCATTCTTCTTTGTTTTTCATTAGAGAGAGGAACCATTTTTATTTAACGATGACTTTTTAACATTACGTAGGATCTTTCTCTACCAAAGAAAGGGGGATGTCAAATAAGGTGAAGATGCTTACTGCAGTGCTAAAGCTCATAGTTGATTCCATTGCAATGAGCCTTCTATCTCGTATTCATGGAAGGTGCTTGAACGTTACGTCTGCATATTTAAAACACATCATCTTTGCATTAGAGCACCAATCTAGTGAAAAACTGCAATTTAAGGAGGATGAGTTGAAAGATATTTTTCTGTGTCTGAAGAGCTCCTTCAGCTATGCAGCCAAGTTACTCAATCTGATCCTTCGTGACAGCAGTGAAACTTCACCACTACTGCCAGAAGCTTTTGATCTTGTCAATGATATGTTTGATCTAATCACCTCAATTGAATTGCACTTGGGCTCTGGTTTTGCAGCAGGCCTGGTTGCTGCAGCCAAGTCTTGGCTGCCTGATCTGATTCTTGCATTGGGATCTCCGTGCATGCTAAGCAAGACTCAAGTAGCAAGCGCATATATAACTGCATTAGATTGCATTAAGTCTGGTTATCCATCGTGGCCTATAATTTTAGCAAAGACTGAGCTTTATGAAATAAGAGAAGCTAACCCAGAAGAGGTGGATGATATAACTTCCGAACCAGAAGAATTCCGTGTGTTTAAGAAATTCATGGAAATGATAGTTTCACTATTGAAGGGGAAGTTTAACATTCTGGATGCAGTTGGAGTGATTTTATTGACTGGCACAGTTGTTGGCCTTGAAAGGAAGGACTTTGGAGCAGTATTGGGACTTCTACATTTTGTCTGTGTGAAGTTAGTTGGAGAAGAAGACAGGGAATGGAACGAACTGGATATGATGTTGGCTTTTCTGACAGACATCTACCCTCAGATCGAGAGAGGGATTGAGGAACAGAGTGATGAAAATGCAAGGCAGAAATTATGCAGTGCCAGGATGTTGCTTGACCATGTTTGGTTTTATCATCTTTATGAAACCGGGAGGTTTTCTGCTATGAAAGAATAAATGGAACCTCTGTAAGAAATTTTATATTTTAATTTCTGTGCTGAGTATACGCGTTGCATCCCATTTTATTTCATTCTGCAGAGGTTGAATGAAATGACAAAATCGTTCCTGTTCTTTTCCGAGACGGGACAAAATTACTCCTGGTTAATTAAACCGTTATAAATTAACAGGTTCATGTTCTTTAACCAAACGGCAGTCATATGATTGCAATGCCTTGGCAGCATGTCCAAACATCATGAAATAGCTTCGAAGAGTACAAGCTGGCAAGGATGTCTCGAACCTCAGTAGTGTTCTGCTGACCATGATGAGTCCTGTCTGATGGAGAACAAACTAGAAAAAAATAAAAAAAAACCTGGAATCTTGAGTTATACTGTTAGAGAGATTTCCTCTTCTCAATACAATACCTGACTAGAAGAATAGTGCAACAGTTGTGCTTGTTGCTGTGAGCTTATCACACTGAGAATGCCATGATAAAACTGCAGATACAAGCAATAAGAATTCTGGTGGAAGCCCCCTGGAGAAGTTTGAACGCTGATGCAGCTACTATCAACAAACACGAGGCTAGACTGTAATTATCAAAGAAACGATTTCTGGAGGAGATTGCTGAAGCTCAAGGTTTGCTACGTGCACAAAACTGGACAAGGAAGTTGGACTGCACAGGATCCGTATTCCGAGAACAGCCTGGGTGTCATGACTATAGGTTGTTTCACGTTGTGTTTTAACTTGTATTTTGGTGCATTTTAAAGTATACTTAGCATGAAAGAGTATCAAATTAATGTTTTTTTAAGTGGTTTTTTTTGATGATTTTCATATGCTGATAATAAAAATTAAAAAATATTTTAATATATTTTTAAGTGAAAAATATTTTTGAAAATTACTATACATCACAGTATAAAAAACACACTAAATTGAATTATCCTATTTAGGTAAATTCGTTTCTCATAAGTTAATGGACTTTTTTTTAAAGGCCCTTCTATTTTCTTTCTAATAAAGTATTGTTAGAAGACTGAACATTCAATTTTATGGAGCAACTCCCTTCCTAGCCATAACATAATGTGAAATCTGGATCGTTTCATCTAGCACTATCTTTTAAAATAGAAAGGTGTTTTGACTCTAATGGATCAAGTTATAACTTACACCTTTTATGGAAAGTAAGTTCTATTTCAAAGATTAGGTTTTTTTAGTGTATTTCGTCCTTATTAGTAAGAAGCTTTTCCTGAGCTAGGTTTCTTATATCTATATGTTTCAGGGAGGGTCTAGATGGATAAATTAAGAGGCTAGATTCCAAAAGCTTTTACTTTGCATAGCTTCCTACTTATTATAAGGATCAGGAATCATACAAACCATCTCCTTACCATACCAATAAAAAGAAAGAAGAAAAGAGCTAAGGTTTTTTTAATCAAGAAGCCAGAACTTTATGTCAAGTAATCAAGAAAAATAAAGACACAAATTATAAGGGATATAACTTGAGATTAGACTGATACCAACAGATATGAATCCTAGCAGAATTTAATTGAATTTACGGACTCAAGATCTTTCTAATTCAGGTTTAAGATTGACAATTGAGCTTAACATGATGGATGACCTACCCTAAGGCACCAAAACAATAATAACAACCCTCACACAACATCCTCACTTTGAGATGAGCACAAGAAATATAAAATTACAATGAAGATTGATTAATTCTTTGAAGAGTGTAGCTCAATCAAGAACCAAGCAAGAAAGATCCCTATTTTCTATGCTTTAATATGCAAAACTCTTATATGAATTAAATCTGAAAATGAATTCTTAAAAAAGAGTATTTATATTTTTGAAAATAAATTCCTAACATAATTTAATGGGCTCACTTGACCCAATTTAAAATTAACTAATTAACTTGAATAAAATAAAATAAATATTCTAAATTTTTTATCCTTTGGTGTTGCCACTTCTCTTTGAAAAATAAACTAGAAAATTTTCTTGTTTCAATAATCCTAGTTTGTCGCCTCCTTTGGTGTCCATGGTAAAGTATGATTTTTCTTCCAATTAAATCTCCTTGATAGATTAGGCTTTTTTTTTCTCAAATAATTCATGATTTTTTTTATTGGATTAGGAAACATAAAATACTTGACAAGATAAGCCTATTGATGCTGAAATTACTCATATAACCGAAACCCATGGTCCTCAAGTCCATTTTGAATATGAATCAAATTTGTTAAGGCTTACTCTTCTTGAGTTGTTGCTATTTTATAGTCTGTCTTATCCCATGTATTTTGAAAAATCTAATTAAAGGTTTCCTTGAACTTCCTTACCCTAGCCCTTGTGATTAGATCTACTAGAACTACTAACAAATCTTTTGGTATGAGTTGGATCGAATCACTTAGTGCTTGTTGTATTTTAGAGTTTGTTGGAGTATGTTCCTATCATTAGAAGAATTTTCTTACAACAACAATTAAAGATAGTACCTTACGAGACTTTATATGGTTGGAAGTGTTGATCATCGATCTATTGGTTTGAGGTTAGTGAGAAAAAGATAATGGGACCATAATTGATTTAGATTACCTCAAAGAAGATATGGATGATTAGAGAGAAGCTTATGACCACTTAAAGTAGAGAAAATAGTTACATGGATAAGAAGATACATGATTTGGAGTTTTTAACAGGTGATTGCGTGTTTTTTAAAGTATCACTGACTACAAGAGTATTAAAACTCGGAAAGAAAAACAAGTTAAGTCCTTAATTCATTGAACCATATGAGATTCTAGAGAGAGTTGGAGTAGTTGCTTACAGGTTAACTACCACCAAACTAGCTAGTTATTAATATGGTATTCCATGTTTTGATGTTATGAATATATACGCTGGATCCATCTCATGTATTATAAGTTCAACCAGTTGAATTGAGTGATGATATCATGACTTATGAGGTGCAACTAGAAGCTAGAATGGATCAACAAGAAAAGAAACTTAGATAAAAGGAAATAGTTTAAATGAAAGTGAAGAAGAAAGGCCATTCATATAAGGAAGAGACGTGGGAGCTCAAGTAAAAAATACGTGAGGGGTATTATTATCTTTTCAATAAAGTTGGTAAATGTTCAAGTATTTTTGTCAAGTTTCGACAACTTTTATAAGGTGGGAGAATTTAATATTTTTAAAAGAAAAATATAAACTTAATATGAAAGCCCTTAGAAGAGGTATAAATGAGCGAGGGACACTTTTGTAATTATATAAAAATTGATAAATATAAATAGAAAAAATAAGACAAAAAAAAGATCAAAAATTTAAAAGAGAGAAGATCGAAAGGGAGAAATAAAGAAAAAGAAAAAGAAAAAGAAAAAGTTTGTGTTTTTGAGTTAGTTGATGAATAAATTGTTATGGGTTTTTGAGGTATAAGTTGAAATTTTAAGGATCTATAATTTTAAAGAGATTGGTAGATCAAAATTCTGAAATATTGATCAATTTTGGTTGACTAGTTTGCCAGATGGTTTTGGTTGATCGATTGGTCAATTTTGATTGACCGAGCAATAGAGGTCGATTGATTCTTTTAGGTTTGGTTAGTTGGAGATATGTTCAGAATCAATCAGGTGAATTTATTTCAGTTTTATAATTACATTTTGGTCTCTAATCTTAGAGTTCCAATCTCTTATATTATCTACTTCATGTTGTTTTGAGTATATCTTCTTTTTTTATATATTTAGATACTTCTGATATTCTATATGATGTGTGTCAATATGATTCCTTTCATATCTTTTGTGTTCCTTATACTTTTGAGTCAATTGAATGAATAATATTCCATATGCAAAATGAATAATATAAAGATTTGAATTGTTAATATGAAATTGATAATATTTCTTGGTAAAATATATATTACTCATTATGTTTTGTTTATGATGAAGCATGATCACTTAACAAAATTTATTTCTTGATATGAGATATTATGCATATCTAAATTGATAGCTTTTTATTTAGTTGATTGTATGAGTTGAACATTTAAGAAATGATTATGTTTTGTTTGATTATAATCTTATAGTGTGCTAGTCAGAATATTCATGCTAATAGAAAGTAGTGTTATCTTTTGTGCGCGTTATAGTTCTAAATTTTAATTGGTGGAGTCACCAGCCTGTGATAATTGATCAATTTATAATTTGGAGCGTTATGCTCGTTATATATTGATTTTCTAACAAACTTTATCTCATTTTATTTTTTATTATAGCCTGTTTACGAAACTCAACTGTAAAAACATGAAGCCAAACTTGTATATATTCTTTATTGTTGTGTTATCTTATAGGTGTATATTAAAATTTATTTACTCATTAAGTTGTTGAACTTACTCTCTTATTATTTATCTTTTGCAGGCTTATAGTTTTGTAAGTAGGTTTCTTTTATTGGACTTTTATAATATTTTTTTGCTTGTAATTGATACTATTTTGTTTTGTCTAGTTAGTGCTTTATATTTATTGAATTATATCAATGATTGTATTAAGATGTTGATTTATATTATGGGATTAATTATAAAATTAAATGTTGGGTAGAACTTTAATTGACTTAAAAGAAAAGGTTTATATGTATGTTTTGGGTTCATAAAAAATCTGCTTATGAAACTTTCCTGTGCACCAATCATGGATCTAAAGATCATGTCGTGACATGCAGGCTGCAAGCAGTCATTGAAACACAATTTCCTACCAGGTGATGTGCAAACCACCACACTCACATGCTCAGACATCAACATATGCGTGCAGCATCTCCAAATTTCAAAACCAGCGAACAGAAAAGCATTACAATTTATTTTTAAAAAATAAAAACTTTGAATTAGTACATTGATTGAGTGAATGAAGAAGTTCACTTGCATGATTGTAGAGTGTAGACCTACCAAAATTCCATCAAAAGATTCAAGAAAAAATTGCTGCCATCTTTTTAGTTGCCAGGAATATTTACTACGTAAAAGAAAAGCGAGGATCAAGGAACATTTGTTTTGGAAAACTGTTTCTAGGATAATAATATTTCTGCACCTGGTCTAGACAACAAACTAGGAAACTTTCTTGGACAACATATTGAGCACTTCACAAGTCTTCCATTGCTTGGAAAGGCCTCCTCAAATCCAGTTGTCCGAACTTCAGTTTTAGAAGGAATCTCTGAAACGCGATCTATACAGGGATCTTCTTTAAACCAGCAGCAATCGGCATGCCAAGAAATCCAATGAACACACTAAGGAACCACTGTGCGAAAGAGAGAGGTGCTGTATTTGCAAATGTACCCAGGAATTCCACGATTATGATTTGGGAAAGGACAGTGCCACCAATAACAGCAACAAAAACATAGTTATCCAATATGCCTTTGAAAACATCAATCTCCTCCATCTCGCGGGAGCTTATCTCATTGAATATCTGCACAGTCAAATGAAGTTATTTTTAGTTAGTGAAAGTTATCGAGGCAAGAATTGGAAATACTGCTAACTAGAAGCTTAGTTCACACTATGATTATCGCCTTCCCTAGCGAGCTAAATACACTCGAGCAACAAATACTAGGCCAAAACTTAAGGTTGTATTTAACCAGGAAAGAGTATCAGCAAAAGAAAATGGATGAAGCGTTCAATTCCATATCTTCATGTAATCATGTAAGAGATGCATCAACTACACCTGAGAAGGATTTTTATTAACAAGCAGAATATTTGCTACAGGTGAGAGAATATTAGGCATCCATGAATATCCTTCTCAATAGAACTGACAGCCTTGCTGTGATATTTCTTTAGCGTTAATAGGTTTTCTGGAAATTTATAAACGCTAAAGAAATTGGAAATGACAGCCTTTCTGTGACCTAGAAACCTATTGGATTGTATTGTATTTAGCAAATACTGAAGCCTTGTAATTAACCAATAAAATCTGGGAAAGAAGGTGAAGCTAGCTAGTGATGCACATGATTCTCATTCCTTTTGCACAGCTCACAGAGGCATAAGAAGCAACAAATGGGTTAGGAGAGAAGAGAGCCAAAGGAAAAGAAGAGGAGAAAGGAATTCGTAAGTTCTAATTTCAGAGAACAACACTTCTAACAATGCTAATTAATCGTGAGAAATGCACCTATATTTCCCACTCTGATGGTAAAACTAATTCATGATCATAGCAAGTATACCCTTAATCCTTTTCAGTAAGAAATATAACATTTCCATTTGAGTTAAATCTACCGTAAAAGTTTTAAGGTATCCACATATAGCATTCAGATATTCAAAGATAAATTCTACTGTTATTGTAATGTCAAACATGTGACGCGCAGACTGCAGTGCTACTTCAAAAATAATCTAATAGTCTTGAGATTCGTAGAAAAGCTTGCCTGACAAAAGACGAATGAATTGAATATAAGGGTGTTCAGGACTAGATCAGAATCAGGGCCATCGAGACTAAATAATGCTTTCCCTTTGGCTTGAAGGTGCCATATTACCATAAACTGGTAAAGAGATTGGCCTAAGATATTCCTCCACATGACGCTGCTGATAAAGTTCCCTTTCCTTCCAACTGGGGAACGCTTCATTAGTTCATCATTTGGAGGCTCAGTTGCAAGTGCAAGTGCTCCCAGGGTATCCATGATCATGTTTACCCACAAAAGCTGTACAGCTGTGAGGGGAGCACTACCTGAAAAACATTTTGACGAGTAATTATCGGCAAGAAAGAGAATGGTTTCTATAATGCGAAACAAAAGGCAGAAACGTGATTCATGGAAAGCTACATGCAGCATATGGCTTGGTTACATGCCTGTCAAACAAGCTGAAGAGAAGTTAACAATTAAGGCCACCACATTAACAGTCAGCTGGAACTGTACGAATTTTTGAATATTTATGTAAACTGAGCGTCCCCATTTGGCTACCGTCACGATGGTTGAGAAATTGTCATCCAGAATTATGACATCAGCACTCTCTTTAGCCACCTGAAGTTCGAATAGCAATTAGTCAAACTCCGCATTAAGACCCAGTATAATTTTGGAAATTCTAATGGATGAGAACTGAAAAGTTCTTATCATCTTGAATAAAAAACACACAAGAATAGCACCTCTTTCTACTCCATAAAAGTCTAGAGGTCCATGACTAAAACCAAACCGGCCAATTTTTGCTTGGCTTGACTTACTCCCACGAAATTATGAATAATGCAGTCAGTTCTCATTCTCTCATATTAGTGATTCTCAAAAACACTTACCTTGGCTTTTAACTCATAAAGCCAATGGATTCAGTGAAAAATAACAAAGGGCAACGTGAGAAATCAAGGAACTTTTCATCAACCTTTAGGTGGACCACATATTAACTGTTAAATATGTAGTAGACATAATTAACACTAATACGATGTCAATTCCTATAGGCAAGACCATGTACAAGGAAGAGGTTCCACAAAATGCAGCATAACATCTTTAAAAGATACAGGGAAAAGACCAACAGTGAACAGTTATCTGATCCAAATGGCTAACTGAATCAAAATGTTTTGCATGAAAGCCATGCTTTAGCACTGTTTTGCCTATTCTATGGATGGCAGAAAGATTGATGTTGGGCTGGGGTTCCTGGAAAGAATTAGAATAAACTCACCTCAGTTCCAGCAATGCCCATTGCTAGACCAATATCGGCTTCATGGAGTGCTGGAGCATCGTTTGTTCCATCACCAGTCACTGCAACAACTTCACCAAAGGTCGTTCGCAAATGTTTCACCAGTGTATGTTTGTCAAGAGGTGAAGATCGAGCCATCACCTGCAAATGAATTCCTATTTGTTAGTCTTGGTGAGACAAACTCTTTTCATTGCCAATAAATGTTTTGCAGTTAGATATTCGATAGACAAGAAAGTGAAATGACACCTGAATTTTGGGAACTAGTTGGAGCAATTCTTCCAGGCTCTTCTCTCGGAAATCTGGACCCTCAATTGCTATACCATCATCAGTAAGAATCCCACATTCCCTTGCAATGGCCTTTGCAGTATTTATATTATCTCCTGTAACCATTCGTACAGTGATACCAGCTGAACGACATACTGCAACAGACTCCTTGACTCCTGGACGAACAGGATCTTTGATACCCACAATCCCTATACAAGTATAACCAGAAACTGGCATGGGATTCTCAGGGGAGAACCCATCTTCCAGTTCCATATAGGCAATACAGAGAGTTCTAAGAGCCTCATTAGCAAACTGATCGATTGTAACCTTAAGGAGGTTAATGGATTCTTCATCCAGGGGAACGATGTCACCATTTGAATTGATCACCTTGTCACAAGCAGCCAAAACTATTTCTGAAGCACCTTTGGTGTGGGCTCGCAAACCACCTTCATGAAGTTCCATCACTACCCCCATTCGCTTCTTCGTGGAGTTGAAAGGTTCAACTTTAACAAGTTTCACAGCTTGTCGCTCTGCCTGGAAATCTCCACCCAGGGATAAGCCAAACTCCAATAAAGCAGTCTCGGTGGGTGTTCCTAAAATCTCACGTTTACCATCTTTGTTAACAACAACCTCACCTCCAGTGTTGTTAAATATTGATTGCAGGAGAAGTTTTACTGCAGAAACAGGCATTTCAGAGACCAAGCTAGCAGCCTTAGTAGGTTGGTCAACTACCTTGACTTCCATGCAAATGCATGACTTGACAACAGTCATGTGATTAGTAGTTAGTGTCCCAGTTTTGTCACTGCAGATGGTTGTTGCGGACCCCATAGTCTCACAAGCTGCCAGATGTCGAACAAGTGCTTTATCATTCATCATCTTCTTCATGGCAAATGCAAGGCTCAACGTCACAGCTAGAGGTAGTCCTTCGGGAACTGCAACAACAACAATTGTAACTGCAATGGCAAAGTATTCCAATATCTCCAGTGCATCATCTCCAGACCAGCGAAAGTAAGTCCCTGCTTGCCACTTGTGGCTAAATAACCCTTGTACCAGAACTGCAAAAGTCACTACAGCAAAGAAAAGGCCAATCTTTCCAATAATGGTTGCCACTCCATTCAGTTTTACCTGCAGTGGAGTTTCATCATCGCCTCCTTCACTTAGAGTCGCCATCAATTTACCCCATTGGGTTCTCATCCCAACAGTGGCAATCATCATCTTGCATGATCCATCTTGGACCTTAGTTCCAGAAAGCATAAAAGGATTTTCAGAATTTACCATTACTGGCTCACTTTCACCAGTTAAACTCGACTCATCAATTAATACAGAAAATCCTGAAACAAAAAGCCCATCAGCAGGTACTTGGTCTCCAATAGCAAGATGCACTATATCACCAGGAAGCAGATCATATATTGACAATTTCTGCCTAAATCCATTTCTAGTGACCTGAATGATGATTTTCTTTTTCTCTGTGTCCAAGTCCCTGAATTGTAACGATTGGCGGTAATCACTTATAGCTGTCACAAACACGACTAACAAGATACTTGCAACAATTCCAAGGCCATCATGGGCTCCCTCTAGCCATCCTTCCGTTGCTATGCCAACAATCAAAGACACAAAAGCACACACTCCAAGTATCATAAGAGTCATATCCTGAAGTGCTTCCCAAACAAATATCCAGAAACTCCGAGGTTGGCTCTCGGCGAACTTATTGATCCCATAAATCTCTTGTCTACGATTCAGTAGATCACTATCCGTAGTGGTTAGCCCATCAGCGATTGAAGTGCAGAGCTTTTCAGAAACACCAGTTACCCCACCATGAAATTTGAGCTTCTTGACATCATGGCCTTCAACAATTGATCCTAACTCGTCAGCACAAATGTCAAAACCTGCAGCCTTGACTTCTGCAGGCACGTTATAGTCGCTTGGGGAGACACCTGCGAACATTCTATTATTAGCAGATAAGAAGAGGCTATAGAACTTTATAATTAAAACAAAAAAGCACAATTATCTCAAATCCAAAGAAGCTTACCTTGGATAAACTGAAACGCAGCTTTGGAAACCAGAACAGCAATCCTTAATTTCTCCTAATATAATATAAAAGAAAACACAAGAAAAAAGAAAAGTGAGCATATCTCACATTCACAAAACAAAAGGAATTCATTTCCGTGCTCCACAAAGTACATTGGAAAAAAAATAAATTCTGATGCATTATTAAGCGATTCACCAACATGACAAATTGAAGTTACTGGTTAAGGATATAATACGGTAAAGATAATCAAACCAGATATTTGTATAAAAAACATAGTTGCCCATCTCATTAGTATACACCAATGGAAATCATTGATTCAATTAAGGATTATACATGTATACCCTATGTTACTACGACTCCCATATCATATTCGATAGCATTGTCCGAATATCGGTTATTCTTATTTTTTTTCAAAATCAATTCGCTCCATGCCCCAAGCGTCCAACGTCTGTAATGATAGCCTATATTATTACAAGAAAGAAAGGAAGAAATGAAAACTAATTTAAGCTGTTAAGTTGATTTTTAATATATAATTTATATTAATTTTTAATAAAAAAAATTTAAGTGTAAATACTTTAAATTTAAAATTTGTATAGTTATATTATTTTATACTTAATTTTTATTAAATAAATAAAAATAATTAAATTTAAATTTATAATTATTAAGATTATGATAAATATCAAAAAATTATCTCAATAAAATAATTTAAATGGTCGGTGAAAACTAATATATAATTTATATTATTTTTTAAAAAGAAATGATGCTGTAGAAATTGAAGAAGAAAAGCTAGAAACCTGATTGGTTTTACGCATAGCAGCAGCCTCATATCGTTTGGAAAGATTGGCAGTGAAACGAAACCTTCTCTTAGGATTCTTCACCACCCCACATAACTTCCTCCATTTCTGCAACGCTTCCTCTGATGAATGCTTCGCTTTCACATCAAAATCCCCACTCATTAACCTCTCCATCCTTCTCTTCCTTCCTTCCTTTCTTTCCTCAATGCAAACAACCTAGCTTGATTTAAATACAAAACTCCAGCAGAAATTTCTACGAAGCAACTTTATTAATAAAAAGCAGAACCTGTTTCTTTTCGAAGCAGCAGCCACCGAGAAAGAACGGAGGATATCCGAGGAAGTTTCAATGCACTTGCTTTTGAATTTTACGGTGGTACGAACTAAAAAGGGCAGCTTAGGTTACGCTTGGTTAGATTCTATAGAACGGAACGGAACGGAACAAGAAATACTTTCGGTTTCTTTTTGCTATTTCATTTCTATTTTTGTAACAGAGTTGTTATTTTATGAGCAGCGAAATAGGAGTGAAATCTGTGGCGCCAGAGCCTTTGACGGTCTATGCAATCCTGTTCTTTTGCAACATTTTTGACCCAAAGTCAAAAACATTTTAATATACCATCACTTGTGTATATATATAAAAAAAAGAAAATTGAAAAGATAATATGTTATTTTTTATTTGAAAATATAGTAAAATAATATTTTTTATTTTTTAAAAAATTTAATTTTGATATTATTCTATCAAAATATTCAAATTTTAAAAAAATAAATCTAAGTAAAAATATTTAAATTTATAGGAATATTATTTCTGTCGCAGAAATAAACATGGACAAACTATCAAACTAGTAATAGTTGTGCGTGCGATACGGACTTTACGCGGACATATTTTACGCGGTTGGAACTTCAAGTGCAACGTGGCGAGAGATGCTAAAGATCAGAATATGAAAGGCTAGGGATGGTGCCACGTATCCTCCACGAAATCATAGTCATCAATGTGTAGCTAAAGAAAAAGTCTACTCGTACCACTATTGTTGTGATTATTATTATTTTTTAATTATCGAAAGATAAGTAGGCTATTTTATATATTTTTTAATAGGATTTAATATATTCATAAAAGACTTTATTATTTAAAAACACTCATTAGACACGGATTTAACTATATTTTTAATGATATATATAATTGTCTATAAATATATAAATATGTTACTAACCATAAATTATTATGAATGATGTTTAAAATATTTACTTATTAGGTTTGGTTGTGGTCGTTTCCAATTAGATATTTTTAAGACTAATTTTGCAACGATACGACGATTATCTTAACTATTTTTTCTAACTTTAGGAAATATTTATAATTTTATATGATATAATATAATTGTAACATAAATAATGAAGATGGAGGAATGCAGTAGCTAACTTTATTGAAAGATTGGAAACTAAATATAATAAATTAAAGGATAAATTTGAAATATTGGAAAGAATTTGTGACCAAATGAAGGTGGCTAGGCCTCCAAATAAATAGAATTGAAACTTCAATTTAATTTCTTTTTATTTCTTAATCAATCTGATTGAACTGGATAAAATAAATTTAAAATTTAAATTCAAAGGATTGGACCATTTAGTTTAAGTTGGTAGGAAGGTCTGGGTCAATTGGACTAAATGGTAGTGTTATTTGTGAGAAAGAATAAAGGTCGACTATAAAGCACTAGATGGAAAAACGTCATTATCTTGTTTTTCTACAACTCTCCACCATTGATCCCCAGTATTTAAACCCTTAAGGTTTCTTTTTTAGTCATTTTGAGTATTCTTCTTATATGTCTACATAACTCTCACTCTTAATTTTTATTTTGTAAGATTTGTAGCTAAGATCTTATTACATTTTCTTTCCCTGTTAAGATCTTTGTCCTCAAGGTGAGGATAATTCTCCTTAGTCACCCAAATAACATTTTTCTTATTTAATCCCTCAAAACTAAAAAATCATTTTTCTTTTACAACCTTTTTGGGTAAATCTTTAACATTACCCTAAAATTTCTTCTAATTTTGGGTGGGCTAAACCTTCCCAAAATAAAGATAGTTGAGGTTCAACACTAACTTCGTTTTCTTCTTCTTCTTCTTCTTCTTCTTTTTTATCTTCTTCTTCAATAATGACACATGGAAGGTTGGATGTACTCGCAGATCTTCTAGAAATTTCAACTAGTAAGCTACACTGCCAACTTTGTCTCATATTTGAAAAGGGTCATAATAATCATAAGCTATTTTTTCGAGTTTTCATTATTGTATGCTTAACTGGCAATATAGATGGAGCTTGAGGTATACCCCATCTTTTTTTTTAATTCATGTTTTTTTTCTTTTTTCGTCGACATGTAGCTTTTGCCTATCTTATACCTTCAATAGATTAGCTCTGATGTTCTCTTTGATTATGGATTTGTCCATGAGATGTTCTAAGGTTGCTTGGTTTTGTATAACCTCTAAAATATAGTTAATTAGGCTTAAGAGGCTTGTACCTATATAGAGCTTCACAAGGAGAAATTTGTAGGGAAAATGATAATTGATGCTATACCATCATTATGTTGTTATCAACCATGTGTGTTCAGTATTGTGGTAGCTTTTGTGGTTATGATTTAATTTTTTTTTTATATATATATATAAAAATCACTTTTAGTTAAGGTTGGTTTGGTAAAATATATATTTGGTTAAAACTGTGACTGAAATTGAGATTGAACAAAAAGTAGTTTAATATATTTGGTTAAGAATGCTTTTTAAATTGAGATTATAAAATAACTAAAAAAGACATATATTAATATTGATGATTTTTAATTAAAATATTATAGATTTAAATACTGCTATTACATTATGAAATAAAAAATACTTTATATAAAGTATTTTTTTTGTTCCATTAAACTATCTACAATTCTATCACGTACGAAATATATCCTATAAGGACTATAGTTTCCATGGCTTCCCGAGTACACAATAACATCAGGTAAAATATCATCAGAAATAAAATGGAAATTACGATCAAATTTTGCAAATGCTACGTCATCATGCGATATTCTTCAAATGTAATTATGTAGTGCCATTGAATAATGTTAAAAACTAGTTTTTCGAATAAAACACAATATCTAAAGGTGTACTTTATCGTGTAATTTTACACCCTACAAATATTAAAGTCTACGTCTGGACACTAGAAAAAAGATTGAAAAACAATTTTTGATATTTTGATCAAACCCTAATAGATGATCATAAACTAGTTACATTATCTATTTTTTTTTTAGATTATGTAAAATTGGTGAAAAATATGCCAGAAAACCACAAACTTTTTAGGAAAGGATTTTTTTATAAAATCATTTTGGATTCTTTTTTTATTTTACTAGGTCAGACCCGGTCCAATGCATTTTGTTTTGGGCTGAACCCAGTCCGGCTCATGAATAGAGGAGACGCTCTCCACTGCTCACTTTGCAGAATTGTGGAGACGAGGAAATGTAGCAAAAGAACAAAAAAGAGAAGGAGAAGGAAAAGGGAAAGAGCATACTACCCTGCGCGGCAGTGATGTCTAGCTGGCAGTCGAAACAATGGAGGCCTGTGGTGAACTGAGGGAGCTATTTGGCTGATGGATGACGATCCTTCTTATTTTTCCTCTGTTTCTAAAGGAATTGTTGAGATTCTGGGAAGTTTGATATTCCTCTAATGAGTTTTTGTTTTCTCTTCAGAAATATGTGTTTTGTGGCTAAATTGGTTTGTCGGTGGATAATTAAAAAACTAAGGTGAACTACTGTTTGCAAAGCTCAACTTTTTTGTTTTTGTTAAACCTTAGGTGCAGCCTCAATTTATAGTGGGTCCCACCAAAACAAAACTAAATTTTAACTTAACCAAACACTTATTTTTGTGGCTTACTCTCAACTTCACATACAACCACATTACCAAATAACCACTTAGACTAATTTTTAGGGTTATCACCTACAAAACATCGTAGATGGTTTTTTAAGGTCTTGTTAGTTATCTTAGTTTGACCATCTATCTATGGGTGATAGGCAGTGGACATTAGTGAATTCACTCTTTGCACCTTGAATAACTTTTTCTAAAGTTTATGGGTAAAAATAGGATCTTTATAAGTCACTATAATTTCAAGAAGTCCATGTAACTTTAGTGTTGTCTATAAAAAAAACTAGGGCCAACTTAGAAGCTATATAAGGGTGGACCAATGCCATGAAATGGGCATATTTTGTTAGTCAGTTTACCACTACTAAGATTACCAAATACATGTTAGTTCATTAGTACTTAAAAGTGTATTTTTATCAATGTTTTATATCATCATTTTACATTTGAAGTATCAATAACTCCTTAATGAAAACATGTTTTATAATAATAAGTCTGATAGTATAAGATACCTTTAATTTAAGGTAAATGTTAATCTTAAATGCAAAACCTATCACATAAATCAAAGGAATTATTGATGAGTTTAACTACTAAAATTTAAAAGACAAAGAGAGGGCCAAACTTACAAAAAAGATGTTGGTTCAGTTCAAACTGGAACACTATTCGGTCATTGGGTCATATCTAAAGCTGTAGATCTAGGATTTAGGTCTGCTCTATATGGATGAAAAGATAAGACATAGGCCTAAAACTTTCACGGGAGTCCAAGATTTAAAAAAATCATTTTTAAGTTCAAATTTTAGCAACAACGAAAAAGTCTAAATCTATCCTGCAGCCTAGACACTGTTCAGTGTTCAACCCATATCTCGAGTTCTAGATATCCAAATGACCTCAATGTTTTTTGTTGGAAAGCTGAGACAATTTCTTAGAACTTTCATGAGTTAAGTCTATTCCAATTTTGATGTTACCAATGACGTTTTGTTCAAATAAGAAAATAAGGATTGTCACCAAGTCAAGATATGATCACCCACTCAATAATTAGTCATCAAATCAATAGTTTCAAATTTTGGCCTATAAAAGGAGACATTTGCCATACATTTAGGCATCTTGATTGTTCAGATCAAGATCATGCTCTTTATTTTTTTATTTATATTTTTTTAATGTTTAAGTTTTTTTTCATGTTATATTTTCCTTAATATTTTGTTTATGCTTTTCATTTCCTTTACTATACTTATGTTCTTATGTTGTTTATTTATGTTTTTTTTCTTCATTATATTTAGCTAAGTTTATTATGTTAAGGTGAAAAGGTTTTACTAATAGTATTATAATATGTATAATATAAACTAAACATGGATTTCAATGTTTATATCCAAGAAAGGTTTTTAATGAACATGTTTTATCTTTTTATCTTATTTTTTAATTACAAGTTATAAATTAATTTTTTTTTTTAAAACTCTATAAAGAAAAACCCAAACTGATTTCAAAAATCATTTTCCCCTTCAAAAGCTTCAAGACATATTATGATAATCTATTGATTACTAAACCTGTCTGGTTTGATAAATTGTTTTTACAGAAAAGCGAATAGATACGTATCTAAAAGAATACCAGTTCACAAAGCACTAATAATAGCTAAAAAAACACGTAGAACTGGAACACGTGAAGATAGAAGAATACCAAGTCACAAAACACTAAAAATAGCTAAAAAAGCGCAATTGAAAGAAAATGTTTGACAAGTGTAATTTACACAGAAAGCCAGAAGCATGAACGCTAAATTCTTGATTATAATTGTAATTATAGTAACTGTGATGGTTATAATCAATCAATGATACCCCCATCATCGATCCTTTGAAATTAAGTGCTAAAAACAGCTGTGACCAAAGAATCGAACTCTCGGAGAAGAAGAAGCTAGGCCAAAATATTTCCTTCATTTCACCGGACTCTCTATCTCTCTCTCTAATCAGAACCAAAAACAAAGGGCGGAGAGATCTCACTGTGTCGCTCCAGTCTAGCAATGAGCAAAGGACCTGTACTCTTCGCCGATATCGGCAAGAAAGCCAAAGGTAATCAGTCAATTTCTTTATGTGAAAGAAAATCAGAATCATTGATTTGATGGTGATTAATGTTGATGCTATGTAGATCTGTTGACCAAGGATTACAACTCTGATCAGAGACTTAGCGTCTCTACTTTCAGCGATGCTGGAGTGGTATGTATTCTTTTGTTATATCTATGTACATATAATTTTGTGGTCCTTTTGAGGGTCTGGGCATCAAGCTCTGTGTCGATGCTGTTGAGGAGAGTGTTTTAACAATAGAAATGATCTTCAGATGTTCAAATGAAGTTTATTTCATTTCTTTTCCAATGTGAAATCCAATCATGTATTGAAGAGCCATGTAGCATTTTTTTTTTTTAATTAGCGTGGGGTGTCCGGACCAGCTTGCGCGCACCACGACTAATCCCCACAGCTCACTGGACATCCTGCAAGCCCAGGAGCAAGGTAAGACACCGCGGGGGTGACAGGCGTACACATAGAGGATCGAACCCGGGACAGGGACGGAACAAGTCACACGATTGATCACAGCAGCTGGACCCTCAAGTGTGCCATGTAGCATTTCTAATGCAACTGGTTGTTGTAAGTTATCGTATGGGTGGTCTCATGTTAATTATTTATTGCTAGCATCGTGTGACTGATGGATGGGTTTCTGGCTGCCCTCTAATGCCTTACAGATCATTTTCAATCTCTACTTGTTTTTGGTTTTGTTTTCAACTTCATGACCCGTCGTTAATTTTTTGAATGGCCCTTAAATGTCAGGCAATCAGTCATTTTTGGTCTTCAGATGCAGCGGTGCTGAGATCCATCGTCTCTTAAACTTTAACATCTGCTCCTTCTTGTGTTCTTATTTTCTGTTTTTCAGGCCCTCACATCATCAGCTGTGAAGATAGGAGGGCTATCAACTGGGGATGTTGCTGCGCTCTACATGTACAAGAACACTATATTTGATGTTCAAATTGACACAGAATCCAATGTATGCTACTTCTTCATTTGTTTAAAACACTAAACTGCAAATTCCGTGTTCAAATAAGCATCTTACCTTCTCATTTCATTCCGACAGATATCAACAACCTTGATATTCACCGACTTCCTTCCGTCAACCAAGACCATTGCTTCCATCAAATTTCCTGACTATAACTCTGGCAAGGTAGGAACTACGAAGTTTGGCATCTTTTAAGCTTGAACTCCTCAAAAAGTAAATACTTGAAAATCTGGAATAGATGCTGAATTATTGATGGGGAATGAAGGGCAACAATGAGAATTGGTATGGTGTATGATTATTCTCGATTTTATTATTAAGGAATTTTAACTCGGTTTTTTATTGAGGAATATTAATTTGTTATTTAGCAGGTAATTTTGGATTTTAGTTTCCTTTTTTAATAAAGACTTGTTAGGTTTTTCTTATTTTATTTGTTTTGGTGCATGTAAATAAGCACGTAGACATTAGTTGAACCATTGAATAAAATAAACTAAGCTTTCATAAGATCAAGTGTGTCTCTCTTGATTTGGTCATTTCAAGATCAGGTATCTCCTTTCTTGGTTATTTTGGTTTTTGTCCTACATTTATGATCAAGGGAGTAATGAAGTCATGAAACTCCAAGGATGAGGTGACACTTGGTGAAAGTTGACTGGTGGTGGGCAAGGTGCCTGGTTTACTTGTAAAACGAGTCTCTCTGATTGTGTGGGGATCCTTCGATGATTAAGTTAGAGCATGAGGGAGGAGATACATGAAAGAAGAAAAACCAAGTGAAGAGGAAAGGAAAGATATGGGAGAGAGGAAAAATCCCTGAACCCTCTTGTTCCTTATATAACCACAAGACTTGACAAGTTGCATGGGGATAAGGGTAGGGAGGTGGTATGTCAGGTCCTTCCAGGCGGGGAGTGGGTGTCTTCCCAAAAGGGATGGGCTGAGCATCCATCTGGTCAGACTCGGCCCACGATGTCTCCGTCCTGCCCCGGCTGTTCTCGGGTGCCTCGTAGGAGGGCGTGTGGTAATTGTTTCTTGTGCCAGTCCCTTTTGGAGGCAGCGGGGCTTGACTGGGGTATACGTGTATCCAGGTATACGAGGGAGAATTTTTTTATTGATTAGAGTGATAATATTGCCTGTATTGTTGGTTTGGGGTGAAGCACGGCAACAAGCAACCGGATATCTACGTACATGCAAATCTGGCCCTGTTTGTCATGACGGTAATGGCTTTTTATAGTTTGTTTCTGCCCTGCATTTTGCAGTTGGAGGTTCAATATTTTCATGATCGTGCAAGTTTCACAACAGCTGTTGCTTTGAATCAATCTCCAGCAATCGATGTTACAGCCACCATTGGTACCCCAACAATTGCTTTCGGTGCAGAGGCAGGCTATGATACTACTTTGGGTAGTTTCACAAATTACACTGCTGGCATTAGTGTGACCAAACCTGATTCTTATGCTTCGATGATCTTGTAAGCCTCTTAGACGCGTTCGCATGCCAGCTCTGCTAGATATTTTATCTATTTAAAGTCTGGGATTTAAAAATATAGAAATTGAAAAGACGGGTGATGTATTGAACCAATTACTTAGCTGCTCTCTCTTCTTACAGAGGTGACAAGGGAGATTCTTTACGAGCATCATACGTGCATCATCTGGATCTGCTGAAAAAGAGTGCTGTTGCCGGAGAGATCACTAGAAGGTTTTCCACTAATGAGAATACTCTTACTATTGGAGGGTCATTTCCCGTTGATCACCTGACGGTGGTGAAAGCTAAGCTCAACAGCCACGGGAAACTTGGGGCATTGGTGCAACATGAGGTCATACCGAAGTCAGTGCTCACAATCTCTAGTGAGGTTGATACCAAGGCCTTGGACAAAAGTCCCAGGTTTGGGCTGGCAATTGCTCTGAAGCCCTAAAGGTTCTCTGCCAGTTGTCTAATCCAACTCCCATTTCTTTTTTTTCTTTTTTCTGGACGGCACTTGGAAAGGAGTGTTAATAAGTAGCTCCACATAAACATATTTCTAGGAATATGATGACTGATGGATGGATTGATTTGATGTTTAGTTCCTTTATTTGTAGGTTTTGGAGGCATTTGTTGTCTGCTCTCTTCCGCAGAGAACTTTAATTTTGGATTGATGGGGATTCTTGCTAATTGCATTTATGATCCGTTTCTCATGATTCAGTGGAGGCTGTTCTCTAGGAGTGATCCAGCTGCCGACATTTTAGTTGAGTTTTCATGTTTTTGTTTCCAGCAGTATTAGATTTGCGTTTAGCATTATGGGTGCTTGCAATGGATCAACCATCCATCAGAACCCCAGAGTGGTACTAGCCTGCGATCTTATATTAATATTCTCTACTTTATTTATTTATTTATTTATTTTGTTTTGTAACATAATAACCAGATCTGGATTTATTCTTGAAAAATATTGGATTTACCTCGACTCAAAGTTATCAAAGCATCCATCATCCAATTGTGCTTTTGTCCCTTCTTTTTATGTTACTGTTTTCTTTTTTTAATAGAATGTGCGCCATTTCACTGAACTTTTATTCTTCTCAAGAGTATAGATACTATGGTCTAAAATTGAAGGTTTCTTGAGAGTTTAGATAAAAAATAATCATATGTTTACATTAATATATTTTTCTTCAAAGTCTATGAAATTGACCTGCAAAACAGGTAGTATGTTCACTAATAATACCTCACTGAAAAATAACATGCAAGGGGTTGTTTTTCAGCCGAGCTCCATTGAAAATCAACTCCCAGCAACTTATTTTAGCCGAGCTCCATTGAAAAACAACTTCCAGCAACTTATAATTAAATGGACACCTTGAAACATGTGATCCCTGAGACGAAGACCACCCAATATAGTTTGAGGGCTAAGCTTATATATATATATATATAATAAAGACATTTTTCCATTAGGATTTAGTCTTTCAAACTCATATGCAAATATTTATTTTAATTATCATATAATTAAATAAAAATTTGCTTTAAAAATTACCATAAGACATCTGGCAAGTATAAACACCAAGTATCATGCGATACAAGGGGGCGATTAACTTTTCCTTTTTTTTTTATTTCTTTAATGAAAGAACACATGTGCAAAAAAGAAAGTCCAGGAAACTTCCTTATCATAAAACCAGCTATTTAAAGTTGAATCCATGCACAAGTCGACTACAAAAGAAACATCCACTAGAAAGTAAAGCTTACCAAACACCTATGGAATCAACAAGTTCAAAGGAGACCACAAAGATTCAAAAGAATTACATGATATACCAAGAGTCCATTTTTACAAAAATAATTTTTTTTTAAAAAAAATATATTATTTTGAAACATATAAGCATTCACAAAAACTATCTAAATAACTAGCTTGGAAAAGCTTAAATTATAAGGTTTTAAAATTAACTTGTTAAACCAAGTTTATTAACAATATCAAATAATTTTTATGACCTGAAATTTCTTTTTTTTTGATAGGTTGAAAAAAATATTTAATCTGATTGTGAATTAGTAGACACTAAAACAAGCAAAAAATAAAAGTCCATGCATCATACATACCATAAAGTGGATTCTCAAACATCGGCACAACCCATAGACAGAGCTTGCTTCACAGGGCGGAACCACTACCATTTTTATGTAAAAAATAATTAAGAATTGGTTGCAATATACAAAGGGCAGTTTAGGAAAAAGCTAATCAACTCACAAGCTTCATCTGTTAAGAGAAAAATGGACAAGCAACACTCTCATAGTTGAGCAGCTGTGACATTTTCTAGCAAGCAGTCATGGAAGAAGCATTGGAAAATTTAATTTAATAAGCAGTCGGGAGTTGAGCTTCAACATCTGCAAACTTCAATGCATGCATCTAGGGAGATGAAGATACAAGATGCAATATTCTCTGGAAAGCACACTATTGTCTGCCAGTGACAAGACACAAACACCATGTTGCTGAAGAAAGGAACACTTTGATCCCTAGAAATGACTAAAACAAGCATCAATTGCAGATTTTGGGCGGTCACTAAGCATAATTAGAGCCCATCTAATCTGTAGTCCAACAAGAAATAGAATATATCAGATAAGTGTGCACTCAAATTAATCCCTAGAAATGCAGAACATCACATTCAGTGTATGGCAAACAATTACAGCCAGATTTAACGGCAATTCTAACACATTTTCTTAAGCCTCAATAAAATCCACATGACATTCAATTAAACTGATTAAGAACATGCTTAGTAATTAAGACAAAACAAGCACTTGTAAAACCAAACACAGCCTATCATTAAGCCTTCAAAAACAAAAACCTCATGATGAATCAGTCCACGCTCTGCATGATATCCTCAGCAGTGAACTTGGTCCCCTTATCCTTGTCACCAACAGCACGCCCCTTAGCCTTGCGATCAAGCAGGGACTTCCTGTCCTTATCAAGTCTGAGCTTAGTAATCACCACCTTCGAAGGGTTAATTCCCACGTTAACGGTGGATCCATTAACCTTTTCCCTTGTAATCCTCTCGACATGAATAACCCATTTTCTCCTATAAACCTGGACAACCTTCCCTTCCCTTCCCTTGTATGTCCCACGAACAACTTGGATCTCATCGTCTTTTCGGATAGGCATGGATCTCACGTTGTATTTCTGACGGAGGTCGGTGGAAAGTGGTGCGCTCATGAGGATACGACGCACGGAGGATGGCGCCGAGAAGTGGGCCTTACGGTTCTTTCGGCGGGAGGAGGAGACTCTTGGGTTGTACTTCATTGTGGTAGCTGTGGTGATTGAGACTGCGGCTAGGGTTTGTGTTGGATATGGGTCTCGAGGAGAAAATGGGAGTGGTTTTGTAGTTAAGTAGAAGCTAGGGTTTTTGGATGGTCTGGGATTTTGTCAGGGAATAGAATGTATTTGGGCCTGTTGAGATTTGAGCTGGGCTACTTTTCATCTCTTACTAACATCACCAACATGGTTGGTGTTTATTTTGTGTTTATGATATGTATCGGAGGATACATGCAAGCTTTGGAATATTTGTTTTTGTAGTGAGAGAAATGATTTAAAAGATAGAGTTATGTTATTTTTTGTTACTAATTCATTTGATTTGGATTAATTTAGGTTATTTTTTATTTATTTTTTATAAGATTATTTTGGTCTCATGACTCGGATCATGAATTTAGTGTGTTAACTGAGATTATCTAGAGTAATGTTTTTGTTTTTAATTGATTTTTAAAAAATTATTACCATTCAAAGTTGAGTTAATTGAGAATTGAATTTCATAATTTATTTTAATTTGATTTTTATGGGGTCACCCTTGTCTTATAACCCGAGTCACGGCTTTAGTTAGTTAACCGGGTTTATTTAAGTCATTTTTTGTCTATTTTTTAATTGAATTTTTTTTTTAATTTCATCCTTTAATAATATGTTAATTGAGAATTAGACCTCATAATTTGTTTAGATTTTTTTTCTGTGAGATTATAATGGTTTTATAACCATGGTTGTAGATTTGGAACGTTAACTCAGATTGACCAGAATAGATTCAATAAGTTATCATTTCAATATTTTTTAAAAATTGTCATTTTGATTTTTTTTAGTCAAGTTATATTTTTACAAGCCATCCAGATTGTCTTTATATTCCTCAAGTTGACCAGGTTACATCAGGTCAACACGCACATGATTCTTCTTTTCTACTAAAGAAAAAAGTTAGTAATGCTTTTATATTTTTTTATGTTAAAAACATTGATCGACCTGCAACGTAACATAAACAAATAATCTAGTTACTTTCCAAAATTGAGCACTTATCACAATAAGGTATCTCTTTTGTTGACCAGACAATTTTCAACGAGTCCTTCTGAATTTGAAAATCAAGAAGCAAATTTTCAGAATTCCAAGTAACATGATTAGTTTAGAAACTAAAGTTGAATGATCGAAGTCTTTGACGATGCAAACTCAACCTTAAAATGGGTGTTCCCTATCCAAATTGTCTTTACATCAATGAATTTCTTAAAACATTCTATTGTCGTGTATACTTGCATAATAGACTTAATAATGTTACTTGAGATTATGGTGCTATACAATTGACTATTTAAATTAAATTTGCTTATAAATTGAATTGAATTCACCATGTAATTTGATTCTAAATAAGTTGTTAGCCCTTTGATTTTTTAACCAAAGACTCGTAGATCTCCTTAATTATTACTTGTAAAAGATGAATTTTAGTGATAACTAGTTAGTTGCATGTGTTATGACAAGGAGCTTTTTAATGTTATTAAACATGGTCAAGCTCAAAAAGTCATTGTGATCACCTATAAGCCATGTCGCTATTTTGGATCAAGTTTCAAAGCAAACATTAAAGGAGTTAACCAATTACGGTCTAATCAACTTGGCAGGTGCATTCACAAATTAATCAACCTGGTAAAAACCTGAATTGACTTTTTTTTAAGAAAAAATATTTTAAAATCATGTTGATTTAATTTTCTTTCTTAATAAATATTGAAATGGTGACAATTTTGATCAAACTGGTCAAACTATGTAAGCCTACCCAACTAATGGCCTAGGTCATGACCCAAGATGAGTTTAATAACCTTGCTCTCTAGAACCTATTTTTTATTTAATTAAATAATTATAAGAACAAACATCTACATGGAAGACAACAAATAAAATTATTAAGGAAAAATATATTTTTCTCATCTAAATTATTTTTTTTCTAATTCACGTATTTTTTTTACAACAAAACTTTTAATGAAATAACAAGAAAAAAAATATTATATTCCCATTCAATATTAATGAGTAAATTATCATAAGGCTGATACATAATTATCCATAAAAGTAATCAATAGTATTATTATAAAAAATTCATAATCTTCTTAGAAACAACATTATATTTTTTATATCAAGAGCATTTTTTTTAATAAAAGGCATAAAAAATAATAAAAAAAGATTTTTAAAAAAATTTTAGCCATTTGAAATAAGTAGAGAAAATGTATTTCTCCACTCTAAACTTTATTTTCTTAAAATGAATGTTTTTAACAAAAAAAGAAAGAAAGAAAGAAAAAGAAGCATTTCTCATTTGTTTTAACAAAAACATGTTTTTTAATTGCAAGCAATATTTTATAAACAAAAGTTCATCATGATCTTAAGAGTAAATTAAAACATATTAAAATAACATTGAAGAAAAAATGAATAAATTAGATAAAACTATGTATAAAATCTATCACCAAAATTGTAAAACATAAATTTTATTTTAATTGAATTCTTGAGCTTTCTTTTTCATATTAGGTATATAATAATTAAAAAAAGTTGTTAAAATTCCTATAAAAACTTATAATATTATTTGAGAATCATTGCAAAAATGAATAATATTTGAAATGTCATGCAAAGTTTTTTTTTATATATAATGAATTTAAATTCAACAAAAAAAAAGAAGGAAATGGCTAGGTCAGGACCAGGGCTATGCACCTAACCAAAGAAAAAAAGGGTAGAAATGAAATGCTTGGGCTTGTAAGGCTAGGCCCACGCGTTTGAGTTTTTTCACTAAAAAAATATATTTTTAATATATTTTCACCTTAAAACACCCAATAAACATTGTTCGTACCTTAATAAACACATTTATCAACTCAAAACACCCCTAACAACAAAGACCTCGACCTTAACTAAATGTTATATACTTTATAATAACAATTAACACCACACAAAGAAAAGAATAGGCTTATGGATAAGGAGAGAAAGTTGTATATAAACCCTAGGGTAAACCCATAAGGATTGCGAAGTAAATAATATGCTAAACATGTAAATTAACTATTTACACTAAGAGGATGATAATAGATTTTGAGAATTTAAAATAAAATATTTATGTATTACGTCAAAAATAAAATATGAAAAATGACTTAAAAATAATAAAAAAATACACAAATACAAATAAAAACTAAATAAAAGTAATATATTAGAAAAGAAATGTTATGAGATACAGTTTAATGAATTTTGATATTACTTAGGTCAAATTTGGTATAAACAAGTGTTGAGATTTGAAAAATATTACTTGTAAAACATAAAAGGTATAAAATAAAGGATACAGTGGGAATTAACAAAATTTATCCCTATATATATGTGTGTGTATGTGTGTGTGTGTGGTCGGCTCTTTAAAAGCGAAAGGAGAATGAAAACTCTTAATTTTTGGAAGTAATATTTTCTCTTTGTAAGGTTCATATAGAGATGGAAGTGATTTTTATGGTTTTTTATAAGGATAAGCATGAAGCTTTGTCTCTTTATATTTATCAAGGATGGAAATGATTTTTTAAAAAAAAATTTAGAGAAGGTGGGGGTTGCCCCCTAGAATTTGCATGATTCATTTTGGAGTCCAACCAAAGTTTAGTAATTTTTCTAATTTATTTTGGAACCCTTGTTTCAAGTTCTTCTAATGAGGAAGAACATGATACCTTATCCCTTAGAAAGACTTTAGTCCAGCCCTCTAAAATTCAAAGGACAAAGAAAAAAGGCAAAGCAGTGGTTGGTTTCTCTAAACCTATAGCATAGTCTGGAAAACCTAACCGTTTCATTTTCTATAGTGTTGAGATGGCTTACATAAACAACTTTTCTAGTAAGAATGTACTTTGTGAAAGAGAAGTTTCGGCAATTGGTCTTTCTGACCCCTCACTTGCACTTGCATTCATAAAGGACATCTTTAAAAAAAGATAATGAGGTAAACTGACTGAAAGAGCACCTACTTCATATGTTGAAGTTGTTAAGGAGTTTAGTGCAAATTATGAGTCTTTTAATCTTAATGACCACTCCATTACTTCTACTATTAGAGATCAAAACCTTTAGTTATCTCCAGTTGTCCTTAGAAAGTTATATGAACTATTTGAAATCAAAGGTCCCGACTTTCCTTATAAAAGAATAGAAGCCCCTTCCAAGACTCAAATGAGTGATCTATTTATTACCCTACAAGACCAAAATGGTTTTCTAAAAAATATAGACTATACATATTATGCTAACTCCTTGCCATATGTTAGCAAAAATTATGCTAACAAATCTCTAGCCTATTACAAGACATATTTAGCTGACAAGGAAAAAAGCCTAGTTCATATATGTTATTGCTACTAATGCTTCTATGGACCTAGCCACTCATTTTATTGATGTCATACAAAAAGCTGCAACTAAAAGGAAATGAGTCTGCCTTTTAGAGGGTTGATAATTAGGTTAGCAATCATGGCCAAAGTACCCTTGCATTACAATGAGCCAATATCTAAGATGTATGGAAAAATCTTAGTTGTAACTGTTTTTAAATTTAAAGTTGTAGTCAATAAAAAAGATTACATCCTGAAGTGTCTACCTTCTCTCAGCCTAAAATTTCTCAAAACCATCCCTTACTCTCTTTTATAATAGAACAATTGCAAGTACTATAAAATAGTTTGATAGTTTTAATAGTAATTAGTAGGAACAAAAGATTGATGCAATTGATAAGTTGCTAATAGATACGCAACAAGATATTGTATAGGTTAATAAAAGACTTGTTCAACTCAAGTTGGACGTCGAACATGTGCATCAACCTATTATTGGTAAAGATAAGGAATATGATTAGTGCCAAAACAAGAGGGAGATAAGGATGCATGCAAGAGAAAGGAAATGAAGAAAATAACCAAACCAAGCTAGCCAACCCTATAGTTTTTTTTTAAAAAAAGAATATTTGAATATTGTTATTTTAACAAAGAATCCTCTATGTTGAATACTTGATGCGTTTTAAACTTGAGCATGTAATTGTATAACAATATCTTATGCAAAATAGTTTTTGAAAAGATTATGAACTGTTAGGATGCAACATGTGAAGTTCTTAAATTATGAACTATTTTGCATGAAACATGTTAGGAACTAATAGGATATTGTTGCATACATATTATTAACTATTCTTATACTACATAACATTGTTTCAATTGTGCTTGCATGAATATCTTAATAAAGTATATATTTATATCAAACTATCTGAACTACTTGCATGATAATTCATTCTTATTATGTTTTTTCACAAAAAAAAAAGGATTGTAAATGCTAAAATTATTGGCTTTGATTAGTGAAGGATTATTTGCGATGAAATTGTTTAGATTGTTTATCCAAATTAGATAAAGAATCAGTAAGGTTTATCTTATAGGATATAGCATGATTATTTTTGTAATTATATTTTTTGTTTGAATAAATTATATAGGAAGTTCATATATAAGATAAATACAAGTTATCCGAAGATAACTGTCAGAGAAGTGTTTTTGTGAAACACAAATAACAATCTGTTAAAAACATAATAAATTAAAAAACTTGAAGATAATGTTCTTATCCTTATCACATGGATGCATATATAAGAAAGGATAATCTAAAGCATTAAGAAGGCAAGAGTATCCCTTGCAATAGAGCAATAGTGCTCAACCAGCTAAGGAGTTACATAAAGTTTCACAGCATATATTCTTGATACACAAGCAAGTGTGAAGAAAATTCTCAAGGAGAATTGTTCGCTAAAAAGTTAGAAGGCTTATAAACTCCTGGGGAGAGTTCCTGTGTTATTGTTAACAACTAAATGTTCTAATTAGGATGACAATAGTTTGAAGATCTTTAGGTGTTTTGGCAAGCTACCATAGTAGAAAACAAAAGAGAGTGTTTGTTTTGACAAATAAAGTACTATAGTTACAAAGGATTTGTAGTCATAAATATTCATCTTGTAGTCTTTTAAACTACTTTCTTGGGTTTAGTTGTTCTAAAGGGTTTTTTTTATATATATAATATTTTAAAGAATTTTTCGTAAGGTTTTCTCTTCATGACCAAATAAATTATCATACTTATATTTATTTAGTTTCTAAATAGTTTTCGAAAAGTGTTAACAAATTGCTTCTTAACATATAAAGAGCTGGAATTAAAATGCAAAAAAATAAAGAAAAATTGCAAATTAATTATAAATTATCAAGCTTTAGACAAACTATTTAGATTTTGAAACAAACCTCTCAATTTAATAAATATCAGAAATAATTCAAACTAGTCTATAATAGTCGAATAATACATATGACAAAACCTGTGTGTGGGTGTGAATACGATGTTGTTCTAAACTTCTAAGCAATGGGATGCCATGTGTATTTACATAGAAAATTCTTTCTATTTTCAAATTCTAGCTAGC
The DNA here is from genome assembly GCA_018804465.1 of Populus tomentosa. NCBI lineage: Eukaryota > Viridiplantae > Streptophyta > Magnoliopsida > Malpighiales > Salicaceae > Populus > Populus tomentosa. The sequence continues at coordinate 5,429,763 of CM031981.1, forward strand.
TGTGATCATATTCACAAACCAAAGGTAGAAGGATGCTGTTGGTCCAAGCTGCCTAAATAATGTAATTCCATAAGTTCATCTGTGAAAGGAGGCTTGGATGGTGAACTCAATTCAACATCCTTTTTCCTAAGCATTTGAACTACTTCTGTCGTCGTTGGCCGCAAATTTGGTGACTCTTGAGTACATAAAAGACCAATCTGAACAACTCTTTCGATTTCTTCAGCATCGTGATCAATCGCCATACTTGTATCAATGATTTCTTGTACTGTGTTTGATTGGAAATGCTTCCATGCCTGTTATAAAGGGAAAAACAAAGGAGGTTGAAAGCAAGCAAGCGCGCATGAACTGTGATATATTGACATGCATTTTTACCATGTGGACATAATAAATGCATACTACTACTACTACTATATAGGCAACAAGAAGGTGAAAGGAATTTTACACAGGTAACTAGAGTTTCATATGTTTTGTCGGATTGATATTTGTTGTTTTGTACTCCAGTAATCATTTCGATGACGAGAACTCCGAAGCTATAAACATCCACCTTCTCAGTTAACCTTCCCTTGGCAATGTATTCAGGAGCCATGTACCCCCTTTACGCCAAGACACCAAAAAGAGTGATAATTTTTTGATTAGGACAATGTGAGTTTGCATAGACACCTTCAAGAAGAAAAAGGTTAATGGAAATATATCAGTGCTTGATAGTTGAATGTCCTTACAGTGTTCCAGCAATGGCAGTGTTGACGAGGGATTGGTCACAGGAATAAAATCTTGCTAGTCCGAAATCTGAGATTTTTGGTCGATGTCTCAAGTCTAGCAAGACATTACTTGCTTTGATGTCTCTATGAATGATCCGCACTTGACAGTACTTGTGGAGGTACTCCAAACCTTGAGCTGTTCCTTCGATAATTAGAAATCTCCTTTTCCAATCAAGTTCTTTCTTCTTTGCCGGATCTTGCTTCCGTGGGTGTTTGCACATAAATTTTCAGATTGTTTAGAAAGAAAGCTAGAACGGGTAAATATCAATTCCCAGTGAACAAAGAACAGCTACTTCTTAAGTCTATTTGAGTCATGTCATTTTACAATTGAGCTCATATTAGTTTTTGATGCCAACAAGTTACATGTCTTGATACCCTTAAATCCGATCTTAAGAACATGTCTATGAACAGGATAGAATATTGGCCATGTTCATGATCTGCTTTTGAATGCATTAATCCTTACAGTCCAAAACCCTGTAGAGAAAAAATCAAGGTTCTATAGCTTACCAAATAAAATGAGATCCAGGCTTCTGTTTGCTAGGTATTCATAGACAAGGAAGCTGTCAATGCTGGTGAAGCAGCAACCGAGGAATCGAACCAAGTTCTTGTGTTGTGCTCTACCAATAATTTCCATTTCATTACGAATCTCTTGTACTCGAAATTTCCTACTAATATATAATCGCTTTATTGCAATTTCTCTACCATCTGGTAAGGTTCCCTAGTCATTTCAGGTCAATCATCCACATTTAGAAATTCATGGAATAGATTTAAACGAAGACAAAATGAAATTTAAGCTACATGTGTGTGTGTGTGTGTGTGTGTGTGTGTGTGTCTCAGGTACCTTAAATACTTCACCAAATCCTCCACATCCTAACCTATTAGTTTCACTGAAACTTTCAGTTGCTGTGTCAAGTGTCGCGTACTTGAACTGCATGTACTGCACCCTCTCCTCTAATAACAAGTCCTCCGTCTCTTTGATGATGATTAGCATGCAAAACGATGGAAAACAATTTATTTATCTGCTTCGTTATGCTCAATATCATATCATATAAACATTACTTAATGTTTCTGCAGAGGGGTTTTATCAAAGAAAATGTTAAAATAAAGGAAGAAATCATGATTGTTTTCTTCCTATCTAAGCACTGTAATCCACACACACACACACACACACACACATTAATTACCTTTCGATTGCTTGAGACGGATCTTTCTTCTATAGGTAAGTTTACCCACACAAACACCAATACCAATTGCTATTACGCAGATCAGAACCACACCCATAATGAATGTGATGTAGGAAAATACTTCTTCTGCAAGAGAATGCTGTAGTAAATTAACCATTGAATGAAAAACAAAAGAACATGCATGTGGAAGGTCAAACTAACAGTTTGAAGTCGATAAATTTGCGTTTCAAGACATGGCCAGCTAGCAGGTTTCTAGACTGCATCGACTGTAATAAATAAATGGGCTAACCTTTGGAGTGTTCACCATTAGAATCATTGGCAAACGAAGCATCAGAATAGCGTAGAAAGCAGCCAGCATTAAGGACACGAGCCTCCGTAGATGGAATGCATGATAAGGCGGATGCCACCGCCTCTGACAGGCAAATGGAACACAGATCACGGTCCAAGATCTTCCAGCAATTAGCCATCCCATACGCAGATATGCCATTTGAAGTCTCATGCTTGGAAGCGAAGCCTCGGAAACTCGGAGCCTTCAGTAACATCTTACTCAGCACTTCTTTTACTGCAACGCTAAATTCTTCCCCCTTGTTTACAATGCCACTGCATCTCTACTTCCATTTAATTCCCGGAGAGAAAATTCAGTATAACATATTAAATGAAGAAGAAATTTATAACCAAATAATGACAGATTAACCTTCGTTGAATTTGAATTAAAGCCTTTTCTTTTAAAAAAAAATAGCTCAATAACCTCACAAGCTCTGAAGATTTCAGGTGTGAAGTTTTTTATTTTTATTTTTGGTCATCCGAGAGGCCCAACAAACCATGAGCTACACAAAGACGAAGCCTTTCCCCATCTCTGAATCCCAATCCAAACCTCTTAGGGTTTGAACCTACGTACGACTTGTTAGCATAAATCTCAAATCTTAACAGGTAGCTGGGCACCTTGATCAAAATTTGTTCGGAAACTCTAGGTTGAAAAATGCATAAAATCTAACGCACGTATGATCACATGATGATTGAAACGTTAATATGCAAAAACCAGGCGGGGATGGAGAAAACAACATGCCGAAGGAGCTACATAGCTTATTGGCAATTAAATGCAAAATATTTTCCATCGCCATATCAACAGATAAGAATTTCATAACTCATTAAGGGTAATTTAGAAAGTGCTTAAACCAAACCTAATTCGACTTTGAATCTTAAACTAATGTGCATTCAATTGCCATTTAATTGAAAGAAATTAGGAAATTTTAAATTTATGATTTGAAGAAAAAGCATGATCACCTTCGTATCTTCAGGGGCAAGAGCTTCACGATAGAAACTATAATTCTCAGCCCTAATAAAGCAGCCATCAAAATAGACGCGACCACCGGTGCTAGGAAAGCAACTGGGGATGAGAGTACTAATTTGGGCGAAACACATAGCACATTCATCGTTAGTTAGATCATCCATGCATTGGGCAAGCACATACAACCGATCTGGCGGCTCTCCTGTATCCTTAAATGCAAACTTGTTGCGATAAATTTCATCTTGCATGTAATCTGTGATGCTTGAATAGTACTTGAAGTAGTTTGACACATTTTGAACGCGCACTTTGCCACACGTCTGTATAACAAGGTCTGCTCTCGGGTCTGCATGCGACAGATTGATTGAAAATGCCATGACATAAATGACTAGGGAGATCAGAAGAGAATAGGTTGTCATTAGAGAAGAAAGTTGGAAAAAGAAAAGAAACATGCTGCTTTTGATGGGTTTTTTTTTTTTCCTTGCTTTGTTTGCCTATATTAAGTCGGGTTGTTCTTGTTGTTTTTAGCTAAGGTGTTAAATTAAGGATATATTGATGTGAGTTTTAAGGCCAAAAATGCATGCACGTGCCAAAAAGAGCTCATGCTACGAGTTTAACTAAAAACAATTTCACTTGGAAAAACAGATAACATAAAATTCTTCGGCAATGCAACTAAAATAAGTTCAATGGATATACCTTATGATTTCTTTATCTAATTTGTTATTTATCTTAAATTTTAAATTAAATTTCATAAAACAATCCTAATATAACTCAATCGATTTAACTAGTTCAAAAATAACTCAAATAACTAATTTAACTTTTAAAAAAATCAAGATGATTTTTTTAAAAAAAAATTATTAAAACAATAATATATTAAATGAACCTAAGTTTTACAATTTAAGCTGTCAAATTCACGATGTAAATTTAATAACCTTGTGCTTTGTAAAAATATATATATATTTTTATGTAGTTATATAATAAAAAAATAAATGCTTGTAAAATTAATCACTAACCCACTACCTAGATATTTGTTTGAGACCATAATAACTTTATAGAAAGTAAATCAAAACAAAGTATGAAACCTCAATTCTCAAATAACCCAAATTAACTTGCTAAACTCATGATATAGATTTTGGACTATACTGAGTTTAAAACTTTATTTTTTAAAACTAATTTTTATTTAATTATATGATAAAAATTTAATCTCTTATAAAATTAAGTATCAATTAAATATTAAAATATTTATTTCAAATTATGAGAACCTTATAAAAAACAAATCAAATATAATTATAAAAATCGATTCAAAATAAATCAAATATTAAATAAAAAAATAAAAAAATCCAAATTAAAAAAAATAAAACAAAACAAAGAACAGGTGCAAATCTTTTAATTTTAATTTTAATTTTTATTTTAAGCAATAGAAAACTGTCATCCAATCTTTTTTTGTTTTAGTATAAAAATGAAGGGAATATGGCCTAAAAATAGAGTGTCTTTTATTTATTTTTTTGAAAAAAATTAATTTTCAATTTATCTTCAGATAAATCTATCTAATTATAAACACCCTTCTAATATTAAAAAAAAAAATTCAACCTAAAAACAAAATTTAAAAACACAAAATCAAAACAATAATTTTTTTTTTCCTGAAAGCCCAGTGTATGTGAAGCCCATGCGGACATGCCACTCCATTCCTAAAAGCTTGCAAGGGTTTAGGGTTTGCAAATATAAGTCACACGATCCTCCCTTTCTGCGGTCGTCCTTGCTGGTCTCCGCTCACTCTGCTCTCTTGACGACACGGCGTCCGAACCATGGTTCACGTCAGTTTTTACAGAAACTGTATACTCTTCATCTCTATCTCGCTACCTCCATAATGCGTTTGTAATGCTTAGTTCGATATCTGGGTGAATCTTGAATTTTTTTTCTTCTTTGTGATACCATTAGTTGCCCTCTACGCCTTTTGGGATTTTGTTCACTGACGATGAACTGATCTAGTAAATCTACATTATATCGTTTTGTAAGGTTGAATTTTTTTTTTTTGAGACAAACATTTTGCTTGGTAATTATTCAGGACATTGAAAACACTAGATTTGGAAATTGATTATCAAGACCTGGTACTAAATATGGTTTTTGTTTATTAGAAATTTAGTAACACGGGATCAGTTGATTGGAAGCACTGTGCCATTTTAGTCCCTTAATGTTAAATTTTAAAACTTGTTTTCTGCTTTCTAATTTTGTGTTGTAACTTTCTGAATTATTATTATTGATGAAAGCAAATTACTAGAAAAGGTTTTCTTTGTTTTCTTTGGTCATTTTAAACTGTTATCTATTGGGCATTGTGTTGCAATATATTTTCTTTTTGTCAACAGTAAATTGAGTCCCAAGTAATTGACCTGTTATTTCTAGTATATTTGACTTTGGGGCCCATTTAATTTTCTGATCTGGGTCAAATCTTAGAAACTCGTTGCCTTTGCTTTTTATCCCCTGTTAATCTTCACCAGAAGCTTAAATTAGCTTTTGAATTTGGTGTTCTTATTTTTATGTAATTTGAATGTGCAATTTGGGTGGTTTTAGATGGGAAGACTTTCAAGAAGCCGAGGCGCCCATATGAGAAGGAACGGTTGGATGCAGAGCTGAAACTTGTTGGAGAGTATGGGCTCCGTGCTAAGAGGGAGCTATGGAGGGTTCAATATGCCCTGAGCCGCATTCGTAATGCTGCAAGAATGCTTCTCACCCTGGACGAGAAGAACCCACGCCGAATTTTCGAAGGTGAAGCCCTTCTCCGCAGGATGAACAGGTATGGTCTTCTGGAGGAGAACCAGAACAAGCTTGATTATGTCCTGGCCCTCACTGTTGAGAACTTCCTTGAGCGTCGGCTCCAGACCCTCGTGTTCAAGGCTGGCATGGCAAAGTCTATTCACCATGCTCGTGTGCTCATCAAGCAGAGACACATTAGGTAAAACTAATTATTTGTGTTTGCTAGAATAATATTATTGTTTTCCATGCGTGCAATTTGGTTGTTTCTGTAATTGAGTGTCTGTGAACAGTAGTTGCTCTTGTTGGTTGGTTGCATACTGAGTTTATAGTGTTCCACACTCCACTTTTGTTGCTGTTTTTTAGTTTTGGCACTTGCTGCTAGTGGGGCTAGTGTAAATGAGTGACCGTTTGTTTATTAATTCGAGACTTTTATCATCAAATTGGTAGCTTAAAAAAAGGCTGAATGCCCATTTCTAATTTTAGGCATCTAAGATTGTCCTCTTTATATATATATATAATGTCCTACAATTTACTCAATCTGAATTAAGTAAAGTTGTTGTGGTTTAAGTACCAAGATATCTATTTCATATTAAATAGAGTTACTTTTATTTCTTTAATCAAGCACCCCATAACAAGTTACTTTCCTTGTACTCTACACTCCAGTGCCATTTGTTTTGTGGAATTCCTCCTTTAGCCATTGTTTGCAGGGCTTTCAAAAAATTGGAGAAATGCCAATACAACGGTGAGCAATTTCATGGTACCTTGTCATCAGTGAGCTTGACTGGAATTACCAGTGGACATATTTTACTGCCTCTGGTCTTTTACCCTTACATGTCATATAGACTTGTTCCTAACTGGGAGCCTAAAATCTGCAAATCCACAACCCATTTAAGGACATTAATAATGCCAATTTTACACGTTGAGGCAGTGCAACCATGAGGAACTAAACTATAAGCTCTCTTTTTACTAGAAATATGATAATCAGACACTAGTATCTCATTGGTTTTACCACAATGGTTAATTATCATCGTTCTTTCTTGGATTTTTTTTTGTTATTCTAGTTAAGAAACCCTATATTAGAGTATGGAAGAATGTATGTGAACAATGCCGCATTCTGGATCAAACATTGGTTGCCAATGCTTCTTCCTCTGGACTCTTTATCCCCTAATAATCCTTAGAGAAATTTGTTAGAAGATGCTGTGGTAAGTGTTTTTCTTCCAATGCTGATTTTATTTATTTTATTCTCAGGGTTGGAAGGCAGGTTGTTAACATTCCATCTTTTATGGTGAGGGTTGACTCCCAGAAACACATTGATTTTTCTCTCACAAGTCCACTTGGAGGTGGCCGTCCTGGAAGAGTGAAGAGAAAGAATCAGAAGGCTGCTGCCAAGAAGGCTACTGGTGGAGATGGTGATGAAGAGGATGAGGAATGAACACTCGAACACTAGGCTAGTAAAAATTCTTACGCATCTTTCTTGGTGTCACTCACACTAGTGGATGCTTGGTATGTGTTTTTTTTTTTTTTTAATTGTTGTATCCGAACTAGAACAAGATTTTGTTTACTAACGTAAGAGCTAACTTTTGGTGTTGCTTTAGATGAATGGATGTTTTATACTTGTCCACTATAGATGTGTATTTTTCTGTCAAAAGCTGCCTGACCTGTTTCATTCGCTCACAAATGGAACACCATGATAGATCAAATTCTACAGTCATTGCCATTAAATTCCGCTGTTTCATAGAGCATATGACATATGGCTTTTAGTAGGGGCTTTGTCTTAAGAAAATGGCCCGAACTAAACCTGTAACCTGTTCAAACTGAACCGGTTTCGTCAAGGTTGGTTTTTTTATATTAAAACAGAAAGCCTAATCCTTATTAATAGGCTTGTTTTTTGTTATTTAAATAGATTCATATTGAATTGGCTTTAACAATTTCTTATCATATTTAGTTTTTTATAGGCTTCTTAAATTAATAGAAGTACTTGTCACTTTGTATTGTTTGCTTAAAAGGTATAAGATGCGTGGAGAGATTTTCTAATATTATAAAATTGCAGGTTTATTTGCATAACTGGTGCAAATCCATTCAATATATTTAGTGCATGGTCTAAGCTCTTCAGTGTAAAAAGTGTTCACATTAAAAATAACAAATTATATATTTCAACAAATAAGCAAATCTAGTATGAAAAAATCCATATTAACATAAATTTAACAAAAACATCCATATTATATATAGGATGTGCAAAATCTATCAACATTAGCATATATAAAATCTAGTAATAGCAAACACCATAAACACTAAAAGATCCCGAAAGGTTAATGCTATAAAAAAAAACAAACAAATTAACACCATCTTAAAGTTCGACTATTAAAGTAAGTAAATTATTCTAAACAATTATGTTTTAGAATTTAACTAACATCACCAAATTCTACAAAATAAAAAATTAAACATGTTAGATTAAATATATGTAAAGAAACAATAAATATAAAATAACTAATTTAAACTTGTAAGAGAAATTACTTGACTCAATCATATCAAAATTCTCAATTCAAAAAACTAAAGAATTTGATGTAAGATAATTTTATTTTACCTAAATTTGCAAGAAATCAATTAAAATCACTAAGAATTTCCAAGATAAGTTTCGGCAAAGCTCTAATTCATGCAAGATCCAAAATTTCCGAATTGCTTCTTCAAGAATCCTTTTAGAATTTGTAATTTTAATTCTTTTTTTTTAATAGGTACCGAATTTCTCAAGTCCAAAAATGAACATAATTTGTTGTTTGTATGCAGTTTTTTTTTTTTTTCAATAACTTAAAGACCTTTTCTCTTATCAAAAACTGATTCTCTAATTTCTTCTTCCTTTTCAATTAAGATTTGACCAAAACATTACAAAGATTAATCACGATTCAATTTGATTTTTTTTTTAATTGAAACCCTAAAGAGAAAGAAACCAAGAAAAAAAAGAAGCAAACCCTAGATATAGCAAGATCTAAATAAAAACCCTAGAATTACTTGTAACAATGAGAATAAAAGAGATATAACCCGAAATTAATCGAGCCTTTATACCAAACTAATGTAGAATTATCTCTTAGATTGCTAATTTGAGGTTTGTAGAAAGTTTACAACTCAATCTAACAAGAACCCAATCTTGGAGAACCAAAATTATATGTAATTAATCACCTTCCCTTACACCCATAACGAGCAGTATAAATCACAATGAAGTTGATTAATTTTTTGAAGAGTTTGCAAGTTCATTTAAGAACTTAGTATGAGAATCATTCAGCCATAAAATAAAATAAAATAAAAATAAGCATCCAATATGCGACAACTTGTAAATAAATTTCATCAACTTCATAAAAATCCTTGCATGAGAGTATATATATGTAAACCCTAAAACTAATGGTCATACATGCATCCAATTTAAAAAAAGCCCAAACTAATCAAAATAAGGTTTAAAATAATAAAAAAAATATATAAAAAAATAGTCTAAGATTACTTTTCACCCTTTGCAACATATGATAGTGAAAAATACCCAAGAGAAAAAAATGTTGAAGAATCCTTACTGAACAAAAGTCTCGGCCTTGTAAAAATAAGAATTCATTTATAACATATTAATTCATCTTGTTTGATATGGAATTCCTGTAAAATAAATATGTCAAAAGCTGTCATATAAGTTCCCGATAACATTAATGTTAAAACATGCCTAAAGCCTAAAACAAGTCCCAAACGATGATTATTGAGTTTTCATAAACCCAATATAAAACAAAGCCTTAAAATGAAACTATTAAGTCCCAAAAACTAAAAAAAAAAAAAAAACAAGAAAACCCCAAATAATAATACAGTTTAGCATAATTAAATCAAATCATCCCAAAACAATATCTTCCTCACATAAAATCCTTTTTACAATTGAAATCAATAACCTAGTAGAGATAAGATTATATTGCTACCATTTATATCATAAATCAACTAGGAAACTTTTTGTTTAACTTACTAAAATAATTCTCCTTAAATTGTTGCCTTTGACTCTCTTTAAAATATAAAAAAATAGTGTTAATTTGTCTCTCATAAATAGCAATATGAAAGGTATTCCATTTTTGCCACCTCTTTATATTCCTTGTTCAGTATGGAATCTTTGCTAGACTTGGAAAGACAATTACTCACAACAACCACCTTTAATGCCACCCTAATTAAACTTTTTTGGACAATAAAACTTTCTAAAATAATCATTATTATTGTCAATAGCCACATCTCTATATTTAAATAACATGATTAAGGCTAATAATTGACCTAAAATAACACCACAAATATAACTCATATGCTACTATTATCCAAACCAAACTTGAGGTTATGTGTTTAGGCCCCAACCATCCTTATTGGGGTTAGGGCAATTATAACCCTGGGCTTAATTGTATCATTTCCCACCTTTTTAAAAAGGATTCTTCCTCGAATCTTTAATATAACAAACTCCTTATAGGGGCAATACATCATCATCCTTTTGTGGTAGAAAAACATCATCGCCTTTTATAAATTTGTTAGCATAAAAGATGTTTTGAATGAATCTCTCCCTCTCTCTAATACAAACTTTATTTTTTCATTGACTTTCTCTCAAATTGTTCATTTATCTTAACTCATAGCCAATTCACTTATCTTTTTCAGTCATACTCTTTCTTTTAAGTTTCATTCAATACTCCTACATTTATTTAGATATTAAAGATACAAAGAATTATATATTTACCATCTTTTATAAATGAGTATCTATTTTTGAATCTTTTATGCATAATATTTTGATTATATTGTCATGGCATACCCAACAATAAATGCATGGGAACAACATCACATAACATCCCATCATAATATTTTCTAATAGAGAATGCAATTAAAACTTGTTTAATCATCTTCACCTCACCACAATTATTTAACCACTAAAATTTATAAGGAATAAGATGTTTTGTAGTATGTAAATTTAATTTATCCACTAGATCAATACTAGTTATATTAATGCAACTTTCACTATCTATGATCATATTACATATCTAAATTTGAACATGATACCTCATATGAATGAGGTTTTCTCATTGCTCTTTTACATCAGCCACCTTAACTCGCACATTCAATGTTTATCTAACCATAAATGCCTCATCTTCAATCGAATACTCAACATCATCATCACTTGTATCTTTAAGTGGTGGCATCTTATCTTTATCATTACCTTTACCATCGATCACAACCTCTCTGTGAGCCTTTATAACCATAGTTTTCTTGTTTAAATATTGCAAAACAACATGACTACCCCCAAACAATGAAAACATTTTATATCATGATTATAAGATGTAGGAGTTTCAGTTTTACCTTTACTATCAGTAAAGATGTCTTTCTTATCTTAACAAGGCTTGAATCTACTTTCCATTTTCAATTAAGATTAGGTAACCCCTACATCCACCTATCAATTTAGATTTCTAAAATGATAAAGAATCTAAAGGTTGGCTTGGGCATGAGCTCTTTTTTTGCCTAAGCTACCTCTTCATTTTGGTGGTTATATGCATCTTATCATCTAACTCCACATAATATCATAACTCCATAATATTTGCAATCTCTTGATTGTTACCCTCTATTGGTGATATCATATTGATATTATCAGACATCTTTGAATATGCTAAATTTGGTTAATAGCAGGTAAAATATATCCTCATACCTCTTGTGTTTCATATTATTAAATATTTTCACTCTAATATGCTTACTTCATTTTTTTCACTCATCTTGTGTCCTTTTAGAATTGAAATTCAACACAACCAGATAGAACAACTTAGTAGCGCAACCCAAATATAATTTTTGACTTAAGAAGAAAGGAATATATGAAAACAAGAAAGTACAAAATTACAATTATGATTTCACGAAAAGCAAACAAATTCGTATGAAATATAGATATTTTTTAAGACATAAAATAAATCAATTGTGAAACCAATGAAAAATGACTTTATTAAACCCTTAATATCCCAACTTTAGTATAATGATTAGGTTAATTTCAATAGTGGCAAGACATGATTTCATATCTTGACACAAATATGACTCGTTATGCAATTTAAACAACCAGGATCTAAATTGAAAAAAAAAAATGTTCAAATAACCTTAAACTTAATATTTTGATGTTACGGTACCCAAAACCCCTTAAAATATTAGTTTAAAAGTGTTATCAATGAGTTTTGATTCAATCCCCCTTGTATTTGTGTTTTATGGCCAAAAATGAAACTTTTATCTCTTAACATCTTTTCTTCTTCTTCCTTTTCTTTTGAATTTGTGTTACTAGTATCTAGTGATAGTAAAAAACAATGAATATTTTTTTTTTCTTTTTACTTTATAACAGATGTAATAATTTAAGAGTAGGAGGTTGGAAAACACAAATAAATTAATATGTGAAATAAAAAATGTGAAATTTTAGAAGGATATAACCTGGTTTTTAAATCTAAACTCTAGTACCAACTTATGTAAACCTCATGGATATAAAGATCCAGAAAACCACAAGTAAGATTGACATAATCCTAAAAAGTCAAAAAGTAGATTTAAAAGAGAACATTGATTAAAAAATAACCATGTATCAGAGAACCAAATATATTAAGATTGACTTGGACCCATTGATTATAAAGAATCAAGAACACAAAATATAAGAAGAACACCACAAAATCAATTACACTTTGATAAGTTTGATTGTTTTTTGTTTAAACAAAGAAAAATATGTTGCGCTCAACAAAACATTAATATAATTCAAATTCAAATAAAATTTTATGCAGTTCTACATATAATAACTCTAACAGATCTATTTTTGGGTTACCCAAACTATAATCCATCTAAGACATGTCTAGAGTCTAATACAAATTTTAAATAATGATTATTATTAGATAGTCATAAACCCAATTTATATCAAAGCACCAAACTGAAATTAATAAGTCCTTAAAGCTACTAAAAGAACAAGAAAAACCTAAATAATAATGAAGTTCAACATAATTAAATTAAATCAAACAAGCACAAAACAATATCTGGCCTGCATAAAATCTTCTAGCCACAATCTTCGTAAAACCTCACGCGGTTTAACATTTGTTAATAAAGAGAGAGAGAGAGATAATATATATATATATATATATATATATATATATATATATATATATTAGACATTGATGTAAACACCCTTTTAAGCAAATGTTTTACCAAACACATGTAATCTTCCACCAAAACTACACCGTAACTATAGGCATCGTCACAATTAACGACAAACTAAGGATTAAGAAGATAACCACGAGCTTTGACTTAATTTTAAAAGCTGAAATATCGGCTTTCACTGGTACTACTCTGATTGACGTCATTTCTGGGTCTTGCTCAAGTAATAATGTCCCGAACATATAAACCAATGAGGAACTGACACGACGGCAACGTGAATAATAGCGAGATCACACTTTAATCCCAGTGTCCCCTTTCACAAGTAAACTCTGTTTCCTCTCCTAGCTCTCTGCTGTTCTCATAAACGGAAACGACGAGTAGCCCTCTCTCTCTTCCCCCGTAACCATGGTTCTCGAGGTAACCCTCGAAGAAAAACCCAAATATCTCTCAAATCAAACCAATTAAGGATTCTTAGTTATTGTTATTAATTTCAAATGTTTAATTACAGGCAACAATGATTTGTATCGATAATTCAGAGTGGATGCGAAACGGTGATTACTCTCCGTCAAGATTTCAAGCTCTATCAGATGCTGTTAATCTCATTTGTGGTGCTAAAACTCAGGTCTCTTTTTCTCACTTCAAAAGTTCTAAGCTTAACGAAATAATTAAGAATTCTTGAGCTTTTTAGTAGGTTATTTTTTGTCGGTTTATGTAGAAAAATCTTGACTTGAGTAGTTATGGCATATCCAGAAAGTATTAACACCAGTAGTAACTCTAGTAGCTGATTTTTCTTGGGGAGGGGGGTGTTTAAGTGAGGATTCCAAGGTTTTTGTCAGTTGTTCTTTTGGGGGTTTAAGAGGATTCCAAGGTTTCTGCCAGTTGTTCTTTTGGGGGTTTAAGAGGATTTCAAGATTTCTGTAGGAAAAAACCTTAGACTTACTTTTTGGTATGGAATGCGGATTTCAAGATTTGTGTTAATGTTGCTTAACTTGTTTTGAAAATACGGTTTTCGGGTTTGAAAAGGGAATATTTTATTTTATTTTTTTGCTGATTTATTTTTATGTGATTGGAGCTAGTGTGTGTGATCTTTGCGGTTTAAGAAAGATTTTTGAATGGATGTGTTGGGTTTATGTTTTGCAGTCGAATCCAGAGAACACGGCTGGAATTCTTACAATGGCTGGAAAAGTGGTTCGTGTTTTGGTTACACCTACTAGTGACCTTGGCAAGATCTTAGCTTGCATGCATGGTTAGTTTATATCTGCTTGAATTTTCTTGGATAAGGTCGTTATTAGTTAATTTTGTGCTCCTAGTTAGTGTTTTGGTATCAAATTTAGTGCTTATTATAGGTAATGGGAAACTACATCAAGAAATACCCGAAGTATTGTATATTACGCTGCCCTTTTGCAAGTGTCGATCAAGTATTCTAATTAGGCAGATAATATACGTTGAGCATGGGTGGGCAAAATTTGTTTCCTAGAATCAATCCCCTTATTAGTCAAGGATTTTTTATATGGTTACTTCTGAAGATGTGATTAATGATCGATGCTGATTGCATTTTGAAACTTGAATTTTATTACTGGAAATCACCTCTTAGGTAAAGGACAGTTGCCCCTTGGGTCCGAAGTTGGATTATCGTTATACCCTTGAGTATATTAAGAGGCAGCTCTTATAGGCTGAAGGCTTAATGGGGTAGGAGGGAACTCCTCAATTATTTTAGGTTCGGATCAAGAGAATAAGCATGCTCTTAGTCATAGACATATAATCTTCTCATCTTACAGTAATTCAAAGTTGATTTGTTGCACAATTGACATGCAAGAAACCATATTTTTGCCACTGATGAGGCCAACTGCTCAGCTAATGGCAAGAGTGGGTGCTGAGGACAAATAAGGGGAGACCTATACTTTGTTGGCGTTTTTTTTTCTCCCTTCATCTTACCTCCTGCATCATATACTTGCTCCTCTCTGGTGCCCTCCTTTTTACCTTGAAGGATGAATGGTTGAGGCTGTTTGCTTAAGGTAACCTTGTGAAGTGCAGTAGTGACTCGTGTTTGTAGCTGAGAACACAGAGTTTTATAGGACTAGCACAAAGCTTTCTTTGACCTGGTGGCAGTATTTTGTTGTCAGTTCATTCTACTCTCATGTACACTCTAACCGATTGGTGTTTCTCCTAGAAGTAATTTCTGAAGTATTGATTCTCTGTTATCCTTTACTTGGATATCATGGTTTAAATTCATCCAAACATGTCAGGGTTTTTTTTATAAAAAAATGGAAGGAAGCTTGAAGTAAATATTTATGATCAGGTAAAAAGATCCAAAGGACTTGGCTAAGATATTGGAAAAAGCATTTTACATCGTTATATGTGCCCATTGATATGATCATAGCTGTAAGAGT
The DNA here is from genome assembly GCA_018804465.1 of Populus tomentosa. Taxonomy (NCBI): domain Eukaryota; kingdom Viridiplantae; phylum Streptophyta; class Magnoliopsida; order Malpighiales; family Salicaceae; genus Populus; species Populus tomentosa. Next base: position 5,445,274 of record CM031981.1, read on the forward strand.
TGTAAGAATTAAGACACCAAAATTAGTCTGGAGACAATGCCAACACCAGTTTAGGACCTTGGTGCCCTAGTAAATGCCAAAAGTACATCCCACATACAATATCTTTTACTTGGTCATTTTTTGAAGTTTCTAATACAAATCTTTCAGCTGAATAGTTTCATGAGTATCACTTTCAGTTTTTCCATCTTAATGTCTAGAGCTATATTGAACCATATGTTCTCTCAATTTAGGTCTAGAAATAGGTGGTGAGGTGAACTTGGTTGCTGGTATACAGGTGGCTCAATTGGCTCTCAAGCATCGTCAAAATAAAAAGCAGCAACAAAGGATTATTGTCTTTGCTGGAAGGTATGTTTCCTAGTGCCTTCTGGTGTCTCTCACAATCAATTATTTTCCAGTGTTCACAATATTATGAAAACAAAATTGGTCTTTACAGTCCCATCAAACATGACAAGAAGGTATTGGAGATGATTGGAAGAAAGTTGAAAAAGAATAATGTAGCACTTGATATTGTTGATTTCGGTGAAGAAGGTGATGGGAAGGCAGAGAAACTGGAAGCACTTCTTGCTGCTGTGAACAGTAATGACACCAGCCATATTGTTCATGTCCCCCCTGGTCCAAGTGGTCTTTCTGATGTGCTTATAAAGTAAGGATTCAATCTTCCTTGCTTCTTTTTGTGTTCAATGTCAAGTAAACTACATTATTGTCCACATGGCCACAATGATCGACCCATTGTTTGTCTGATTAGTGCTTTTTTCCTCCTTGTTGAATGTCAGTACACCTATCTTCATTGGGGATGGGGAAGGTAGGAGTGGTTTTGCTGCTGCAGCAGCAGCTGCTGCCGCTGATGGTTTCTCTGGTTTTGAGTTTGGGGTGGATCCCAATCTTGATCCTGAACTGGCGCTTGCTCTTAGAGTTTCAATGGAAGAGGAGAGGGCCAGGCAAGAAGCAGCTGCTAAAAAGGCAGCAGAGGAGCCTGCTAAACAAGAAAAAGCAGGGGAACAACCATCTAGCTCACAGGATGCAACAATGACTGAAAACAACAGTGTCGCAGCTCCTGATGCTGACAATAAAAAAATTGAGTTAATGGTTGGTGTGATTTTCTCTCTCAACCTTTAATGCTGCTTACTTCTGATTGCGGTGTTGAGCACTTGATTTATGCACTTGTTACTTCGTTGTGCTTGTTAGTCAATGTCTTTGATTATACATGGTTTCTATACTACTGCTTGCGTCATTTTATTCTGGCATCTTCCTATCTGACTTGACATGTGGGGCTCTTCTTGAATCCATTACCTATCAGACTAAGCTTACGCGGGGCTCTTTGAATTCTTAATGTATTAAACTTGTTAACTTCTGGATAAACGTGTATTAAACTTGTTAACTCTGGATAAACATGTGATGCAGGAGGAATTTTAGGGGAAGCTATTTGTTTCCTTAATTATTTTTATTTCTATATAGTTTAGGAAAATATTTTCCTTTATGGTGTTTTTATTCTTCCTATTTAGTTTAGGAATTTTATTTTCCTTAGATATTTTTTTCTTATTCAGTTTTGGTCTAGAACTAGTATAAATAGGGTTGTTTAGTTTGTATTTCAGGGGATTGCTAATAAATTTTTGAATTAGGATTTGTATGTGGTGACACCATTCGGCATAATTCTGTGTTGCTTGTGTTCGCTCTTTCTTGTGTTGTTTTTTGTGCATCAATATGATGATTGTAAATGGAGGAGAGCTTTACATTTCTTATGGTCTTGTATTGTTGCAAGAACAGATGGGAGTGCTGCTTCTAAAAGGAGCATTTTCTTGTTAAAATCTGGTCGTAACTCAATGTCTTCCTATCATTTCTTTGGTTGTTTTTGCAATCTTTATTGCTTGCTGATGCTTGACACCACTGGCATGGGCATAATCAACTTGCTCTATGTGCACTAACTTCTAATTGATAACAGGATGAGGAGAATTCTCTACTACAACAGGCTCTTGCAATGTCGATGGATAGCCCCAGCTCTAGTCATGATGTGAGAGATATGGATATGTCTGAGGCAACCACGGATGACCCAAAGTTGGCACCAGGTGAGCCCTTGTACTCAATGGAGCAATTTTATTGTTTATGGATAGGTGGATGTATTTTCTGCTTTATTTATGGCAAGGAACTAGATGAAACTATTCAGTGCTCAAATTTGTTTCTTTATTCATTCATGTTAAGTGCCTGGTCTCTGCTGCTTGCAGCTCTTCAATTACCTATGCAGGACAGTTCAAGGGATTCATCAAGCCAGATGGATATAAGTAAACTGTTGGCTAATCAATCTTTTGTGTCCTCCATCCTAGCATCAGTATGTCTTCTTCAATTTGCAAATTATTATTTTCATCTTTATCCAGCTACAAAACGGGAAAATATCTCAATTTGGTGGTACCTAATTAGTTTATTTTTTCTGCAGCTTCCAGGCGTTGATCCAAACAATCCTTCAGTTAAAGATTTGCTTGCTTCCATGCAAAGCCAATCCAAGGTGAATTCATTGAACTTTCAGGTTAACAGATTTTAATAACGACTTCAATGGGCAGCGTATGCTCAGGCTATTTTGACAATTTCTCTGCTAAAAATCTTTTTTAACTACTTGCTTCTACATTCATGAGCCTGTTAAATAATTCTACCCCTAGATCTCTATGTGCAGTAGTCTAGATACAACTCCACAAGGAATAGGGACTTAACTTGGAAACGGCTTTCAAATTCTCACCAGCCTTGTTAATAATGCAATTTCTAGAACCCAATTTATAGAATTATGGAAAAATGAAAATGTTATTCAACATACACTCGCTTTCCGTTTTCTAAGATTAAGGATGTACTGGCATGCTAATTGAGCTCGAAGGCAACCTAGTTCTGCTCTACATTGCTATTGAACTAGACCTTTTGCACGCAATTTGTTCATCGTAATCTTTTGCACTTAATCCAATCTATTTTTTCGACTTATCTAAACATAAATCCAATCGATGTATAGAGACATCATGCCAAGTTAAATTAATAATCCTTTTTTACTTGCGAAGCATGTTTTAGATGGCAAAGAAACAGGGAAAATAATACCCAACTTTATCTTGATGACTCAGATCCCCACCTCTACTAAATTCAATCATATTATTTGTACTTATCTAAACTACCAGAAACTTAGTTCAATCTGAGCTAGTAACATGTGCAACAATCAATATTTTACCAGAAACTATCACGCTTTCCATATTTTACCCTATGGACAAGGTGCTCTTCATCACATTGCTTCCCAACCATACCAAGCCCAATCATCAGGGACAGCAGATGCAAGAAAACTTCTACCCAAACATCAAAGACCAGCCAGCAGATCCGACATTAAGCGAAAGCAAAATTATTCAAAAAATTGTCTGTTGTTAATATAAAGTACGAATTTTTTGTTATTTAGGAAGGAATATTGGGCCTTATACGATGTAAAATCCTTTTTAAAAATATTTTTAATTGAAAATATATTAAAATGATATTTTTTTTATTTTTTTTTAATTTTTAACATTATTATATAAAAATCATGGGAAATCACTTAAAAAATCAATTTAATGTTATTTAAGTTAAAAACCAATTTGAAAAGCATTTTAGTGTGTGTTTGGTATTGTAGTGTAAGGTATTTTTCAGAATTATTTTTCAATTAAAAATATATTAAAATGATTTTTTTTTATTTTTTAATATTAGTACATCAAAACTATTCAAAAACATCTAAAAGTATTATTTTGATATTTTTTCATGCGAAAAGCAGGTTATAATGCCAAAACAAATAGCTACTACTTGCGTGCGTGTTTGATATTGTAGTGTAAAATATTTTTCAAATATATTTTTTTAATAAAAATATATTAAAATAATTTTTTTCAGTTTATTTTTTATGATATTAATAAATCAAAATCATTAGAAAACACTAAAGAAAAGCATTAATTGATTTTTTTTTTTTAAGGGAAAGGCACTTTCAAAACGCCCTTAAACACTGTTAAAAATGCAATGCTAATTAGGCTTTTAAACAAGTTGAACCATAAAAACAAACTCTACTGCTATCACTCAAATTTTCTAAGAATCATGGAACATGGAAAATAAACTGTGATCAAACACGTGCTTCCTCTTTTTTCTTTTTCATGTTTTCAAGATAAAATGTTGAGCTGGTAAGCATGCTTTCCAAGTTTTTTTCCCCTGCAAGCTTGATGGAAAAAGTCTGCATAACATATTTTCCAATTAGATGTGATGATGACTTGTCGTCTTTTGACTTTTCACCTGCCGTCCAAGTCTGATTGAAAAGTGTGATCAATATAGATTTGTATCTTTCTCATTCAAAGGAAAAAATGTGATGACATTTTTATGATACCCATGTTTTCTAATAGCATTTGTATTTTTGCTTGCCCCATTTGTATGTTTTGTAGCCCCAAGAGAAGAAGGATGAGGACAAACAGCCAAAGGAGGAGAAGTGATAATTCTATATTGCTTTCTCATTCCAGGTTTTAGTCTCTAAATTTACCCATTTCAGGGTCTGTTGTCAGCTTATGGAGAGATGCTTCCATTCTTAAGGGCATTAAACCGGTCTATTAAAGCTTTAAGGGCATTAAACCGGTCTTTTAAAGCTTGCCAGTCATCAATTTTTCTAGCTGACTTTTAAAGGTCCGAAAGCTCTTCATTCTGGTTGTGTACATGCATGCTTTCATTACACGGTTTAATCTTGAGAGGGCGACAGACATTATACGATTGCCAAAGAACATCGAAATGTTCTTTCTATGTTTCATTATCCAAATGAAGGAAACTGTAATTTGTATCTGATGTTGTGTCGTTCTTTCGCATAATCATATGGGGTGAATGCTGTACTCTCTCTCTCTCACACACGCGCACACATTCTTTTTCTCTAGGGTTCCATTCTAATTGTCAGCATTGAGCGTTTCCATATGTTCTGTCTGGATGAAATTTGAAAAGGGTCTTGAAAAATATTGCAGCGGGGTGGGGTCTTGCTTCATCAGGAGTATCATCCCTCTCCGGCCTCGTGGATTCTCTTAGGTTGTCGGTGCTACAGAGGTACATTTGATATCTTACAAAAAATACTAAAAGACATCACTGATTTATTATCAGTAATTTACTGTGATTCCTATTCATTGGAGCAGTGTTTTTACTGTTTTACTTTTATGGCAAAAATGGTTATGCTTGCAATTAGCAATTAGGGATACAATTATCTTTTTCTAAGGATGCATTAGTCATTGCAAAATTTATTGGAGACAAAATGTTCTAAACATGTTTCTTTTGATATAGTGTAATGACTGATTTGCCATTGAAAGCAAGAAAAATTAGGCTTCAGGAAAGGGGTTTTTTTGTATATTGCAAAAACAAAAACAATGTGGTTACAGGAAGGAGAAAAGGAATAGCATGGGCAAAGGTGCTTCTGTCTTTTTTATTTTTATTTTTTTAAACAATAAAATTACGACATAACCATTTGACTTTGAAAAAATTAAGGCAGTTAGTGAGGGTGTTTTCATCTTTTTTATATGATTTTGTTGTAATTTTCAAGTGGGATCGGGGGTAATTAGGTATTTTAATATGCATAAATTATTGTTTAAATTTGAAGGTGGCCGACGTGTTCTTTGCACACACAACCAAGTGGGTGTTGCTCGCGCTCTTCAAGTGGTACATGTGGCGCTCAAATTGCATCAAATACTGTATTTTAGGGTGACATTCGATGCACTTCACCAACTCCATCACAATAGTGCGGCACATGTTTGTGGTCGTGACATGGAAAAGTGTTGACCACGAGTTTTTCCCTCCCTACCTATCTCGTCTTAGAAAATCTTTCTAGCCATCGCCAAAAAAAAAGAAAGTATGACTATTTGTTTGTTAATCTCTCCCTCCCTCTCTTTTCTTAGAAAATCTTTCTAGCCATTGCAAAAAAGAAGAAAGTATGATTATTTGTTTGTTAAGTTAAATTAGATTCTTATTCTTTTAATTACAATGTATTTGGTCTTGAATTATTTATTGAGTTAATTTTTGTTTTAATTTCATTCCTTTATACTTGATTTTATTTTATTAGATTCGGTCTTTATTCTTTTAATCATGGTGTGTTCGGTCTTGAATCCTTAATTGAATTACTTTGTTTTTAAATTTTATTCTTTGACATTTTATTTTTGTATCAAATATAATCTTTACTCTTTTGATTGTTATTTTTAGTTGTTCTTATCTTTTTTTTTTATTATTGAAATTGTTTTTCAATTTCATCCCTTATGATTTAGTTTTATTTTCTTTTTGTGTTAAATTTAGTTTTTTTTCTTTTAAAATCTATATTTTTTATACCATTTTTTTTTAATTTGTTTTTTCAAGTTTATCTCTAATTATTTTGGTTGGTTGATGATTTTGCTTTGTTATTTTTTTGGATTTGCTTTTATATTATGATTCGGCCTCATGATTTTTGTTACAAGTTTTTAAGGTTGGATCGAGTTGGTTCCAGTCATTAAAAAAAAAAAAAAAATTCATCCATCATCATTAAGCTTGTTGGAAATTGGTATTCTTTTTTATAATTTTTTTATGAATTTGATTTTTCTTTTTAATTTTGTCATTTAATTAAATATTTGATAATATTTAAAGTTTGACCATCAATATTTTGATTTTTATTTTTGATCCTTCATTTTTTTTTTATCAAATTTTAATTTGTTTTCAATTCCATCCTTAATATATAATCTTGATTTTATTTTTTAAGATTTGGTTCTCATTCTCTTGGTTTTTTTTATTCATTTGTTAATTTGATTTTTTAATATAATTTTGCCATTCAATTTAGAATTTTTGTTTATCTTTTTTTTTTTAATGAGATCTTTATTCTCTCAATTGTTTTTTTTTTTTAATCTTTTATTCTTTTTATTTCATCATTTGATATTTTATTTTATTGATATTTGATCTTTTCATTTCATCGGTATATAAGGTCATAGGTCGAGTAGATTGACTTGAGTTGATTAAAGTTAATCAAATCTTTTTATGTTATCAAAAAAAATAAAATGATATCATTTAAAAAAAAAGTCAATGATTTTTAACCTTGTTTTGATTGGATTTTTTATGGATTAACCGAAACATGGTTCAACCCAACGTTTTGACCATCTTACACTTGATTAATGCTCCCTAAATTTCTTTTCATAATTATTATTTTTTTAAGTTTTTTTTTCGATCAAGTTTTTCCTATTTCATGATCCATGTGGGAGGTTTATCCGGGCAACCAAAGTTTTTTCTAATGTCATTTTTTTAATCTTTTTTTATTTTTCCTTCAAAATTCAATTCTTTTTACAACTAAACTTTTTTGTCTTCTCTATTTTGCCTTATATTGGGTTATTATATCCACTTGGTTCTTTTAACAGGTTTTGACAACCTCACTTTGTTTTTTAATATTTTTTTATTGATTTTTTTTTTATTTCATCCTTCTATATTTTATACTAGAGGATTATAGAATTGATAATCGATATTTTTTTTTAGCTTTTTTTCTATGATATTGTGCCATGATTTTTTTTTTAAAAATCCAATAATAGCGCTTGTACATCGGTTTTTTATGTTACAAAAAAATCAACCCGACCCGTAAAAAAAAAAAAAAGTTTACCTATCTAGTATATCTAGAAACGGTGAACCTCCACCTCTCCAGTATCTTTGGAAAGAAAAAGAAAAAAAGAAGAAGGGTTTTGAAGAACAATGCAGTTATTAAACCATAAATATGCATCCAAAATTCAACAACCAGCTCAACTACCCTTGCTTAAGATGAGCCCCCATTTCATGAAAAATCTGTGGCCCACGATCCAGTGGAATTCCTTAAAATGTTAGTGAGGCAAGAAATCAACATTTATCCCTCATTTTCTCCCCAAATGGATATTATTAGTTAGCAAATAAAATTAATTTGCCTAATTTCTCCCCAAATGAATATTATTAGATATTATTAGTCAGCAAATAAAGTTAATTTGCCTAATTTCTCCCCAAATGGATATTATTAGTTAGCAAATAAAGTTAATTTACCTAAGTTAAAAGTTAATTTACCTAATTTCTCCCCAAATGGATATTATTAGATATTATTAGTTAGCATTAATTTGCCTAATTTCTCCCCAAATGGATATTATTAGTTAGCAAATAAAGTTAATTTACCTAATTTCTCCCCAAATGGATATAATTCAAATTCTGACTAGGAACTTGGTTTTTGTGTTCTTGAATCTAAAAATCTCATTTTTCAATCTTTTTTCATTTAAAAACACTTTTTAAAAAAATCCTAAAAATCCAAATCTATTTTTTTTTACCAAAACATAATAAAAATCGATCCAAAAACAAAAATTAAATTAATTCAAGAGAAATGAGTTTAATTTTTTTTTTAGCATATTAAAAATTTCAAACCATCTCCATAGAACTCTACTCCTTAAAATGAATCCCATTAACACTAATATAAGTTTCCTTTTTTTTTTTTTTGAAATATAATCAATCAAATGTTTTCTCTCTTCTCCCCCAATGTATAGGGATCCAAACTCAAATAAAATGAAATTTATGATCTAAACATAAAATTCTGAACCCAATAATGTAAAGATTTGAAACTTCATAGATAAAATTATAGTTTTTCATATCTTTTGAACAATATAAATGAAAATGCCTGATTTTGTTTTCTTAATTTGAATCTTGTTTTTTTGTTTTTACAATAAATTAATTTTTTTTATAAAATTAATTTTTAATTCATCCTAACACCATAAACACCATGTAGATGTGATGAAATATAAATAAAAATGAATGACGTAAACACCAATTGCAAGAATAAAATAGTAAGAAAAATGATGTTTTTTTTTTTTTTTAAAGTACCGTAGGATAAACAATGTCATCCACGAAGAATCAAGCCATAACCACATTAAAATGGAGTTTTATTGCTTGTCTGAGAGTGTTTTTTAAAAGTATTTTTAAAAATTTAATTTTTTTTTTTAAATTAATATATTTTTGATGTTTTTAAATTATTTTAATGTGTTAATTTGAAAAATAATTTTAAAAAATAAAAAAATATTATTAACATATTTTTTTAAATAAAAAACATTTTAAAAAATAAAATCAACCATACTTTATACCTTTTTTAAATGTTTTATTAGGTAAACTCGATGACTTTTCAATTCGAGCTTTAGCTATCAAAAGTTTACATGAGATTCCACAGTAAAAATAAATCTCTATATCTCTCTCCCCCCTTTTCATTTCCTTATAAAGACCTCTTTGACTCTTTACTGACAGCTACTAGGCCGGCAAGGAAATGCAAGAGAAGATAAGACCAAGGAAAAAAATTGTCTTTAAATGCCATTTGTAAAACATTCCTTTTGGCTGAATACGTTGGACCCTTTAAAAAACAAAAGAAAACAGAAAGACAACCTTTCATGCTAAGAATTTGTTGGGGTTGAAATGGAAAAGCTTGAGAGGGATTTGACATGGTTTGATGGGTGGGTTCTTATTGCTTTCGTGGTTGTTTTTGGCCTGCATGGTACAGTAGTTAATGGTGGTTATGTGGATTACAATACTGGAGGTGGAGTTATGCCAGGAAAGTTGAATGTCCATTTGGTACCACATTCACATGATGATGTTGGTTGGTTAAAGACTGTTGATCAATACTATGTTGGATCAAATAACAGTATTCAGGTTCTAATCTGTTTGTCTTCTGATTGATTTTATGGTTTTCTTTAAAGGGATTGATTTTCATGTTTGACTTCGTTACCGTTCTTTGGCAGGTTGCTTGTGTTGAGAATGTGCTGGATTCAGTGGTGGAATCATTGCGTCGAGATTCCAATAGGAAGTTTGTTTTTGTTGAAATGGTAATGAAATGAAGATTTTTCTTTTTTCCTGCTTGGTCTTTAGTCTAATACTACATTCATGGATTCCCTTTTGCATTTTTGTTTTCGTTGTTCCTGGAATATTATTTACAAGTTCCAACTTCAATCAATTGCTTTTCATGCACAAACAACCGATGTATGATATGCTAGGTGAAGGATACACTACTCTTTTATATGAATCCTAAATGCAGTTCTGCGTTGTTAGACTTTCTGAAAATTCATACATCAAATGCTGTTCTATGAATTAGTTTTATAGTTTAGGATAATTGTGACATATTAGCTGATTCTGAAATTTCATTCAAGCTACGAAGAAAATAGGGCTTGGAAGAGTTATATCTTGATTATCATAAGATTCAATCGTCAAAATAGAAACTTACAATTTTTGTTTTCTTCTTTTCTCTAACCAGAAGTTGGATCTCCTATGGAAGTTGATTGACTTCACAGTAGAGTACCCATATGTTTGGACTAATCCAGGCTGTTTGGCAGCTCCTGCTGTTTACTAGCAGGATATCTTGCCATTTGATGTGAAATTCTCTCACGTCTTTTTTTTCCTCACTCCCATTTTCCCTTGTCAAGCTATCCAGTACATATGCGGTTACAATAATCTAACAAAGCTGAATGTGAATGATATGTAGGCTTTTTTCCAGCGATGGTGGGTAGAACAAAGTGAGGAAATTCAAGAGCAAGTGAGGAAACTTGTTGATGCTGGCCAATTGGAATTTGTGTATGCAGTAGTTATAAAGCAATTTTCAGTGTGTCTGCATATTCATGTGCTTTTGTAGGGAGGGAGAGATTTAATTTTTTTTGGTAGTTATGCACGCACAACATGCATTTCTTTTAGGGAAATGACAAGCGTTTAAGTGTTCAATTGCAGAAATGGTGGTTGGTGTATGCATGATGAAGCAACTTGTCATTACATAGACATGATTGACCAAACAACTCTAGGTCACCACGCAATAAAGGAGCAGTTTAACAAGACTCCTCGTGCAGGGTGGCAGATTGATCCATTTGGACATTCTGCAGTGCAAGCTTACCTTCTTGGGACTGAGGTGTAGAATCTTATAAGAATGATTATTCTCAAAATAAAATAAAATAAAACGTTCGTTATCTAAAGTTGATGTACTGTTGTCATCTGATTATTTATTTTTAAAAAAGTTGGCTTATTTTCCAATGGGTTGACAGTGGACACATTTTGATTAGTTATATTGTTCCTCCAGCTTGGATTTGATTCTGTACACTTTGCGAGGATTGATTACCAGGACAGAGCGAAGCGCAAAGATGATAAAGCTCTTGAAGTTATATGGCGTGGATCCAAGACATTTGGTTCTTCCTCTCAGGTTCTTATCAACAACCTATCCATTGTTTATTGAAAATGGTTTGTGGGGTTTACAATTCACATGTTTGGGCTGATTGCAGATTTTTGCCAATGCCTTTCCTGTTCATTATAGTCCCCCAAATGGTTTTCATTTTGAAGTGTTTGACGACTTTGTGCCAGTCCAGGTTCTAAATACAAACTACAAATGTTTACTTACTATTTTCAAATACTATGCAACTTTCTTGTTGAACTTTCACCTAGCCTATTGCATGTCATATTGCAGGACAACCCCTTTTTAGATCACTACAATGTTGAGCAGCGGGTTAATGATTTTATAAATGCTGCTATGACCCAAGTAAAATTTGAACTCCTCTCTTTCTCTCTAATTATGTGCTTCTCATGGCTGCAAAGGAGTCAGGTGTTAAGCACTTCATTTTGCTAAATGAGCTGAGCATGTATAATAGAATCATACCACCATTTATCATGCAGGCAAATGTGACAAGGACAAACCATATTATGTGGACCATGGGTGATGATTTCCAGTATCAATATGCTGAGTCTTGGTTCAAGCAGATGGACAAATTAATTCACCATGTTAACAAGGTAATATTTATATGAAATAGGAAAACAAACATCTTGAATCTCATCATTTTAAGCCTATTTAATAACTGTTGATGTATAATGCTTGCCAGAGGCGCTTAGTCCAAAACTCTACAGAAGCAATTTGTAGTGGTGTAATTCCCAAGAGTTGTTCCCTCTCACCCCGCCTTCACCTCCTACAATCTACTTGGTTTTCCCCGCCGTTAGATATAGTGTCGGACAATGACAGAAGATGCGCAAAGAACCTCTCTATCACTACTATTTTATAAGAAAGAAAGAGTGTGAGCCCATCAATCAGATTGCTAATGACATGTGTTATAGGGTATATACTAGATGTAGGAAGACCAGAAAGCTCTTGTTTAAGTTTCTTGCAGTTGTGATAAGATAAGAAACTAATGTAGTCCAATGCCTTTTCAACTCTTATTAATCCAAAATCCCAGCACAGGCAATTGAAGATATTAAATGCTAAATGCAATTTGAACTTCCATTAAGCATATTGATCTTTCAGGATGGTCGAGTGAATGCTTTGTATTCTACACCATCTATCTACACTGATGTGAAAAATGCAGCAAATGAGTCTTGGCCACTGAAAACTGATGATTATTTCCCGTAAGAAAAGCAAAGCTTATTGTTTTTTTTCCCCTATTCATCAGACATCAGTCTGTTGAGTACACACACTTGATGCTTGTTTTTGGTCAGTTATGCAGATAAGGAAAATGCCTACTGGACTGGCTTTTTTACTAGTCGCCCAGCCTTGAAGCGATATGTTCGTCAGCTGAGTGGATATTATTTGGTATGTCAGTAGCCTCTTTGTCTCTCTGATTTGTGGTTTCAAAAAAATATTAGGAAATGCTCCGATCTGGTTCTAAAGTTTTTACATTAGAGCTTGCTCTTAATTTTGCTTGAACCAGGTGGAAATGGAAGTGCCCTGTGGAGAAAGGAAAACATCTATAATGGCTACTCTGGCTGAATTTTATCGTTTGGGTGGTAGAATGTTGCTGTTTTACTGACACAATTCTTTGCTTTCAAAAACAGGCAGCACGACAACTAGAGTTCCTGGTTGGGAAAAAATCCACTGGTCCCAACACATATAGACTTGGAGATGCTTTAGGCATTGCACAGCACCATGATGGTGTCACTGGCACTGCCAAACAACACACTACAAATGACTACAAAAAACGCCTTGCTATTGGAGCCTTGGAGGTGGGCAGCTAAAATATCTTCTGAATTACTTGATCCTTAGTTCTTCATCGTTGCTAGTTAGTTTTATTCCTCAAAGTTAACTTAATGTACAGGCAGAAGCTACTGTGAGTTCTGCTCTGTCATGCTTGGTTAGCAATAAATCAAGAGATCAATGTGCAAAACCAGCATTGAATTTTAGTCAGGTACCTTTTGTTATTTGCTTGATCGTTCTTCCTTGTACAGATGAAAATATAGTTTTGCACAAGGCCATGAGAAGAAGCAACGCATTTTTGTTATTTAAGGATTTCCTTTACGTCTTCACTACTGAATTTCAATCTTTATCAAATATGTCCATTTAGATGATCAATTTAATGCTCTGGCCTGATGCTGCCTCTTTGAATTTTGTCAGTGTCAATTACTAAATATCAGTTACTGCCCACCAACTGAGGAAGCTATTGCAAATGGGAAGAGATTGGTAATCTCACATTCTTCTACTTTTTCTTTATGTATACTTAACTCAGAATCCTATATTAAAACTTGTTATTTCTAGGTCATGGTTTTGTATAACGCTCTTGGATGGAATCGCACTGATGTTATTAGGATACCAGTAAGTAAAATCTTGTTTTGTTTTTGATACTGCAAAGGAGGAAATGGGTTCATTTCATTCACCAAGTAGATGAAATCAAATCAAGGTGTTAGGATAAATGATTAAAAGGCAGGAAAAACCTGTTTTCTAGTTCATATATATATTTTTTGTTATGCATTGACCTGTCCTGATCATGACTTAGATGTTAAGCACGTCAGGTAGAAGTATCTGGTCTAGTCATCTTGGGTGTTTCATTCCTTGTTCAGTAATTTCAGCATCAATCTGCAGTTTCTAGCCTTTCTAAATTGAGTTCGATGTCATTCGAAGATGTCCTCTCCCTTTCTCTTTCTATGACCAGAGTTCATTCTTTCACTAAAATTGTTGAGTAACTATATCTACCAGGTTAATGACCCTAATCTAGTTGTTGCTGATTCCTATGGAAAACATATCGAGACGCAATATGTTACCATGGATAATACCACAAGCAACTTAAGAAACTTTTATTTGAAGGCATATGGATATCCATCCATTCAAGTGCCCCGGTATTGGCTGCACTTTCAAGTGTCTGTGCCACCACTCGGTTGGAGTACCTACTTTATTGCTAGTGCTACAGGGATAGGTAAGCATTTTTTTTTTTCTCCTTCTAGACCCTGCTTAAAACTAATGTGATTTCTTCTAAGGTTGATCTGCTGAAGAGAAGCACATGAAACTGAGTTTGTTTCTTTATTTTCTTTCAATTTACCTTTTTTCATTTCTGGATAACAAAACCATGCAGGGAAAAGAAGAAACGGGCTCTCTGTGATGGACAGCCCACAGAATGATACCATTGAAATCGGATCTGGAAATTTGAAAATGTCCTTTTCTTCGATGACTGGTCAACTCAAACGGATGTATAATTCCAAAACAGGGGTAGACTTTTTAACTATTCCTATGAGAGGTTTATAATGCTTGGCTGATTGTTCTTTTGGACCTTGTTTCACTTCATGAATGGAGGCAGCATAGGCTTTCCTTGTGGGTTTTGATTCATTCTTTACCAGCTGCTCCATTCTTTTCTGGACCTTCTAAAATTACTTCTTAGGGGTTGGGAAGGAAAATCTTCTTCTTACTTTGGTATTTGTGGCCAACATACTGAAATTCTTAAATAAATTGACTACAAGTTTAGGATATTAACTCCGAAAGTAGCCAGCATGTGCAATGGTTATTCAATCACAATCATACATGTCACTCTCCTGGGAAATCTTCTACGGCCTGCAAACATTATGCTTGTCAGGAGCTAATTTCTTTTCTACCAAGCATGCCTACAAGTAACTCAACAGTTTGGAAAAGGAAATTCCAATACTCATGTAGAGATGTTTTTGTCTTAAAATTTGCTAGAAATCTGCATATGCTTCTATTCCTTTAGTTCGTTTATGATTTAGTTTTAGTTTTGGTTTTGGCTCTTTATTGTGTAACATCAATCTTCACAATATAGAACATTGTATCATTTCTTAATGACAATCCTGAAATGAAAAATAATATATAGATCAAGAGATGTTACGACAGTGAAACTGGACATCATTTATAATTAACTGGTTACATTTTACTAGGTTGATGTGCCAATACAGCAAAGCTACTTTTGGTATGGTTCAAGCTCTGAGCTCATGGTATGCGACTTCCAAACCTGTATAAGGATTTTATACTTGAGACAAAATTGATGCAGTAGTTGCTGATGTGCCATCTTTTATACAGCAATCTTCAGGTGCATATATCTTTAGGCCTGATGGTTCCCCTCCCCATATTGTTGCAAGATCAGTAAGTTCTTTTTTCTTATGCTTAACAAATTACCAACCCTTTCTTGCGTGGAGTATAAACTAAAATGACAAATGAGAAAAAAAATCACAAGTCCACTTTAATCAGCTTAATGAAGCCTTATTCTCAACCATGTGGACTTGTAGTTCTTACCCCACGCCCCAAGAATAAAGGGTCAAATTCTAGCTCCTATTTTATGAGTTGATTATGTTTTTATTTATTTTGAAACTGTTTTGTTTATTTGCAGGTGCCCCTGCAGGTTCATCGTGGACCACTGTTTGATGAAGTTCGCCAACAATTTAATTCATGGATCTACCAGGTCAACATCTATAGGCATCTCTCCCTATAATTTTTTTTCTTTCTTTAAAATGGGATATTAATAACTATGATACTGAATATCAAATCCTTTTGACCATAAATTTTGCGCTTGAGTTCCTACAAGAACATTCACAATATATGTTGAGAACTTTGTTATAGCATTTATCCATAAATTTTTATGGTTTATGTTTCCTCCACCACTAGCTCTTTTTTTCCCCTTAAATTTTAGTTTATGTTTGTTTATCAGGTAACAAGAGTTTACAAAGATCAAGAGCATGCAGAACTTGAATACACTGTAAGTCACATTTTCTGAATCCTAACTGCTTTTATTATTCATTTGTGAAAGTCTGACTTGTTCTTCACAATAACATTCTACTCTTGTAACTAAGAATGCTCTGCCTACCAATTTGTCTGCTTGCTTTCTGTAAACTATAAGTTAAAAATCTGTCTCTAGATTCATACCAAGCATTCCTGACAAGTTTTGAATTATGAAGATTGGCCCAATTCCTCTCGAAGATGGTGTTGGAAAAGAGGTCATCACAAGAATGACAGCAAATATGGCCACAGAAAAGGTGTTTTATACTGATTCTAATGGAAGGGACTTTCTAAAGCGGGTAACTCTCACTATAGTTTCTTTCCAATGTCAGAACCTCTCAATATATCCTTAGTGGAAGAACATGCACATTAAATAATGCTAAGTTGAGCATTCTCAACTTGATCACGATTAGGAGCTAGCAAAGACACATCAAATTTGTGATTGTCAATTATAAATTGCACTCATCCTTATTGCATGCATCAAGCAATGAGTGGTTGGAATACAAAGTTATGTATTATAAATCTGCATTGCCTTAAAGAATGTCAGTTTTGGGTTTATGAACAGCTTTTCACAGAGGTCCATCCATCTCAACCTCCGTTCTCTTTTTTAAACTGTTCATTTTGTTCTCTCTTATTGAAGCCTCCATTAGAAATTAAGGATACTGTATTCTCTAATCTAACCTATCTCTTATTGAAGCCTCCATTAGAAATTAAGGATACTGTATTCTCTAATCTAACCTATCATTATCTTTTCACAGATTCGAGACTACAGAGCTGACTGGAGCCTCTCAGTCAATGAACCTGTTGCAGGAAACTATTATCCAGTAATTTTCTTAATGCTAGCATCAACCTACAGAAAATTCAGTTTTTTCATGTGTGAAACTTTGCAAAACATACTCTTTGTGGGCATTGCTCGTTGTTAAGATCCAGTTATTCAGATTCATTTTGACAATTACTTAGCAACTGCTTATAAATTGCTAGTCTAGTTCTTTTTTTTTCCCCCTTCCAAATTGATGAAAGTGATCCGTCTTATCAATCATCATAAAAAGGTCAATGAATAAATAATATCGATACCTTTTGGAATTTTTCATATTGATACCTTTTGGAATTTTTCAGCTTAACCTTGGAATTTTTACGATGGATGAGAGATCTGAATTATCAGTCTTGGTTGATCGTGCCACTGGAGGAGCCAGCATTGAAGATGGTCAACTAGAACTAATGCTTCATAGGTTCAAATAGTTACATTATGTTTTCTTCAATGCTCAAGAATCGCTATGCTTTTCATCTGTGGACATACTAAACTAAATATCGTTCCTTTCATACACAAGGCGGACTCTCCATGATGATTCCAGAGGAGTTAATGAAGCCCTTGATGAAAGTGTTTGTGTTGGAGATGAATGTGAAGGACTAACGGTATGATTTACCATGAAGCAGCAACTTTGTATTCTAGAAGTCCTGGATGAACACTTCTCATTCTCATTCTGACCACAATTTCATAGTTGTTACTTGACAAGTACATGGTCTGCGTTGTTGAAACTGACAGCTGTGAGAAAATGCTTGTTCTAAGTTTCTTGACCTCATTCTTGGATGAAATAAAGGGCTGCGGATAAGCACCTGAAGGATATAAATGCTTCATATGCTCATTTTCCTTACAATCAATCTACATTCTTTTTCAGATCAGAGGAAATTATTATTTGAGCATCAACCAGGTAGGGGCTGGAGCAGTCTGGCGCCGAACAACTGGCCAAGAGATTTACACACCACTTCTTGCAGCTTTCACACAGGAGGTATGTCCTCATTGTAATAACCATACGTATGAATTTTGTTAGATCCTAATTTGGCAATTGATTGATTATAAAGAAGGAAGAGACTTGGAAAGCATCTCATGTGGCCACAGGAACTGCCATGGATCCTGGCTACAGCTTGCCACTAAATGTTGCTTTGATAACCCTTCAGGTGAGGGTGCCATCCTATTGTAGAATAACAATTACATTGCTCAAGAGTATTTCTTTCTCACTTGTCGTTGTCTTGCAGGAGCTGGATGATGGGAGTGTTCTTCTCCGTCTGGCTCATTTATATGAGGTAATGAGCTCATTACTCATGCTCTGTGTACTCTACCTTGCCATTCTGTTTTGCTCTGCAATGACTTGCTGACATCCTTTAACCACTTCGTAGTTGCTTAGTTTCTTATCATATTTACTCTAAAAAATAGCACTGTTATGAGAACAATTATAAGAAGAATAGACCCGTGTTTACACAAGCAAGATGAACATTGAATAACTCCTTTCACCAAGTATGAGAATAGACCTGTCTTTCTTCAACCTTACAAAGGGAAGATTGAGGGAAAGAACCCCCAGCGTTTCCTGTTGCTGAATGTTGAATCTCGGAAACCAAGATGATTGTCTCATTGTCAAGGATAGATGTGAAACTTTGAACCAAGCATTATCCTGCTTCATTATAGTGTTTATTTTATTGAATTGAAGTAACACGGCACGGCTAAGTTACAAATAATTCTAACCCGAACCTCTTCAATGCTGCAAATGAGGTCAGGCGGGAGAAGATGCTGCTTATTCAACGCTAGCTAAAGTTGAACTGAAGAAGATGTTCAGTGGAAAACAAGTAAGGATATTTGTATCTGTTTCAGCGCATGTGTTTTCTTTTCTTTCATGTTTGTTGCCAAGTAGTGTTTCAACTTTCAGATTAAGGAGCTGAAGGAAATGAGCTTGTCATCAAACCAAGAGAAATCAAAGATGAAGAAGATGACATGGAAGGTCGAGGGAGACAACGGAGAGCAACCTTCACCTGTTAGAGGTGGTCCTGTCGATAGTTCAACTCTGGTTGTTGAACTTGGTCCCATGGAAATTCGCACTTTCTTGCTACAATTTTGATATTTATTCACATAGAATCTCTTAAACTTATTAACATGTATTTCAGAATAAATGAGGTGATGGATCCTTTTCAATGGGAATCTCTCTCCTCATATCCTTCACTTTTCAAGATTTTGATTTGCCTGTACATTCAGGCGTTGCAGGATTCAAAGTCACATGTTGACTTTCTGAGGAAATATTTTCCTCATCTCATGTTAATCATAAAATATGCACATTAGAGAAGGATCCAATTGAGAATGTGTGAAATGTACGAGACATGGTCGATGAAATTAGATTTGGGATGCAATTGATGATGAGTATATAGATTAAGGGCTAATTGAGTTTCTCCTTGCATTTTTTTTTCACCATTTTCACGACTGTAAACTTTGATGATGATTACTGTGCTCTTCCTGATATTTCACTTTTGTCACTCAACTTGAATTTTTAAATAATCTCATCCTTTCATGTGATATTCTCTTCTCTATGCATGTTCTTGATAATTCAAGGTTCTTTATGAAAGATCTGAGTTGAATTAGAGGTTAATTCCATGAATTAATGTTTAAATTTGTAGTATTAAAAACAATTACAAGAAGAATGACCAAAATAAAAACTAAAAAAACGACCTCTTATGAACGACCTTATCGAAAACACAACCATTTCCTTCCAAACTAGATTTGCAACATTGAATTTGGACTTGGAGCACTCTCTCTTGGAAATCAAGGACAAAAAACGAGTAACTGATGGGTTTGTTACTCTTTCATTTCTTATCCTTTCCAGCTGAGAACACTCCTACAAAATAACACATCTCTTTTCATCTTTTTAAAACACAGAAGAGCCCTATAAAGGTTTCCTCACCTCACCTCTGTTTTTGTTTTGAATAACAGGGAAGACAAATGTTGGCTAGGTCTTTTTTGTTTTTTTTTAGTTCCTTGGCAAAGTTGTAATATTAACATTACAAGAGATTTTTAGTTATTAAATAAAATATAATGAAAATCTTCTAGTATGTGCTGATATCTGTGGGCATGCACTCAAGCCATTGTTTGCTGTAGCTAGGGCTAAGCTATGACCTCATGCACATCTTCTTCTAGCATAGAGAGAGAGAGAGAGAGAGAGAGAGAAGCCATGGACCTTCGTGCGCTCACTCTTCATCAATAATGGTGGGTTAGTGAAGTGGAGTCACAAAAACTGTGTTCTAGAGGATGAAGCAAAGCCAAAGTCAAGCCACATAAAGTGCACGCACGCCCCTGCTTTCTGTGTTAAATTAAGATTTTCCATAGCCGTCCTTACAATAGTCCCTCTTCTTCATAATGGATTTTGATATCAGCCACCCCAACGCGAGCCAAGAACAATAATCTTATCTTCTCACTTCAGCACCTTCTTTTAATTTTATATATTGCCCTTTCAATGATTCAAAAATGCCTAGTTAGCTCAACTTTAACGAGCTAATTCTTTTATCAAATCAAAAGTTTGCCAACGATGTGTGAATTTCATGTACAAACGTCATGAACAAGTAAAGTTAATTAATAAAGTAATTACAGATTATTAACAGCCTATGACAGTGAAGTAAAAATAATTAAAACAATATTATTTTAAAATATTTTAAAATAAAAAATATGTTCAAAAATAATTTCCACATCACACTACGAATAAGCATTGAAACTATTCTTGTCCTTTGCTAACTTTATTCTACATTTAGCAATTTAGCTTGAGCTAGCAGCAATGGAAAATTGGTGATTCCAATCCTTAATGTCCTCTGCTTTGGAATCATTGGCTATCTTCTTATATCCTCTTTTCACTGTCCACTGGCAGCAAAATGATGTCAAATCCACATCACTTCAACCGACCATACAAGGAGTACTTTTGTATTTTTGTAATTCTTTTTTGGGCCTGCAATCTAAGTCACCTCAGTAGACAGTGGTCAGTCCACTCTATTCCACTCAATCTTGAATCCGGCGTCTCCAACAATGCCATTTCCATGAGTCAACGGTGTGTGGTACGAGGATATCATCCTTCTTCTTCTTCTTTTTTTTTTTTAGGTTTTCCTTTCTTTTTTAACTGAAAAAAGAAATGATAAAATACATCAATGTAGAAAATATTTAGATAAACAGTACACTTAAGTGAGTCGCGAGCCTCATTTACAACTCATGTGTTGCATGTAACACCTACAACTCTCGAGTAGTGTGTAAGGTTTTTGCTCCAAAAAAATACAACCCTCTTATACCTCATCTTTTAATTTCTCTCTTTATTTCCCCTCTTTTCCTACAACCACCACTTGCCCTTGTTATTGCTGCTGCTCACAACCACCATCCTTTCTCCCTACCACGAAACACTCCTTAAGTCACCATGAGACCATCTCCCTTTCTCTTTCTCCATCACAACAGTCCTCTCTCTCTCTCTCCACCTACGGTTCTTTCATCAATTGTCACCACCACCACCACCTATAACCACCACCCACTTTCAACACTTAGAGGTATATTACACACTTTTTCTTTATCAATTTAGTATGATTTGTGCTTATTTATAATAATTGTTGATTTTAAAAATATTAGGGTTTAGAATTAGGGATTTATAAAACTTTAAGGATTTTATGAAATATGTTTAAATTTGGTTAATTAACTATAAAATACATTGATTTAAGTTGTATTTGTTTATATTTTTTAACAGTATCGATGGTTTTGGGTTGTTCTCGATTGTGAATTAGGATTTATCAAAGAACCATCTCAACCTAAAAGCTTAAGTATTTGGGTTGAATTGATTCTTTGACATGGTATCAAAGCCTTAATGACTTAGTGGTCACGAGTTCGAATATCACCATCCCTATTTATTTTTTTAAAAAATTAAGAACAAGGTAATATAGGCCTGTGCAAGTTTCAAGCCCAAAGGGTTTTCACTTAAGGAGGTGTGGTAGAGAATAATATAAATCATATTATAGGACCTTACCTAACAGCTTAAACTTTTGAGTTTAATTGGTTCTTTGATAGGATTAAGGTAACGTGAGGTATTTTTTTGACTTAGGTATAAAATATGAAATTAGTTATGAAATACATCAATTGGGTATATAATTTCCTTATTTATATAGAAATTGATGAATTTAGGTTTTCACCGATTATGTTATCATTAGGGTGGGTGTTTTAAATTATGTATCTTGATTAATCCAATGATATTGATAAAGTAGGCTTGGGTCTTATTATATTGTTTAATAAAATGTCTTGTACTATTAGAATACTCAGCTTATATAGTGATACCATTGTCAATACCGATAATGATGTCATTTATAATAAAGGAAGTAATGAGTCCTTAGCTATGACATTAGATATGTCTCTTAATGAGATATCTAAAATATTACATGATTGACTTGGTTAGAATACACCTGAAATCAAAGTTGAAATTACTTGAAGAATGATGCAAATTAGGGTTAGTTCAATGTGTTATGTTGGTGTACCCATCTATAGTGATAGAAGTTTGAATTCAATGTTTGGATTTGCTAGTATTAATAGGATGAATATCCTATCGCTAAACTTGAATAGTAGACCTAGACGAGAAAAATCCTCTAGTATAGAGTTGACTCAGGTGCCAAGTAACACCCAAAAGACTATGCAAGCATCGTATGTAGCCGATCCATTTGGTTTATGTGGTAATGCAAGGAAACAAATATAGACACGAGATTATTGATATGAAAGCTCAGTTGGGCATGACATTTGCTCTATATTGCTATAAAGAGTCCAAACCAAATGATGAAGAAAATGATTGTTATATTGATAGAGTTAAGGAGGATATGGAAGATGAGGAAATTGAGGTTAATGGGGAGGAGGATATGGAAGATGAGGAAATTGAGGTTGATGGGGAAGATGAGATTGTTAAGCTAGTTGAGCCAATTAACAATTCATAGAGCTTTCTACTCTTTATTTTTGGTTATGGGAGGGAATGCACAATATGAATGCAATGACTGGGCTATGAGTCATAAGTACTCAGGATTATCGAGTGATAATTGGAGGTTAGAAAAAAATTCAGAGATAAGTCTAAATGTATTACTGTAATTAAGCAATGACATATCAAGAATTTATTACAGTACAAGTCCATCATTCAACTAAAACTTATGTGCAGTTGGAATGGATTCAAGAACCAATATGGAGATGGTATTTGCATAAGGGATATCACCAAAGGTCTAATTTATGGGAGATTTCAAAATTAAAATGGCCATGCATATGTCAAAACCCACTCAGATCTCATTGTCGAGGTGATGTTGACAATTATGAAAACCTATATAATTATGAGTATTACAAATATTTAACCTCTTATTGAGTGGGATTATAAGCATGACATCTTATATTAGAAGGCATCAATGGCTAACTATACAATATTAAAGTGTTTCTTTGATATGCATGAAGAGTCATTTCAAATCTTGCTTATAATGCTATTAATCATTAAAGATTCAAATCCGGGAACACATATAGATTGGGATCATAAAATGGTTGATGAGAATAAATAAATATTTGGGAGAACATTTTTGGTGTTTAGTGCTCAATAAAAGAGTTTTAATATTGTTTTCCTCTAATTAGTATTAACGACACTCATCTATATAGGTTGATTGTAGTAGCTTATAACGCTAAAAATAGGATTTATCTGTTATGTTTTGTTATCATCAAATAAGAGACCGATAATAACTAGATATAGTTTTTAGATTTGCTTTGTTAGTATGTAACAAATTGTGTATTAAATCAGATTGATGTACTACGATTAAGAATGTTATAACATAGATATTTTTCAAGCTTGTTGGGTATTATCAATATTGTTTGTGATATTTTGTGGGTAACTTCAACACTAGGTTAAAAAATATAGCGTTGCAAAATATGTTGTATAGGATGTGTATAAATCCTTTAAAATAGGAATTTCATATTTTATATGATGATTTGATTAAAACAGATAACACAACCAGAGTATGGTTAAAAGTTTAACCTGAAGAGAAATAGGCATTCTCATATGATTTTGATGATAATCATTATGATAAAATGACGACCAATTTGTGTGAGGTTTTTAATAATATATTAAACATAAATAATAACTTTTTAAAGAAGGTTTTGGTTACGTATCAAAATATGATTTATAATTTAGTGTGTGTTTGACATTGCAGTAGCTTTTATAGTTGCGGTTTGAAAAAACCGGGTTTTAGAAAAGCTATAAATTATAGCTTTTCTTAAACTCAAGTTTTTTTTTTTCACAATTTAATGAAAAGAAGGTCGACAAAGCAATGAAAACCAAACAACTTTGAAAGTTATGATTAGTTTAAAAGCATTTCCAACCGCACCGCACCACATGATTATGCCAAACATAACCTTAATGATCAAATTAAATGGAAGTGGGACAACATTCATCCAAAATATAATAGTTTAAGTAATTAATTAATTAAATTAATAATACAAATCTCGAGGTGTTTGTACTTTAACTTTATTAGTTCAGAAGGAAGAACTACCACTAAAACATTAAAATTAAACCCTTAAATATCTTGGCTTCAATGGTAAATACATATCCTTTATTTGGAAAAAAAAAATTGTTATCATTTTGATTCTACTGTAAAAAGAGATTATAAAAAAAATAAAATTTTTTATAAATATATCAATCTTATTGTCACAATGTAAATGACCTCACTAAAACAATTATAGATGTTGGTTGTAATATTTTGACTTAGAAAGATTGATTAATATGCAATTATTTGAATTAGAAAGGTTGATGTAGAGAGATTGATTGATAAACAATTAGTTTTACATAATTACAATTTTAGAGTGATTGTAATTATGTTTTATAAATAATTGTAAGATGTAATTATGTTAATACTTGATTATTTTTTAAAAAATACATTCTTATTTGAGAGAAATTCATACCATTTTAACATGGTATAAGAGCCTGAATTCTAAATTTTATGCTTAACTCTTAGAGTTAGTATTTTTTTTAAAGTTGAGTTGTGGGGTTTTTTCTTGAATTACTTTTATATATATATATATATATATATATGTATGTATGTATGTATATATATATATATATATATATATATATATGTATCAAGGTCTATTTTTTCACTAGTTTAGTTCTTTTCTTCTTATTTATCATGAAAGAAAAAATTATATTGTTCATTTTAATAAAAATAATCACTATACTTGGAAGTTTCATTTCAAGATATTTGTGATGGGTTATTTAAAGCTCTCATTGAACTCAAGGAGATTGATTATTGAAAGAGCAATGATGCTCGTATTATCTCTATGTTTTTGGGTTATATCAAATCACATATGATGAATAATTTTTTATTGCTCACTACTACTATAGAGATGTGAACTTATCTTTGGAGCATTTATGCTTAAGATAACACTTCCTAAAATTATCAACTAGAGTTAGAAATTGGTAATTATTGCCAAAGTTATCTTTATATTGAACAATTCTATTATTGATTTTTTTTTAATTTTTGAAGTGAATATTCTATGATAGTTCATTTTACCATTCCTAACGAGGCCTTAGTGGCACTATAAGATGTCCATCATGTGAGCCAAATATACCAGGTTTAGATAAAACTAAAACTAGAATTTGATATTGCATATGATAGCTTAATCAACCAAAACATTGTTTCATATTCAGATATTTTCTTAAGAGGATTATTAAGTAAAGAATGAGGTTTAGTTACTCAACTTGGTCTTAATTTAAAACAATTATGTTTGGGATTATTAATGTGGTGTATGCTGATTAGGACAAAATAGGATCTAGGCTATAAACTTAGTGCTACAATTACAAGGAGTTTGGACATATTGTAAAGCACTACAATGAGAAATTTTGCAATTATTGCAAAAAAGGCATATCATTAAAGATTATTAAGTGTAATATTAAAATCAACACACTCTAACATATTTTTTATTGGTTGTTTGGCTCTGTAGCTTTTAATCATATGACTAGTTGTATGAATGCTTTACATAATGTTCATAAATATGAGGGTCAATAGCTTATTCAAATAGCTAATAACAATGCTTTTCTTATCACCGTGATATGAATTTTTCAGGTCTTCCTTTGATAATGTTTTTATGTCTCTAGATTTATTTGGTTATTTAATTTATGTTGGCCAATTAATAGATAATAGTTGTAAAATTCATTTTTATCATGATCGTTAAAGTGCTTTAGGATAATGCATCACAAAAAATGATAGTAAAAGGGCCTCAAATGAGACATTTACTTCCTCTCTAGTTTTTAATTCCTAGATCTTTTTTTTCTATAAGGTAGTTAATAATAGTCATATATGACATAAGAAATTGAGATATCCAAAGTCTATTGTTTTGACTTATTATATGAAACATGATTATTGGAGAAATAATTGTTTTTACCTTTTATTATATCCTCTAATTATGCTTTATATAAACTTAGTTAAAGTAAGTCTTTACTTATTTTGAGATCATTCATACTAACAATTGAGGTGTTAGTTTTGATATTTTACATGCTCAACACAATTATTTTGTGGAGTTTATTGATGATTATAGTTGTTTTGTTTGGGTATATTTTATTTGTTCTAAAAATGATGTAATTTTTTGTGTTTTAGAATTTTGTTACCTTTGTTGAAAATCAATTTTGTACTTATATTAAGACTCTAAGTTTTGATTCTAAAAGGATATATATGTCTAATGACTTTCGATCTTTTATATGAATAAAAAGTATTCTTCCTTAATATTTTTGTAACAACCCTGAGTTTTAAAACATGTTTCAAACAAATAACTGGTCATAAATCATTGAAAAATACCCGAGGAGTTTTTTTTCTTTAAAGTTCTATAATCCATAATTCATGATTATTGGTTACAACCTTTAGAGTCATTTAAGATTCTACCGAAATTTCAATAGATTCTCCATTAAAGTTAGACATTTTCAAGTGTTGACATCAACAATCCACACACACCATCAAGACTTAATTCATGGTCCAACCATCCCAGACCTCCCCCTTAGCAACACAAACCAATATTATATTTTATCTATTCCTCTAAAACCTTTTATTTTGCAATCCATATTTAAGAATATAGTTACATGCATTCTTAATTTAATAAACAAGACCAGATATAATATGAATTTCAAATATGATAAAAGGAATTCAATAATTTAATTATTACATCTTAATACTAGTTTAATTTGCACTATACTGCTCCACTCAAGTCTGTAATAAACCTAAAATCAATTTATTATATAATATTAGTACATAATTCAGCAATTGACAAAACAAAACATATACAACTCCATTTCTCATTTCATTAATCTGAAATCAACATTTTAAACATAAATGCATAATCTTTTTCTACTTATGAACTATTTGATTTCACCTATATAAGCCATTAATAACTCGACAAATTAGTCACTCTAACATTACTAGCTTTGCTCCAAATAACTAGTCAAATTAAATATCATGACAACTAATCATATTAACATCACTAGCTTCGCTCCAAACAACTAGTCAAATTAAGTATCATTTAATCACAATGATGCCACTAGTTTCACTCAGGACAAATAGTCAGTCTCATATCTCAGCATTCAGTAATCCGAATATCCCTAGCTTTACTTAGGATAAGTAGCCAATTAAACACCTCGACTATTAATTTAATTGATGCCACTAACTTCACTATAGACAGCTAGTCAATCACATATCCTGACAATCAGTCACCCTGATATCACTAGTTCAACTCAAGACAACTAATCAAATCAATCCTTTTTTAGTGTTAATATTTTTATAGATAAGTGCATATTTTAAGAACTTGCAGTTAAAAAGACTTAAGAAATCTTCAAAGTATAAAGAATATATATATATATATATATATATATATATATATATATATATATATATAGGGCACCTTCCTGAAACTTATACATATACTGCTACTCCATGCTACTATCCTATTCTAGTCATCCTCATGTACCACAAAGAATACAATTATCATAAAAATACAGCCAATATTAAATTTTCATTTTAATTCTTATTCAACCATTATTTTCAAACCAGTAGCAAGGAAAATCCTTAAAATTCCATACACATGCATGTTTTCTATATTTGAATCCATTCCTATATATTTAATTGTTAAAATTCTCAATTTAACAATAATTTCAAAGGACCTATAAGATATGATTTTGGCCCCTTCGCCTTTCAAACTTTTTTTTTCTTTTTTGTTATTGTAACTTTAAGGTTTGTCTCCTTTAAGTTTCCATGCCATTTTTCTAATTATCCAACCATTTTATATCTTATCTAACACAAGTCAACTCAATCATTATAACAATTAAGTCAACCAAACTCATCCCTATTTATTAGCTTAAGCCGAATTCCACACCAAAAAGAATATGTGT
Source organism: Populus tomentosa (assembly GCA_018804465.1). Classification (NCBI taxonomy): domain Eukaryota; kingdom Viridiplantae; phylum Streptophyta; class Magnoliopsida; order Malpighiales; family Salicaceae; genus Populus; species Populus tomentosa. The sequence continues at coordinate 5,473,423 of CM031981.1, forward strand.
TCTTATTCAAGTTTTCATGAAATCAATTTCATTCCCAATCATCGAACTCGTTACGTAATGCAACCAAACACAAATTTCATGTAAATTTGAACTAATAAATTCAATTCTTCCAACACTAGTTTTAGCTGAATTTCACACATTAAAGAGACTTAGATTTTCTTTAAAATTTCTCTTCAATTCCACATTACTTATTTATTTCATACTTAACCTATAATAATTCAATTAGAATTTCATAACAATTAAGCCAACCAAATTCATTCTCTACATACATGCTTAAACCGAACCTTACACCTAATAAAGCATAGGTTTTCTTTAATTTTTTTGATGTAATCAACTCTCCATCCAATCATTAATTTCATCATATAACATGGTTAAACACCAAATTCATGTTAATTTGAACTAAAAATCTTAAAACTACTCTTATTAGTTTGACCGAATTACCTATACAAAAAGGAACACAATTTTTTTCTTCAATTTTTCATAATTCACACATTACCCATTCTTAATTCATACCTAAGAATATGATTTTAAACAAATAATACCATTTCAAACATCTCAACCTATAAAACTTAACATTCCATAATGTGCATATTACAACCCAAGCTCAAAACATGCCAAAATCATAATCAATCATGGTGGAAGTAATTCTTACCTCCTAGTAATAAGAAATAAAAAAGAAATTGACAAGGAAACTAAGCTTTCTTCACTTCTTCTTCTCTTTCTCTCTCTAACTTCCAAAACCTACATTTCCAAGCTTTATAACCCTTTCAAAACTTGAAATCCCTTGCTTTAATCCTTAAAAAAAAACCCTTTAGAACTTTTAATCCAAGGTTTTTAGGTATTTTTTATGGAAAAAAAACTCAAGTGAAAGATGAACAAGAACCTCTCCTCTTCTCTTTAGCTTGTTTGGCCAAAGTGGCTTCTAAAGGAGGCCAAAGTGGCTTCTAAAAGAAGCCAATGCCACATATTTATAACTCATTATTCTTGATATTTACAACAATGCTAGTATATCTAGTTCATATATTTGTTTTGTTTAATCATATACCCCGTCTCAGCTTACTTTTAAAATAATGTATATATAGGTTGTATTTTCAATATTTTTACTATTACTGTAATTTTTTTCACTAGGGTTTACATTTCTTGCCCATACACTCAGCAAAATAGGGTTGTAGAGTTTAAGAAGCATCACTTTTTAAATGTTGTTTGTACCTTGTTTAATTGACTCTTTTATACCACCTAGGATTTAGGTATAAGAATGATTTATAACTGTTTATTTAATTATTTCTAAGTTTTAATTTTGATTTGCAATATTCTCGCTTATTTGATGTTACTCCTAAGTATAAGTTTGTTCATATATTTGGTTGTGTTTGTTTTGTTCACTTACCATCTACAAAATAACACAAGCTTATTACTCAATCTTATTTGGTGTGCTTTTCTAGGATATAGTAATGTAAATAAAAGGGTTTGTGTTTTATAATTCGGTTGCGAATAAACTTCATATTTCTTAAAATATAATCTTATTTGAAAATCAATATTTCTTTCAGCTTTCAACTTCTTATGATTTCTATTTAGTTTTATTTCCTAATTTTTATGGTGTTTCAAGTTCTATTTAACATTTTAAGTCAAGTATTGTGTATCAAATATGTTATCCATCAATCCCATTGCATGATCTAACTTGGACACTTGATCATGTCTTGGTTGAACCTCATTGATCATCTTAGATTTCACATCATTTGGATAGATATAGGTTCTCTTATGCAAGCTCCTCTTAATACTACCATTATACCTAAGTCTTGCTCTCAAGCTTTTAATGAAGCATGTTAGAAGCAAACCATGTAAGAAGAGCTTCAGGCTCTTGAAGACAATCTCACATGTGATATTGTTCCTTATCTTGATGACATTAAACTTTCTAGCTGTAAATGGGCTGATACCATAGAGTTTTGGTATGATGGTTCTATTACAAGGAATAAAGCTTGTTTGGTGGTTTTTGGCATCATGTGCTTGATTTGAGAAGTCTCATTCTACTTTTTTTTTTTTTTTACTTTTATTTAAAGTTAGTTTGACTCCTCTCTTTCCCCAAACAATTTCTACTAGGATACTTCTTGTATATATGAATGTTATTGTTATTACAAGGTCAGATTCTTAGTTGACTAAGCAACAATAGAAACATCTTAACATTTTATTTTATATGAAAGATCTTGGTATCCTACAATATTTTCTTGACCTTGTTGTACACCCTTATCGAACTGACACACTTTTGCGTCAATATAAGTACACTCAAAAGCTTCTCACTGTAGTTGATCTTGAATCCAGTAACTTGGTCCTTATATAATGAAGGTCAACTTGAAGCTACAACAAGATGACGATGAGGTATTATATGATCCCTTGTTGTATCGGTAGTTAGTAAGGAGTTTGAATTATTTGATAATTAGTTGGCCCAATATTTCTTTTACTATACAACAAGTTAGGCATTTTATGTAAGCTCCTCACCATTCTACTTACTTATAGTATGACATATCCTTTATTATCTCAAATGTACTTTTAGTCATGGATTATTTTTTTCTATCGAGACTTCTTAACAATTGATGAGTTTTAGCAATGCAGATTGAGTTGGTTTTCCCAATACTTGTTATTTAGTTATTGATCGGTACATGTTTTTTAGTGATGATTTTATTTCATAGAAGAGTAAGAAGTATGATCAAGTCTCTAAATCTTCAATTAAGTTTGAATATCATGCTATGTCATTCGCATGCTTTAAGATTGTTTGACTTCGAGGTCTATTAGGTGAACTTGATATTTCTCAATTTGCTCTTATTTCTTTTCATGCTGATAACATAAGTGCTATTCAAATTACTATCAATTTGATCTTTTATGAGCATATGAAGCACATTGAAGTAGATTATCATTCTATTTGTGAAATACTTGATCAACATGTGATTACTTTCTCTTACATTTTCATTAAGTTCCAGACAACTAATATGTTTACCAAAACTCTATCTCGTCATCGACATCAATTCATTATTAATAAATTGATGCTTTGCGATCCACAAACATTAATTTTAGACAAGTTGTTAGTTGTGATATCTTGATTAAGAGAGTTTTATCCAAGAGATTCATTAATAAACAATTATTTATAAACATTTATCTTTACGGAGAGATTGTAATTATAATCCAATAATGATGGTAAGATATAATTATATTAATACTTGACTCATTGAAAGACAATCATACCATTTTGACAATAGTCTTAACATACTTAGGCTAGCTCAAAATACCAGCAACTAAAGAGCAAAAGTAACAATCCATCCTCAATACTCGAAATCTTCAAGATTTTAATAGTTGTTTAGAATTTATTTAAATTCCACAAACCAACTGAAAACCATGAAACCATATGAAGTTTTATCAAAATCTTCATAAATTTAATAATTTATTTTGTTTTTTCAATTGAATTCAAATGGTTGTTTCAAGATATCCTAAACCAATTTGGGAAAAAAAAATCCTAAGCTAATATTTATAAATTTGAATCTAGAAAGCTGTAGACGTTAACTATGCAACACCTAATGTATTGTTGTTTATCATGAACTGTACCCTGAATTTGAGGCATTATTGTCCACCTCAAAAAACAAGAGATAAAGCACTTTGGTGTTTTATATGCTATGTACATGGAACAAAACGTTGTAGGTCCAAGTTGCCCCACTTCAACAGCAATCGGTCAAAGAGTTGTCCCTTGTTTTGCCACATCTATCCATGAAGTTTCACCATGTTCGTTCTCTTTTTCCCAAACCACAAGAACAGGTTGGAATTTATATCAAAGAGTTGAGATAGGTGGCAAGTTGTCGTGGATGAGGAATATAAACCCACTTTAGAAAATTGCAAGAAAATTTGCCTTCGAAAGGTGGGGAGTGACACATGAACCAGCAGCATATTAAACACCACACGCCATTAATCACTTTGTCACAGTCTCCCTCCCTCCCTCTTGTGTCTCTCGTACAAAAACAAAGCATGAGTTCTTGCTAGTTAATTAAACTTCATCTTCTTTTCGGAAATGGCAGAGGAAGGACGTCATAGAAGCCACTCATGTTCACCAACTGGAAGCTCCGGCACACCAATAATGGCAACTCCTTTGAGAAAAGTGTGTAACAGAATTCTCGGGTTTGCCACTTCTTGCAGAAAGAATACAGCTCCTTATGGTAGAAGAATTTTCCATAGAGAAGTTGAACAAGATGAGTTCCAGTATGGAAACACTCACTGCCTCTCCTCTTACTACAGTGTTTTTGTAGTCCGCTTGGCTATAATGGTTTGTTTAATCTCTCTTTCTCTGTACTGCTGTATTCTTTACAAGTTTCACTACTGAATTATGAAAACTTCAATCAAATTTATTGATCAAGTAAGAAACTTACCTGATAGAAATGTGTATAATATATCACCTATTGTATACTTGGTAATGAAAGAAGGCAATGTTTGTTTAGTCCAGATAAGGAAAGTAATGACTCGGGGGTCAAATCCTACCCTTACCCTCGCCAACTTAAGAACTCGAAAGTGAAAAGGAAATGGGATTCACTGCCTGTGTCAATTCGATAAGCCTTTTTCTTCCTAAGTTCTGTTCATGCATTTGCTTCATATTCAATTTTTGTTTCTATAGTCTGATTATGGTATAAGAAACTAGGATCTGGACAACAAGAGAAATTGCCTTTTAGCATGCAGAAACAGCTGTTTTGGTCAGTGAGTACTTTATTAATTTTCTGTTAATGGCTTTATGCAGGCTATGTTAGCAATTTTGATTGGGCTGCTAACCATACTAACATGGCATTTCACTAGAAGCTATACAAAAAAGTCACTTGATACCTTGGCTTCTGGCCTTCGATATGAACTTCTACAGCGCCCCATATTAAGAATGTGGAACATTCTGAATTCCACAGCTGAGATAACAGCAGCCCAGGTTAAGCTATCAGAATATGTAATCGGAAGGTACAGCAAGACAACCATTCAAGCCGAGCAAGTGGAGGTTGTTGTGTTTATGATGTTCTTAAAGTGCTACCAAATCTGACAATAGAATTAATCTTTGGATTTTTTGGATATGTTTGTATTGACTTGATCTTTTCTTTTCTGGTCTTAACAGCTTTATGAAGTGATGAGGCATGTAACGTGGGCACTGTTTGCTAGTCGTAAAGCTCTCAATGCAATTACCATAAATTATAGAAATGGTTTTGTGCAGGCTTTCCACAGGGATCATAGGAGTAACAACACATTCTACATCTACTCTGATCTTAGGAACTACTCAATCAATGCCAAAGGGCCTTCTGATACAAATATGTTCTCATCGCATCAAGCATGGAATGATCAATCCATCCACAGTAACTCTTCTGCAATTTGGTATCGTGAACCACTTGATCCTACCTCAGGCGAGAAGATAGGAAAAGCAAGTCCAATTCCACCAGACGATCTTATCAACATTGCAGGCCTTTCACAAGTACCTGACGGTGTGGCTTCATGGCATGTGGCAGTAAGCAAGTACACAGATTCACCACTGCTTTCAGCAGCATTGCCCGTGTGGGATGCTTCCAATAAAAGCATTGTGGCCGTCGTAGGTGTTACTACTGCTCTCTACAGTGTAGGCCAGTTGATGAGAGAGCTTGTTGAAGTCCATAGTGGATACATATATTTGACCTCTCAAGAGGGTTTCTTATTGGCTACTTCCACGAACGCTCCTCTCTTGACAAATTCAACAAGGCCCAATCTTATAATGGCTGTCGATACTGAGGAACCCACTATAAGAATGGGAGCTCGATGGTTGGAGAGAGTCTATGGAAACAAGTTTCCTCCAGGTCACGTTGTTCATGTGGAAAATGCAAAACTTGGCAAGCAGCAATGTTACATCGACTCGTTTTTTCTAAATCTGAAGAGACTCCCTATAGTAAGTGTCGAACCTTCTCTCTAACTTTTCCCAAGACTTGAAAAGTTTTATCCAGCATCGCTTAAACTTGGATGTTACAGAATTGCATTTCTATAAATTCCCCGGTTATGCCCAAGAAGAATGAAAAACTGACTCGAAAGGATCTAGTTTATTTTATTTAGTTTATATTTATTAATTGTCTAAAGCATTTAGCAAGCTTCTGCAACTCTGTATAGGTGGGGGTGATCATCATTCCAAGAAGATATATAATGGGAAAGGTTGATGAGAGAGCATTCAAAACGTTGGTTATACTCATTTCTGCATCTATATGTATCCTAGTCATCGGATGTGTCTTCATTTTGATTCTCACAAATGGAGTATCAAAGGAGATGAAACTAAGGGCAGAACTGATAAGCCATCTTGATGCAAGGAGAAGGGCAGAGGCATCAAACAACTACAAAAGCCAGTTTCTGGCAAACATGAGGTGTGTTACTCTGTATCTTAATAGCAATATATGTTTGTGAGCTTTAATATTCAATTAGGCTTGCAAATTTGTATCAGCGACACAGAGTTTTGAGTACCCTAAAGATATTATCTTTTTCCTGTTCTTGAGCCTTAACGGAAGTAAATACTCATTTCATTTCTGTACAACAGTCACGAATTGAGGACTCCTATGGCTGCAGTGATTGGGCTGCTGGACATTCTTATCTGTGATGACTGCCTCACGAATGAACAATATGCAAATGTTACACAGATCAGAAAATGCTCCACGGCTCTACTCCGGCTTCTTAACAACATATTGGATCTGAGCAAGGTGAGATGCTAAAAATAGCCTAGCAATTGTAAACAGTTGTAACAATTACAAAGATTTCAAAACCAACACAAACCAGAACGTCCAAGGCTGCAGTAAGTCACAGAATGTCCTTTTCTTGAACCATTTCGAAATTGGTTTTATAGGTTGAATCTGGAAAATTGGTTTTGGAAGATGCTGAGTTTGACTTGGGAAGAGAACTTGAAGGACTTATTGACATGTTCTCTGTCCAGTGCATTAACCACAATGTCGAGGCTGTTTTGGATCTCTCCGGTACGTGTTGTGCATTGAATGTCAAGTATCAACATATGATCATTAGCCTCCCTCTATCTGTTTCTGATGTCCATTGCTACTTGCATTTTCTGCATGCAGATGAGATGCCGAAATTAGTTCGAGGAGACTCCGCCAGAGTTGTTCAAATATTTGCAAATCTGATAAGCAATTCTATAAAGTTTACGACAAGTAAGTCCAACACTTTCAGTGCCAACTTTCTTGGATTTTAGCATGCATACCTGTAATAGAATTAGAGACAAAATTCATCTCTCAATGAACAAAAAGCATTGTGTAGTCAACTTCTTCTTGCATACCTAACTCTTCAAAATGACTTTCAGCGGGTCACATTATTCTGCGTGGTTGGTGTGAGAACTTGAATAATACTTACAATGACACACAGTTTCATCTCGATCAGAAGAAAATGCGTTGTGCAATTAAGCCAAAACTTAGGCAGCAGGGGAATCATCTGAAGAAGGCCTGTAAGAAGGAAAACAAAATGATTCTTTGGTTTGAAATTGATGACACAGGCTGTGGTATGAACCTCAAAAAATGTCTGAAACCACATAAAATATCTTCCATCTCTATAGCATTTGTAACAGTTTTTTTCTTTTTCTTTTTTGCCCATCTGCAGGAATTGATCCAAGCAAATGGGAGTCTGTATTCGAAAGCTTTGAACAAGCTGATCCATCAACAACTCGACTGTAAGTAGATGAAACAAGTTTCACTGGCCACAACTCGCTTGATTCATCCATTGAATATCACAATTACAAAATACGCTATAAGATCTAGAAAAAAGGCAATGCGTTGTTCACTCTACCTCCTGGTTCAGATCCACTAGTTTTACCAGTTAATTTGTGTAGAAGTTGATGCTTGATAGTTGAAGTGAAAAGGCAATCATGTGAATATATCTAGAAAATTTAAGATCCTGAACAGAAATTCTTGGTTTTTTAACAATTGTCTATTTCAGGCATGGAGGCACTGGTCTTGGACTCTGCATAGTTAGAACTTTGGTGAGTAAACTCCACACTCATATAAGATTCCTAACCACTAAACAGAAAATCAAATGAGAGATTACCTCACTATGCAAAGTTTATCTTTAGACTATCAGCTGCATGCCCTAAACCTTAATCAGATACTGCAGTTCAGCTATTAAATAATATCTTGCTGAATTTGTGAAGAGAAGCAGCAGCAGCATCATCATAATCCTTTTTTATGCTTCCTAGTCTACAACCGCTTACTGACGTTTTCCTAGCTGTTGGCGAGGACAGGTTAACAAGATGGGTGGAGAAATAAAGGTTGTGAAGAAGAATGGACCTGGAACTCTAATGCGACTATACTTGCTTCTCAAGACACCTGCAGACGGTGCAGACCTACACTGCCAAGTAGATTTTTCAAGTCACAATGCCGTGGTGAGTAAAATTACCTGTGTTATTCATAAACAAACCACAAGCTTCCTCTTTGTCTATGTATTTCTGTTGGCTAAGTTATTAGCTTCGTGTGTGGTCGAAACAACATCAAAATATGCAGGTTTTAAGGGCTAAAAACAGATCTGTAATTTTCTGCAGAAGAGAGAAATCAAACACAGTAACTTCTTTTTCTTTTTCCTTTACACACACCAAGAACATTCAAACATATATAGCTTCCATCTTCTTTCCTCCATCATTTTTCGTTCTTTTCATTCACCACTAGAGGCACATTAATAGGTTTGCAGCCCAACATTCTGAAAGTTTTTAGAACTCTTTCAACAGATTTCTTTTGATAAATGAAGGCACCTCCATTATCTTGGTAAACCTTAATACCTAAAAAATGATGTGACAGCCCAATATCATCATCTTATATTTTCTCATAATTTCTTTTTTAAAGTTTTCATCCATCTTTCATTACTACTCGTAATTATTAACATATAATGCAACAATAAAAATATTATTCTCTTGTTTTTTCACATACAAAGTATAATGAGTGCTCTAACAATATCGAAATGAGTTACCGGAGCAAAGACTGCATTGAAATCAATTTCAGGTGGTTGAGAATAATTATTAGCTAGTCTTGGCTTGTTCTTTTCACAAAACTATCTTGATTATGTTTTACCTTCTAAATTTAATTTACACCAATCACTTTTTTATCTTTTGATCTATCAACCAATATACAAGTTTTGTTCCACTCAATCATCTCTATTTCTTTCTCCTTGCTTGCTTCTTCAAAATTCTTTAGTTCAACCACACAGAAGTTTCACTTTGTATACCCTTCATGTAAACTTTTCATCTTCTTTAAAATTGAGCTAGAAGATGACAATACACTTGTTCTAGTATCTGGATATTTTTCTTCTTTTTCTTTTTTTTTTTCTTTGTGAATTGATTTTTTTGCTTTAAGTCACAAGTTGAATCACTATCACTTTTAATTTTTTTTTCTTTTCAAATTCTCACTTTGCTTTTTCATCAAATAACACATCTCTGTTGATGAGAACTTTTTTATTTTTTTAAATTATACAGCAGCTCTTTGACATAAAGCTATAGCTAAGAAAGATGCATTTAACATTAGCTTCTTCTAACTTATATCTTTTCTCTTTTGGAATATAAGAATAACAATTTTAGATGATTCACCAAAGATTTCCTTGTATTTCAAGCTTAAAATGGTGTATGATTATTTAAGGTTTCTGTTAGATACCTTTTGATTAAATAAATTGTTGTATTTACAACTTTAACCTAAAAACTTCTTAGAAGGCTTTTCTCAAAGAACATAAATTTGATCATTTCCATCATTATTTGATTTTTCCTCTTATTAGATACTCTATTTTGTTGTAGAGTATAACCAATTATTATTTGTCTTTACACACCTTCATCTTTACAAAACTTCTCAAATTCACCTAAAATATATCATTTCCATGATCACTTCCCAAAACTTTTATCTTTCTGCTATTTACTTTTCAACAAGTGCTTTAAATTTCTTGAATATGCTAAAAATTTTAGATTTATGCCTTATAAAATACACTTAATTCATTCAACTTTAATCATTAATAAAGAGGATGAAATACATATTTAGTGAATTTAAAGGAGTTTGCATAGGACCACACGCATCCGTATCACCAGCTCAAGTTTTTCTTTGGCTTTCCAAGCTACTTTTTTAAGAAAAAGGTTATCGATGATGTTTTTCAAGTGCACGACCTTCACAAACACCATCCGTCTCTTCAATAAATGAAAGCCTATACATCATTTTTTTTTTTTGAAGTAACTTAAGGCTACTAGATGTTTAAATGACCAAGTCTTATATGCCAAAGTCACGAGTCATCTTCTCCTTTCATGTTCATTGACACAATATTTACATACATTTCAAGTTAAGAGGAAAACACATTTTCGCAATCTTAAGTCATGCTAATACTTGTCTCAACATACCTTTGTCATAAATGATGAGATAATCATCTTCAAAATGTAGTGCCTACCCATGCTTTATAAGTTATCCAAAACTTAGTAGATTCCGATCAACTTATAGAACATGCAAGACTTCACTTATCGCATTTTATTCCCTTTTTTTGGTTTGAACTCTAATTATACCTATACAATTTTCTTCAATCAAATATTCATTTCCAATCTTTACTCTTTTCTTTTAATGCACTTTGACAAGCATAAAACAATCTTTCTTCATCACCCTTATTTTTTGACTAACTTCTTTGCTACTTCTCTTTACCTAGAATCTTTCAACATATAACCAAATCCTTTACAACTGAAACAATAAATTCTTCCTTTCTACCAGAAATCTCTAAAAACATGCCCTAGTTTGTTGTAATGAAAACATCTTCGTAGAGAGTTGTCTTTGATTAGTTTACTATTAAAGCTTTTTCTATTTGCAAAATTAAATTTGTCTTTTCCCTTGAAACTTATACTTCTAGCTCTAGTTCTATCTTTTTTAATTTGTCCATCTTATTTAAATGTCTCAAAACTTCTTTTTTTAATTTGTCTACCCCATTAAATTTGTTTCTTGGTTTTGATTGTCAAGAGTAAATTGAAATAATTTCTCAACAAATTTTTCAGACTATTGTACCATTCTTTTCTTAAATAACTTCCAAGTACCTATCAATTATTGAATTATTAACTTAGATAAATCTTTTATTTCTTCAACAACAACAATAACATTAAATTTTTCAGGCAAGCTAATGAGAACTTTCTCTATATTCTTTCTATCAAGAATTTCTTCTTCATGTATTCTCATTTGTTTTTAAGTTTCATCAACCTATTAGAAAACTCTTCTATTAATTTATCCTCATTCAATTTCAAATTCCCAAGTTCTTTTCTAAGACTTTGCATTTACACAACCCTTACCTTCACGTGTACCTTCATATTCCTTTCGTAGAATCTCCCTAAGCAGCTTGAGTGTAACTTATGACTTTTGGAAAGATAGGATCATCTACCCCCTCTAAATCAATCCAAGAGCTCCAACATTTCCACTCCTTCTATCCTTCAAATCTTCGACTTTTGCTACAGGCAAGTTGTTTATTGGTTCAAGCTCCTCAAATTCAGTCTCTATAATCTCCCACAAATCAAGTAAAATAAGCAAAGTCTTTATTTTCATGCTCCAAAATTCATAATTTTTTCCTAAACATGGGAGGCTGGACAGAACTCAAGTTTAGTTGTTTGTTTTGGCCATCTCTTGTTGCAAATCAGCTTCTTTTACTTGATTTCATATCCAAACTCCTCGTCCTTCAACCTAAGCTCCGATACCACTACTAATGGCAAAATTATTAGCCTGTGTATGGTCAAAACAACATCAAAATATGCAGGTTCTAAGGGTTAAAAATAGGTCTTCAATGCAGAATATTACAGCATTTTAACCTTGACAATTTGTGATATCATACGGATAAATTAAAAAACAAAAATGCTTTCACCCGTGGATTACCAAATCGTGTGTGCTCATATCATTTAACTGTAACTGCAGGTGCTGGTGGCACTATATGGCAGCATGGGCAGAGTTATTATGTCCCAGTGGTTGCGTGAAATCGGATTGACCACCTTAGGAGTGTCTGAGTGGAATGAACTGACACGAGTTCTTCGGAAACTCTTTCATGCCAGAAGACGTGAGAATGGCTTTGATGTTCAGTGTTCTTTGAATGAACCATTAAAATCTGAAGTGCTTAATATTGAAGACATGAAGGACCTATTCATCATAGTTGTTGACGTTGGATTACTTGACTTGAGCACAGATATATGGAAGGAACAAATTAACTTCCTCGATAATTTCTCTGGAAAAGCCAAATTTGCATGGATGCTCAATCATGATACTTCAAATGCAATAAAGATGGAGCTTCGCAAGAAGGGGCATTTGCTGATGGTTAATAAACCACTTTACAAGGCCAAAATGATTCACATTTTGGAAACTGTCATAAAGGAGAAAGATCTTGAGTATCAAAAGACAAGTTCGAATGCTGCAAGAGCTATGGCAAAGGACGGTGACCTGCATGAATGCCTTGAGATTGATTCCACCCATTTTGACACTACCAGCTCTGAAGAATCAGATACAGCTGAAATGGGTGGTTCCAATTCTCCAAGCACATTTCATCTCAGAGATGTACGAAAGGAAAGAGAAGAGATCGCACGTCAATCACAGTGTCAAACATTTAAGTGCTTAATTGAATTGACTGATGTTGATGCTGAAGCAAGACAAGATCCAGGTCAGAATATGCCCAATTTACAAGGCACCCAATATGGAAATGATATGCTAGTCTGCAACAAGCAAGTGCCCTTCTCAACCGCAACTCGAAATGAAAGTTCTAAACACGATGAACGAAACTCAGAAACCAGTAGTCATAAAGAACAAGGCAATTCATATTCAAACAAAGCTGGGAATCAACAAAAGGCTCTTGATGGCTTACGGATTCTGCTTGCGGAAGATACTCCTGTTCTTCAGAGAGTTGCAACCATCATGCTCGAAAAAATGGGGGCTAAAGTTGTTACTGTCGGAGATGGACTACAAGCAGTAGAAGCTCTAAATTGCAGTTTGAGTGAAAAAGATTGTAGAAGGGAATCCCCTGGAAATGATGGACATGCAGGTTTACAAACTGAAATTCAGGAATCCCAATCATATGACTTGATCCTAATGGACTGTCAGGTAAGAATGCTAACAGAGAGTGCTAATATCTCCTGTCTAACATTGATCATGTGCTTCAATCTAGTCTATAAACTAATGCTGATTGATTTTGTGACCAGATGCCAAAGATGGATGGTTATGAAGCAACAAAAGCAATAAGGAAATCAGAAACTGGAACTGACTTGCACATTCCTATTGTTGCATTGACAGCTCACGCTATGTCGTCAGATGAAGCCAAATGCTTGGAGGTTGGCATGGATGCTTATCTAACAAAGCCAATTGACTACAAGTTGATGGTTTCCACCATTCTATCACTCACCAGAAGAAAAGCCTAACCCTTCTTGTCAAATGCCAAACAAAAGCTAATTACAGCATGGCAGCACAATAAAAACAAGTCAAATGTGGAAGTAATACCCATGGATTTTCTTTCGTTTTCAAGTAGTTTGCAATATCGTGGAAGTTGTATAGCTTGTAACTCATGGATTTTAGGTCCTTCATTTTGTATAGCTTGAAAGTTATTGAGCTGAGAATTCAGGAAAAAAAGCTACTTTTGTTGTCAATGAGATCCATCAATCGATCCTCGTCTACCTTTTCCTCAAAAAACTTTGGTAAATACATTAGCTCTTCGGCTGGGAGCAGTCAAAATTTGGTGCAGAGGAATAGCTAGGAGCACCTCTCTTTGTTGTCATAACTCTGCTCCGGTCTAAGATCAATCAGTTCGACAATTCAAAGAGATAGGTGATGTCCTTCCGCAAAATATCAATGATGATTTTCTTTCTTTGCCTCCAATCAAGTATAAACGTTTTGATTTTGGGAAATATCCATTGATCTAAAGATCCATTAGGCATGTATCCATAAACAAGAAGCCTATGAAATTTATCAGAACTAAAACTGGCAACTCTTACCAAGTTAACATGTTGAACGTAGCCAATAGCCTCAACCTTAGGAACGATTTCTTGACCTGTCCTCTTGACAAGGGAATTCATTGCACACATATTTCTAGTTGTTCTTGCTTTGTTTTAGAATATTTTGTGTGTTTCTTAGTGAGTTTCTTTAGAGTTGTAGGTGTCTTTTGAGATTTATTTTTTTCTTGAGGATTCAATGTGTTTTCCAGATAATTAACTACCAGAGTGAGCTATTTAGAATTCAAAATCTGGTTGGTATGTTCCAGTCAAGCATGAGCACTGATTGGTTTTTAGGTTATAACTGAAGTTATATAACTCAGTTTCATGTGTTCTTAAATTTTATGAAGGCTTGAGATATAGATCTACAATTCATACGTAGAGAAAAGAACCTAGTTTTACTGTTTTGAAGCTCAAAAATGAATCAAAATACATAATCTGAAATGGTCCAAGAATCCTTGCAGTCTAGACATTATCTTGGTTTTTGGACCATATCTAGAGCTTCAGATGTCAAAAAAAAATTGCAATACCAGTTGAGTTGGAAAGAAAACATGATTCTCTACAATATTTTATGAAATAGAGAACTCGCAATTCACACGTTTTCCATCCCAAAACTAGCCCGCAATATATGAAAGAAAATATGACATATATGGAAAGTGATTTCCTTTCCTTTGAAGGATAAAGCTAGTGTATATATAAACTCCTTTAGACCAGCTACGACCACACGTTTGATGCTCTAGACAAAGCGCAAGAGCAGATGATATCTATATAGGAGCAACATTCAGAATAGAACAAAGAAGAAGCAAGGAAGACCAATTTAATTTTCCTGTTCATTGTATCAAGTTTTTTTTTTTTAGTTTAATTATATAGTTTTTTTATTTTGGGATTTTTTTTATGTAGCCTAATAATAATTATATGAATATTTCTTTAATTAAATTAATTTAGTTTTTTTTTTTTTAGTATTTCATTATGAACTTAATACTTGTGTATGTTTAATTACCGTAGGCATGATTTGGGGTTTGATTTGAAACTAAAAAATAATAACTATTTTAGCTATTATTTGAAATATCTTAAGAAATTTATAAAAAAAAAGATATATGTAAACTTGTATAATCTTTAAAGATTTAACCGTTTCTAATAAATTTCAATAAGTTTAGAATTTTTATAGAAATATAGGAAATTTGCTCGTAAAATAATCTACTTGAGAGAGATTGATGATTACATTAGTAAAACCCAATTATCAACAATAAAAATAAAATTTTGATAAGATTAACTCAATAGTTAGATATGCTTTATCTTAATTTGAACCTATTTATTTAATTGTTTGTTTGCTTTTGTACATTTTTTTTTTAAGTCTAATAAACTTTAATATTCAATTTGTAAAATTGATGGTGAATTAATAATTTTTTGTATTAATTGATAATTTTTTCAATTTCTCGTGAGATGATATTCTACTTATTCATTTTATTATTTATTATAATTTGTGCACTTGTGATTTTGACCAACACTTATATGATAGAATCGTTTCACTGTAATTTTTTGTGTCCTCGACTAGAATTCCTTCAAAAGTTGAGCCAAATCCTCCCCTAGATGTGGGTAGTCCTGGTACATGATCTAAATGTGTAATTGATATTGTAGTGCAGTACTTTTAAAAAATAATTCACTTATAAATATATTTAAATAATATTTTTTATTTTTTTATTTTTGACATTAGCATATCAAAATCATCTGAAAACAGCTTTTAAAGATATTTTGGACATTTTAATGTGCTTTTTAATTGTTTATTATTTTTTTATATTTGATCAAATACCAAATTGCCCCTTAATTGATATTTTAATAACGAAAGAATCATTGTGAAAATATAAAAATGCCCCTTGACACTAGTTTTAAATATTTTTCTTTTAAAGATATTTTGGTTGTTTTACAATGCAATTGAAATATGAAAAGACTGATTTGTTCTCGATCAAATTGATAATCAGTAATGGGCTTTGTAAAATGACTTCAATTTCCTTAATAACTAAGATTTTTAGGTGAAAGAAAAAAAGAAGTTATTACACTATTCTAGTTAACAATGGGAGTGAGTTTAGAGCTATAGTATTTTCCGAAAGTCAATTAGTTTCTTTTAATTAGTGTGACCAGTAGTTATTGAATCTTTTTTAAGCTAATTATATTGATAGTAAAATATGCATAAAAAATTCAAAATAATTTTTTTTATATTTTTATTTTTTAAAATATGTCTAATTAGTTTTTACTAAATCTTCTTAATCAAGTTTAATATAATTATTTAAAAAAATAATTGAATAATCATTTAACATTATCTTGTTATCACTACATAGTAGTGTAGTTGCCAAACATGGTTTATGGTTAGACCTAAAATAAAAATCAAGTCACTAGGTGATTGAGTCAAGTTGCAGGTTTTCGATTTTGTTTTTTTATATCCAAAATGACCTTATTTAAGTTTTTATTTAAAAAAAATTATTGGTTCTTGACTGGGATGGATTTTGATTAAGTTTAGCCATGTTAATTAGATCCGGATAAATATATGAAATCAAGTTTAATAACTAGCAGTTTCCATACAATCACTAGTGTGTATCTAGTTTTGGTGTTGATGATTATGTAGCCTGATTGAAAATTATGGTTCACTTGTGGAACAATTACAAAGGTGTCTGTGTGTGTCTACATAAAATGATACAATCTCGTGATATTGTATTTTCGCCTAAAAAAAGAGAGAGATAGGGTAAAGAAGAAGAAGAAGCAGAAGAGGTACCCACTATATCCATGTATTATTATTTTTTTAACGTAATGAAGATCAATTTCAGTATTATTTAAAAAAATGAAAATAATATTAGAAAATCCAACATTTGTGAAAAAGAAAAGAAGAAAATATTCATGCAATTATCAACCAAAAGCGTTATCATTCTAGACAATTATTAGCAGAAAAGGACACGAATGAAAACAAAATCTTAAAGGAAATTATAAGACAATTATAACAAACCTTAAGGGTCACTATAAAAATAACAGCTCTCTAACATCCGCCAAATCTGCAAATTATTGATGGAGAGAGGCTCAACGGCTAGTACGTAAAACGGTAACCTCAACGGTCGAAAAATTCAAAAGTCTATCTCCCCACCATCCCCTCTAAAAATCCCAATCTTCTCTTCATTTCTCTCTACGTCTCTCTCGCCCTCTCTCTCTCTTCTTATCTCCGCAAGAGACGTCACTTCAATTTACCAAAACAGACCATAAGAAGGAACAAAAAGAAGAAAAAGGATCCTTAGGTTTTTTCAATATGATGCAAGAAATGTGGAATGCACCACCTGGTTTTAGACCAACAAAATCTGCACCAACTTCACCAGCAAAGCCGCTTGGTGTTTCAAGAACTCGCTCTGAGTCATTTCATGCCATCCACAAAGTCCCTGTTGGTGACTCTCCTTATGTTAGAGCCAAAAATGTTCAGGTAAATTAGTTGCGCATCTTTTGGTCTTCAAATTGATTGGAATGTGTTGTTCTTTTGGTTTCGATAGGTGTTTGGCAGATTTTATTGATGGGTTTTGATTGTTTCAATGTTTTGTTTTGATTAGTTGGTTGATAAAGATCCAGAGAAGGCAATACCTCTATTTTGGGCGGCAATAAATGCTGGGGATAGAGTGGATAGTGCATTGAAAGATATGGCTATTGTTATGAAGCAACAGAATAGGGCTGATGAAGCAATTGAGGCTATCAAATCTTTACGACATCGGTGTTCAGATCAAGCCCAAGAGTCTCTCGATAACATTCTTCTTGATCTTTACAAGGTCTCTTACTTTAACTAATTCCACTCTGTACAATTTGGTATTTTTGTAGCACAGCAAGTACTTATTTAGTTTGATTTCCATTCTTTTAGAGATGTGGACGATTGGATGACCAAATAGCATTGTTGAAGCACAAGCTATACATGATTCAACAAGGGTTAGCTTTCAATGGAAAAAGAACAAAGACTGCAAGGTCTCAAGGGAAGAAGTTTCAGGTTTCTGTAGAACAAGAAGCAACTAGGTTACTGGTAAGAGAGCGATGTCTTGCTTCTTTGGCTCTCTTTAGTCTCCGAAATGTTATGGTACTTGTGTACTTATTTGGCCGATTCTTTGTTTCAGGGGAACTTGGGATGGGCATTGATGCAACAAAACAATTACATTGAAGCAGAAGATGCCTATAGAAGGGCACTTGCTATTGCACCTGACAACAACAAGATGTGCAATCTTGGGATTTGTTTGATGAAACAGGGGAGAATTAATGAGGCGAAAGAGACATTGCGCAGAGTAAAACCAGCAGTGGCGGATGGGCCACGAGGTGTAGATTCACATCTCAAAGCCTATGAAAGGGCACAGCAGATGCTCAATGACCTTGAATCTGAGATGATGAACATAGGAGGCGATCGGGTTGAGCAAAGTAGGCTCTTTGATGCATTTCTTGGTTCTTCATCAATTTGGCAGCCTCAGCCTTGTAAGGATCATCATAGTGTCTTGCCAACAACCAATGCAAAATCTTCTCATGATGATTTCTCCGATGAGAATGTCGACTCCAATATAGTAGCAAATTGTGCCCAGATGGTGCTTCCTCAACAGAAAATTATCAAACAGCTCACTGCTCCTCCTTTAGGGAATTTATGGAATGTTGATGCACCTCCATTCTATTCCTCCAAATTGGTAAAGGAGCCAATTAAGGAACCAATTGGGTATCAATTCCATGATAAACTTAAGAGGACAAGGTCAGGAAATGCTGCTAGTTCAAACAGAAAGATTGAAATGGGGTTGTTCACTGCACCATCTGTGGAACCAGAAAACCCAGAAACAAAGACGAGGAGACTATCAGATGAAACAGAAGACAAGGTGTCACAGTTGTTGCCAGATAATGATGACTTTGAAGAAGCCATCCTTGCAGCCGTTCTAGGTCCTACAAGAAATGCAGGGAAAACAGCAGGGAAGGTAGTTGAAACTGCAAATTCTGGGACCTTTCAGCAGAAGAAGATGGAAAAGCGACTCAAGGTTTTCCAGGACATCACCCTCTCTCTCAGCCCAAGAGCCTGACTTAACTTAGTTACCAGCCTTAACTAATTTAAACCTAAAGAGTTGATACTTTAAATCTAGGATGGAGGAGATAAACTTGTTCTCCTTGACCCTGCTCCTCTTCAGAGGAAGGAGTTACGCAGTGCGGTGGTGGGGTGGAAGCTTTAGCAAGCAAGATTTTTTGTGGGTTTTTCACTACACACTTTATCTATTTATTTCATTTATTGTCAGCCTCTTGAATAAGGCGCATGTTAACTTGATAATAAGTCAATGTCACATCTCATGTAGTTCTATCCTATGAAAAAGAAGATGGTGATTGATTCATTCCCCCTCGCAGTTTGCTCAAAAAATGGACGACTTCTGAATTTGGCATGCCTAAATTTGGAAGATCATCCCACTGCTTCATATAATATATAAACTATGGCAAAATACAGTGTTCATTGCTAAAATATCCGATTGCTTTCCTATATGAATTCAGTTCATGGGAGATATTGCTTTCCTAAATTTGGAAGATCCCGCTGCTTCATATAGAAATTGCATGTTGCATGTTCAGAGATCAGATTTGGAAGTTAGCGGACACAAAATAATAGCTCCAAGGCATAGGCATGGATGGAAAATGGAGAGAGAGAATTCATAAACTCTAGAAAACAATAGTTCATATTATTTCAGTCAGGATGAAAGTTCCACTTCAATGATGACTTTCTGAACTTACTAATTTAAAATTTTAATTTCAGATTGCAATCTATTTTTTTTTTTTTTTGGAAATGATCTTTAAGTCCGAAATATTCTTCACTCTTTAATTGATTTCATAAAAGTAACTTGGGATGACTCCAGTTGCAGCAGCTATGGCGACTCCACCACTCCCACAACGCTTAATGCTATCAAGGTGCTGTTCTTTGTAATTGCTTTGAGACCTGAGGAAGGTAGAGTAAAAGCCCAGCTCCGATAACCTTTTGTGTGCTGCCGCATAATCTGCGAAGAATGCATCATCATCCTGCCATTTGACCAAAAACTCTCAATTAGCAGCTGAATCAGGACTTCGATAATTGATCTCCATCTACGAAGAACACATCAAATGGAAACTATTAATGGCGAATGACATGCAATGGAAAACTGAGGAAATTCGTTAGGCGGCTTCCAAAATATGTGACGGCAAGGTAACACAACATGGAGAATTTGTAGATCTTTCAAAGTTCCTGAGAATATATGTCACCGACCTGATTCCATAACTGGCACGTTAACAAAGTTTATCTCCATATTACTTGCATGTACGAACCCAACATACATATAAAGTATTTATATTAACTCAATCAGTGTTTTACGAAACATATTATAAATAATATCATAATATAAATCAACATTTTAATACAATTCTTATTATAAATTCAGTAAATATAAAGCTCTAACTAAACATAACAAAATAATATTAATTACAAGTAAAAAAGCATACCAAAATTATAAACTAAAAAAAGATAAATAAAAAAAGACTAAATTCAATAACTTAGTAAGTAAATAACATTTAATATGCAATGCAATAGTGAGGAATATATATATATATATATATAATTTGTTTTATGATGCTTTTATAGAAGAGTTTTACAAGCATGCCATAATAAAAAATATCATAAGCTCGTCAGAAAGTCAAAGTACAATGAATATAACATTTCAGACTGTGGAATAACTAGTCACCATAGGTTGATGACTATCTTGACTAACTAGGGTTTAGAATTATGATGTGTATAAAGACTAACATTATCCTATTAGTATAGGTATTTTGATTGGCATATCATAGGACTATAATCAAACAAAATAGAATCATTTCTTAAAGACTCAACTTATACAATCAATCAAATAAGGAGCTAGTAATTCAGATGTACATATTATCTCATATCAAGGATTGAGTTTCAATAAGTGCTCATGTTTTATCATAAACAAGAGATAACAGTATATAAATTACCAAGACGCATGATCAATTTCATATTAACAATTCAAATATCTATACTATTCCTCTTGCATATAGAATATTATCCGTTTGCTTTACTCAAAAGTAGAAAAGACATAATAGTGGATATCGATGAAAACCCTATTGATGCCTAGCAGGTGGAATATCATGAGTATTTAAATACAAAAGAAAACATACTTAGAAATCATCGAAGCAAAAAAAATGAGATTATAACTTTAAAAATAGAGACCAAAATGTAATTGTAAGAGCAAAACAGGTCTACCTAATTGATCCCAAATATATCCTAAATTAATTGAATCTAAAAGAATCGTTCACCATTCACCATTAGGTCAATTAGTTGAACAAAACTTACCAACCATACAAACAAAACCATTCAGACCAATCGATCAATTGAAACTGACCTACCGGTCAACCAAAGCCAAATAGCCTCCCGGTCAACATGTTCAAACAAACTAGTTGACCAGTTGATCGGGATTCTAGAATCTTGATCTACTAGTCTCCTTTAAAATGCTAGGTCTCAATTTCTCTAACCTAAAACTTAAAAACCCTTAACAATTTAATTAACCCATCACACTTTAATCAATATAGGTTCAATTAGGCAAGATAAATTTCTCAAGAAGAATGGATCAAAACTAGTTGTAATTAAAGGAATTAAAGGACCGAGGATTGAAAATATCAAATTGAAAATATTTGGGAGGTCTGATTAAATGAGTTAGGGTTTAATTGAACAAGTTTTATATCTTATAACTGATTTGGATCTCAATTTAAAAAAAAAAATTAAAATCTAGTGAAACTTTTAAGAAAATAAAAAATATAAAGGCTTCTTTTAAGTCTTACCCTCAATTAGGATGATTTAATTTCTTAATCTTAATCAAATTTCTTTTAGGAAAATCAAAACTTGCAAGGGGATTAACCCTAAAAAGGTTTTAAACTTCAAGGACCATTATAGTAATTTAACAGAACTAAGTGACATTGTTTCAAGGTCAAGTATATATTCATCACTCACTTTATCTTTGTCTTGTACTCCCAAGCTAGAGAGACCAAAAGACTCCCCATAACTATAGAAACTTTGTCATATTTGTGGGTCAAACTAGACCTTATTGTTGGATCATTCAAACTCTCACGACCATTATCCCTATCATTGTTGATTCATCTAATTTAGGCATCATTTCATGTAATTTTATTGATGACTTCTGTAAAATCCCAAAAAAAGACTAGAAAATAAAGTTATAAATGGTTATGAATTAAGAGGGATGAAATGAATAGATTTGAACAAACAATTATGATTATTAAAAGGTGGAAATAAAATACTAATAGGTTATCCAGGACTCAATTGAATAAAAAGGAAGAAGGGAGGCTAAATCTCTTAAACATAATAATGTGAGGGATTAAATAAAAAAAAAAAGAGAAATCAATCTTTTTTTAAGAGGAAGTCGATGGGATAAAAAGGAGAAAAACATCCATCTTTTTCAACTTCTCTTAAACCTACCTCCACAAATCAACCATGCATGTCACCTTTCATCCTTGAAAGAGAGAAACAACGAGGGAGGTGAGTTAGAAACCTTAAGAGAAATACAAGAGTTGCCAAAAAAAAAAAAAGAATAGAAAACTTGTTAGAGTAAGTTAAAAGAAGAACAAGGGAAGTGGAAGGGAAAGGAAAAAAAAAAAAATAAAGGGGTGTCCAAGAGGGATAAAAACACAAGTTAGAAGGAATTACATGATTAGATGACTTAGAAAGGGAATAACCTAAAGATATAACATTATTGTCCAGAAATAATAAAGATTTGAGAGTGAAATTAAGGCCTCACTCATTTGGCCAAGAGGAAGAAAATGAAAAGAAGGGTTGTTTAATGTATGTTTATACATATAATTGATGATTTAATCTTTTTTTCCCATCATTTTGATGATTTTTAGTAGCCAAGAAACTCACCACAATCTTAAGTTTTTTATTGCTTTAAATATGCTTAGTTGTGTTACTTGAGTTTTTAAATGTGTAGAACAAAATTAGATCATGTTAATATAGATGAGAATTTGATGACATTGGATTGAAATACACAAAAAGAATGGTTTTGAATTAAGGCCTATATTTGGCGATGTTAAGGAAGTACAGAAGAAATAATATAATTCTTGATTAAAAATGATCTATGTTTCAACCACTCTTGAAAGAAATAGAAAAGACATTGTATGTGTATGTGTGTGTGTGTGTTGATAATTATGCATCGTAAGAATGAATAACTTTAACAAAAAATGATTATATTGAAACACAACTTAAAAGAAAGAGAATTTTATTTAGTGGTCAATAATTACACATGTTTAAGAATATATTAGAGATAAATTTAGATAAGTTACATACTCTAATTTGATGAGGTATTAGTCATAGATTCTTTAGAGTATATATTTATCTTACATATCGCATGCACATTTTAAAATTGTATTAAGTGTTTGTAAGGATTATTTAATTTGATAATGGACATATGTGTAAGACGAATGATGAAAGAAAGGATGTCTATTAACACAAATAAGTTAATAGAATGAATGAGATTGAGATGGAAACAAATGTTTGTCAACACTTCGGATTGGAATAGAATAAAGGGAAATTTTGCTAGATTTTATATAAATAAAAAAATTCCCTTGACTTCCAAATTAGATCTTGAAAAGTTTATTAAGACTAATGATATATTCCAAGGTCGTTACAACCTCTCATAAATGTTGTCATCGTTTGGTAATTCTTATTTTGCATTGCTTATTTCTCATTTTTTTTCACTTTTGATCTTGTTGTTTTTATGGTTTTGTTTTTTATATCAACAAGTATCTCAATGATCCTTGCAAGGAGAGCATCTTTATTCTCCCTCTCTCTCGCACTAGGGCTTGTGGTCTTGACTCTATTCTATTCTTTTTATAATTTTAATTTTGTTGCTTAGGCATCCAATGACTTGGTCTCATTTGAGTAGGTCATTTTCTCCACCTTAAAAAAAAGATAGGAAATAAAGAGATCAACAACGAGAAAATAAGGAACAAAGTAAGGTATCCAAGAAATTTGAGGGAGGAAAAATTAGATTAACAAGAGGGAGTGAAAGACAATTTGAAGATTTTAAAAAGATTTGGATTCTTTAAGTTTCAAGTTTTGGGTAAAGGAAACACAAAGACGGTGTCATCATTATTAAGAATTCAAAGCCCTAACTTTGTCTAGTCGAGCCATGCCTTACCTGTTTTGGTATACCCCCCTATTTGTTCTTTTTACTTGTTATGCTTTTAAACATGTATATCTTGTTTGATATTTTTTTAAAAAATAATTTATGCTACTTTCTAAAGATTTTTTATGGTTCTATATCCATCCTTTATATTTCCTTCCATGTAAATTTGATGGTTTTGATACATTGCATGTGATTGTGGCTTTTCTGTTGAATGTTTATGGTATTTCTATGTAAGGAGCACTACTAGTGTTTTATGTCTATAAGTTTGAACTTGTAACAAAAGTGACTTCCTGTTGAATGTTGTTGAATCTATTATGGTGTCTTAAATACATGTGCTTGAAACTATAAAATGCTTCCTTTTATATGTATGTTTTTGTTTTGTTGTGGTGTTTGGTTTGAAAATGACATGATTTCATGTATGCTACTAGGTGGGTTATATGTTCTTTTAAAGTTGGAACCATGTATATTCTAGATAGATAAACATTTGGTTAACAATTTAATTATTCCCTTGGATATAGTGTGAGCATGTTCTAAGATTTGGTGTTGCTTTTTTATAATCTTGCCCTAAAAAGTTTGTTGTAATTTAATGAATAATCTTCTATTGATGTTTATATCATATTGGAATGCATATATAGCTCTCAATTTAGTTTTTTATGAGTTAGTTGAGTATAACCTAAATCAAAGTAGGTCTTTTAAAATACCTGTCCATATCTAAGTACTTGTTATTTTGAAAATATTCTTGCATTTTTGGCCAACACCTTAGAATTGTTATTATCTTGCATTTGATATGTTCTTGGCCATCTATTTACTATTACAACATCAAATTTTTGTTTCAAATTGAGTTTTGTCTAAAATAGTAGAGGTTCTCAAGTTATTTGCTCTCGATTTTCAACATTAAAATCAACAAAACCTTTCACTTATGTATTTTTAGGCCTTAGAACACATGGTAAGGCCTATCAAGTTTTGGCCAACATTAAAAGGCCTAATGGGCCGACATTCTATATTTTTAAATAAAAACCCACTTTTATTGTATTCAAAATATCATTTTAAATTATTTTAATTATTCAAAATATCACTTCAACTATATAAGGTAATTGTACTTATTAAAAAGAAGTAGCTTTTCCTTAGGCTTTCTAAAAATGCTTTGTTGTTACTTCTGGGTATTCAAAGTATATGGACTTTACATGGTCCATGAATTTGGATTTTAAAAGGAGCAATAGTCTTTGTTTTGCTTTTAAGTTAATAAAATGATTCATAAAATATTTAAGTCCAATATTTACTGAATAGTTGAGAGTATTGATTTCTAAAATAAACTTACAAAAAAAATATTTGACAAACAAAATAAAAATAAAAATTGTTCACTTGTTGTGTATCAACACTGGTGAAGGTTAGCCAAAGCAAGATAAGTAAATTAAAAAGGTGAATATCAAATGGCACACCTGAAGAAAATAAACCCAAGGTCATTGTCAAGATGTTTTCCAAATATAACCATAGTGTTATTAGATTCTAACTTAGGTAGATGAAATGAATTCATAAGCAGTTAATGATTTGATGGGACTAAGACACATAAGTTTCAAGTCGTGAGATTGAGCTTATAGAAAAAAAAAATTATGATACCAAAATTCCAACAATCTAATGTATGAGGATGGAAAAAAAATTTAACAAAAAGGATAAAAAAAAAAAAGAAGCCAACTCGGGCAAGGTTATTATCCCTCGTGAGCTAAATCATGTGGATGAAATAACCTAATTAAAGCATATTATATAAATTAAATAATTTAACTTATTATCCATTCAGCAAAGTGATTTATTTATATTTAAAGATCATGTCAAAGAACCATCTCAACCTAATAGCTTAAGTTGTTAGGTGAGGTTCTAGGATATAATTTATATTATTCTCTAACACACCCCCTCAAGTGAAAGTTTTTTGGATTTGAAATTTGCACATGCCCACATTATCTTGTGCTTAATTTTTATCAAATAAATAAGGGATTGTGAGATTTGAACTCGTAGTTGCTTGATCATCAAGGCTTTGATATCATGTCAAAGAACCATCTCAACTCAATAGCTTAAACTGTTAAGTGAGGTTCTAAGATATAATTGAGATGGTTCTTTGACAAATTAAGTATAATGTGTAAATAATATGTCATGAATTTTCAAATACTAAAAAAGTTATATGTGGTATGACTAAACTTTTTAGTGATTAGTTTTTTAATGTAATTATCATCTCTTTGTTTATAATATTATGATTTTCACATTTGATTTGATTATAGAAAGTATTTGCTCTCAAATCATATTTATAATCAATAAGATAATTATTAATTATTTAAATAAATTTTAAATTATTTTTAAATACTCAATTAAAAAAATAAAAATAAAAATTTTACTTTTAAGAACTACATGGTAAGAGCATCCAAAAGATGGGTGGGGGAATAAAAAATAAAGACGCTAAAAAAGATAAAGTAAAAAGGTAACAATATAATTGTTATTAGTTAAAAATTACTTACGAGGTGATTTTTGTCTAAAAAATTATTAAGTTGGGGAAAAGTTAGTCAATTGCGTTTTCCACTTCTCTTTCAATGAACGAAAAAAAATAGGAAATAGTTTATTTAAACAAAAACTCTTTATCTTTCTTGAAAAATTAAAATAATACTTTATTATTAAACAGACCCAGAAATTTTCGCCATTCCAATGCCCAGCCATCCGACCCTTTGTAAATTGTAACATCTAATTGGTAATTACAGCTTTCAGCTTTCAAGTTGATTTTTAAAATATTTTTTATATTAAAATAATATTTTTTTTATTTTTTAAAAATAATTTTTAAAATAAATAAATCAAAATAATCTAGAATATATATATAAAAATAAATAATTTTTTTAAAAATACACTTGCAGGCCCTATTTACAAACAATATGCAAGTATCACCACTACTCTCTCCAATTTTTTATCCGATTTTGTGGACCTGGAAATCTCAAGTTACCAAAACACCCTCCATTCTCTTTCACAAATCATGTGGCAAATTGGTAATTCAAATCCTTCAAGATCAACTTATTTACCCCACCTGGAATCTCCTCAGCATGGCCTCTACCTTCCAAACCCAACAGTTAAATTTGGATTGTGCCCTGCATGTTGTAGCAACTGTATATGTGACACGCGGCTCTGCAGTCCAGCTAATTTTTTTTTAAAATAATAATAATGTTTAAACAATATTAGTGTATTTTTTAAAAAAAAAATCCAAAATTCCACGTTATAAAAACAATTTTTTTTTTAAAAAAAATAACTATTACCAATCCTTAAAAATCTAAATGTAAAATGATGAAATAAAAATAAATCACTAAACAAAAAATATAAAAAAATAAAGGTACTAGCAAACATGGATTACATTATAAAAACTCGCGAATAAAATCATGAAAATAAACTAATTTAGTAAAGGATATAATAGGAAAAAAAAACTTAATATTAAAAAGAATTGAATTTTGAAGAAGAAGATCAACAAGGATAATAAAAATCAACCTAAAAATATTTGGTTCACCTAACTAAACCTTCTATTTAGATCATAAGATAAGAATAACTTAATTGAAAGTAAATCGAAGAAAATAAAAAATTTTATTTTTCAAAACGAACAACTTTGAAGGATTTAATCAGGAAAAAAAACAATATCAACCCTTATTAATTTTTCAAACTCATAACTCTAATTAATGACTAAACTAAAAACACTTTATCTTAAAACTTGGCTTAACCTGATAGATTGACCTATGACTCGAGTCTTAGATTGAGCTGAATTTCAAAAGAAATTTGTGAAGAATTAATCTAATGTAAAATGGTAAAAAATCTGGGTTAACCCATGTCTGGTTACCCCGAGACAGCTCTAGTTAAAATCAGGTTAAAATCATTGATTATTTATTTTATTTTTTTCAAAATAATGTTATTTTTTTTATCAAATCAAAAGATTTAGTTGACTTGGATTAACTAGAGTCAGCCGGCTTAACCCATGACTTGGTATTTGTCTCAGATTTAAAAACTATGAGAAAAAATATGGAAATCAAATCTCAATAAATTAAATGTCAAATAATAAAAATAAAAAAATTAATTATACAAAATTATATATATATATATGTATATAAATAATAATTAAAAAAATATAAATTTTATTTGAAAAACAAGATGAGAGGACAACTTAAAATCTTGAATGGAGGGTAAAATCAAAAAATAAAAAAAAATTAATAAAAAAAATTTAAAATAAAAAAATGAAAATGAATAGAATGAGAGTTAAATTTGAAAAAATTTTAAAAAAATTAAAATTATAAATTTAAAGATGAAATTAAAATTTGATAGTTTTCTAATATTAAAATTTTTTATTTTTTTATTTTAAATTAATAGTGTTTTTTTTAAAAAAATTAATTTTAACTTAATTTATTTTTAATAGGGGTATTTTCGACTCTAAATTTCAAATATAAAATGACTTGCCTAGCTCTCTGCCCAATGCACATTGTCTTGGTACGTACCTCTCAAAAGACTGTTACTCCATCACCACTACCACCACCTCCTCTACCAAAACCAAAACATATCCCAGACCTAGAAAGACGCCTAGATAGAGATAGGCAAAACAGAGTTCTTCTTGGAAAACCCAGAAACATTTTTTTTTTAGCGAAGGAAAAAAAGCTTAAACGGTGCCATGTTTTTGTAGTAGCTAATAACCTTATTTTTTGTGTGATCTTTGTTTCTTTTGTTTGGTTCCAAGGAAGCAAGTAATCAATACCATGAAACCCCCTCGAACACTGATCTAAGTACTGTAAGTTCTCTCACTCTCTCGCTCGCAAAAAGTGTTTCACTTTTCCTTGTGGCTCCAAATCAAGAACACCAAAACGCAACGAAAGGACAGGCTTGATCTAGAGCGTGTAGAGAGACAACAGCAACAGCAACAGCAACAGCAAAAGCAAAAGCATGGGTTGTTGTTACTCAAGAATAGAGAGAGAAGAGATGGTGTCAAGATGCAAAGCAAGGAAGAGATACATGAAACAACTTGTCAAAGCAAGACAATCTCTTTCTGCTTCACATGCAATGTACATCCGTTCACTTCGCAGTACTGGATCAGCCCTTCTTCAGTTCTCCAACACTGAAACCGACCTCCACCTCCACCACCACCACCACCGCCGCCGCCTCCCACCCATCCATCCCTCCCCGCCACCACTACCACCAACCCCACTACCACCTCCCCCACCTCCCATGAGCCCAAGCTCAGACACATGGACAACCACAACCACCGCAACCGCTGCCTCCCCGCTTCCGCCCCCTCCTCCACCGCCTCCACCAGTGGCGGCTTCGAGTTGGGATTTCTGGGACCCCTTTGTCCCTCCTCCGCCGAGGTCAATGGAGGAGGAGGAGTGGGAGGAGGT
Organism: Populus tomentosa; assembly: GCA_018804465.1. NCBI lineage: Eukaryota > Viridiplantae > Streptophyta > Magnoliopsida > Malpighiales > Salicaceae > Populus > Populus tomentosa. The sequence continues at coordinate 5,502,969 of CM031981.1, forward strand.
GACCACCACCACCACTGCATCGGAGATGGTAGCGGTGGTTCCACCTTCGTTGGTTAGTGGGTTTTCGAAAGAGACTGCTAGTGGAAGTGGGAGTGAGCTTGCTATGGTGGTTTCAAGAAATAGTAAAGATTTGGTGGAGATCATTAAAGAAGTCGATGAATATTTTCTTAAAGCTGCTGATGCTGGTGGTCAACTTTCTTGTGTTTTGGAAGTTTCAAGCCCTAACTTGTCAGCAAGTCAAAGCAAAGGAGGTTAGTTAGTCTTTGATCTTGTAGTTTTATACATTTGTTTTATTATTGTCCCATTTTCTTGTTTTGACTTTGTTTGGTTAATGAGAAAACTAGGGAATCAAAAATGGGTTCTTTGTCTTTTATTCAGATGTTTGATTTGTTTCGTTTTCTTGGGTCATGTTCATTTTGTTTGTTGATGTTGCAGGTAAAGGTTATAATTATGGATGCCGCTTGGCCAATCCATCATTGTGGACATGGGGTTCAAGTCCAAAGCTTGATGGGTTTGGAAAGATTAGTGAGGAAATGGTTGTTAGTCATGGAGGAAGCGGGGGCGCAGCTCATGTTAGTCATTGTTCAACGGTGGAGAGACTATATGCCTGGGAGAAGAAGCTGTTCCTGGAGGTCAAGGTTTGGCCTTGATGGACCATACTTTGTTTGTAGACATGTTTTGTTGTCTACATATTGGATTGTCTCTAATTGTACTTGATGGGTCAAAAAGAGTTAAAAAGGGAGTCATAGGCTGTCCTGTCTCTATCTATCTATCTAATTAAAGATGATATTCTTATGTTATTTATAAGTACTTTTTTTCCCTTTTTTTAATTTTAATCGAGAGATTATGCTGCTGTGCTGTAGAATGCTGAGAGTTTGAAGATTGAGCATGAGAAGAAGTTGGCATTGCTGAGGAAGCTAGAGGTGAAGAGGGTTGAGTATGTAAAGACCGAGAAGACCAAGAAAGAAGTAGAGAAGTTGCAGTCCCAAATGATGGTCGCCACTCAGGCCATCGAGTCCATTTCCACGGAAATCATCAAATTAAGGGAGACAGAGCTTTTCCCTCAACTCCTTGAGCTTGTAAAAGGGTCGGTCTTTTTTGTTTTTTCAATAGTACTTTTCGTAGGGCCCATGACCTAGCTGCATTTCATTTAAGAGCTGAAGCCAGTAACAAGTAACCACTAAGTTTTCACGTGACCCATATCGCATCATTTTCCTTTCCTAGAGAGAGTCCAAACGGCTACTGGGTTTTAGGGCCAAAGCTTTTGGCACCTTGAATTCTCATAATTATTACAAGCACAACATGGAAAATTGACCTTGGCCCACACTTGCATTTGAATCTGACTCTGTTGTGGTCATAGCTTAGTATTGTTGCAGCAAGGAACATTAAATGCTGACCCCTAGTCTTGTTTTAAGCTTTACAAGATTCGAAGGATAGGGTAAACATAAAGAACTGGAAGATAATAATAAAAATGCCCAGGGAAGTCAACTTTGGATTTTTTTGCTGGTGGATAATTTTTGCTCGTATATATACAGTGCATAATTTTACTTTTGTCTGCTTTTATTGGCTTGTTTTGTCTCTCTTGCTTGCTTTTGTTTCGAAGTGATAGGAATCCAGCTGTGCCAAGGGCTATGAGACCTCAGTTTAGCTTGTGAATCTCTCTTTGCATCCATTGGAGTTTTGTCGTCTCACTGTGTTGCCAAGGTAGAATCTCAAGGCACAGTGTGCTAGTGAGGCATTGGTAGATGTGGGCTGGAGTCAATAGTGTATAATATAGCTTTGCTGTGGCGGACTCTGGTAGATGTGGGCTTGAGTCAATAGTGTGTAATTATAACTTTACTGTTGCGGACTCTGGTGGCAGGTTGAATTAATTGAAATTTGGTAGTCTCTTTCACTGTGTTGTATCCTGGCCATCTCGCAAAATTATTTCCATTTGGAAATCAGAATTTTACCATTATCAAATATAGTGCAAGCAATCCAAGTAAAATAGCGATGAACAATTTCAGTTTTGAAAACAGTAGAGGGTATGAGCCTAAATCTGATAAATATCCAGCCAAATTATTCTTTACACATTATTAGACATGCAGGCAGACATGGCTTATGAGATAAAGTATAAGATTTGTGATGATGCTCGTGCTTAAATAAAACCTTCTTTTGCTTTGCAGGTCAATGTGCATGTGGAGAAGCATGTACGAGTTGCACCAGGTCCAAACACACATTGTTCAGCAGCTCAAATATCTCAACACAATCCCATCTACTGAGCCGACATCTGAGATTCATAGGCAGTCGACTCTCCAGCTTGAGCTTGAGGTCCACCAATGGCACCAATCATTCTGCAATGTAGTCAAGGCACAGCGGGATTACATTCAGTCCCTCACAGGCTGGCTGCGACTTAGCCTTTTCCAGTTCAGCAAAAACCCAATTTCAAGAACCAGCCAGGAATCAAGAATTTATTCCCTTTGTGAAGAATGGCACCATGCAGTTGATCGGTTTCCTGACAAAGTGGCTTCTGAAGGAATCAAGAGCTTCTTAGCGGTAATTCATGCTATTGTAGTTCAACAAGCAGAAGAGCATAAGCAAAAGAAGAAGTCAGAATCTGCGTTCAAGGAGTTTGAGAAGAAGGCTGCTGAGCTTAGATCCTTGGAGAGCAAGTATGGTCCGTACTCGATGCCTGAAACTCCTAGCACTACAAGGAAAAAAGACCCAGTTATGGAGAAAAGAGCAAAGGTTGAGATCTCGCGGGCAAAGGCAGAGGAAGAAAAGAGTAAGCATGAAAAGGCAATTAGCATAACCAGGTCAATGACAATGAACAATCTCCAGATGGGATTCCCACATGTTTTTCAGGCAATGGTAGGATTTTCGAGTGTGTGTATGAATGCCTTTGAATCGCTATACAACCAAGCCAAGAATGCAGACCAAGAGCATGATGTGAAGCGGCTATTACCCTGAGAAAAGAACTGTATTTAGGATAAAGAAAGTATTGGCAATTGGTGTTCTGTATATAGATAGGAATCCTTTCGAGTAGATGCGGAATGTGACTGAAGCCGGGAAAAGTAAACCACCTATAGATGGAAAAATTATCCAGGTCCAGAGCACATATGAATGGCAGCATGTGTTTGAAAGGTTATGGAGGTTTTCCGTTAGGGTTTCGCTCCAGTGTTGTTAGTCTATCATATTAAAGTGTGTGAGTGGTCTTGTAATGTCTTTTGATCTGATATAAAAGTACAAAACTAATAAATTTTATTGAGTTTTTGGAAGGTGACTTGTTTCTTGAATGTGAAATTCATGTATAGTTTCGGTTATGATTTCTGTCCCATGTTCAACAGCACGCTTGTCCTGAAGAAAAATGCCATGAAGTGGCCATTTTCTAGATGAATCAAAATGAACGCCGTTTTGTTCATCACTCTTTAGGCAGTGTTTGTTTGACACTGTGCTCAGAAAATATATAAAAAAATTTAAATTTATTTTATTTTAAATTAATATATTTTTTATGTTTTAAGATAATTTTAATTCGTTGATGTTAAAAATTAAAAAAATATTATTTAATATATTTTAAAATAAAAAATATTTAAAAAAAACTGATATCACATTCACAAATATATTTTTATTACGCAATTTATAGTTTAAATTTTTAAATAAAATTTATTTTTTAAAAAATATTAAATTAATATTTTTTTAATTATTTTTAATTTTTAATTTTTTAATATATCTTCAAGTTAATAATATTTTTAAAAAACATTTTACATTACCATATCAATTTTATAATAGTATATTTAGCAAAGCGGTGTTTCAAGTACCAAACCAAGCACCGCATTGCCAATCCAAGCATTAATCTAGTAACTTCAGCAACTTTTTAAATTTTATCTATCAATAAACTAGAAAAAGCAACATTATTGTTAGCTTAAAAAATTTAAAAGGTTATTTTTTTATATAGTGTTAAAATTTGGTAATAATTAGAGATTTAGAAGATCTTCAAATAAAACCCAAAAATTAATATTGAGGGTTTATAATATTTATTTTATTTTATTTATAATTTATTTTACTATTGAGCTTAAAACTCTCTCATTATTTTTTCAACTTTAATTACGAAGTTTTTTCTATTTTGTTGAGGTTTTTTATTGCTTTTCTTTACTTTTAGGTGTTTCTTGTTAATTTAGGTAAGTTTTTAGATTTATTTAAAGAGTTTTAAACCTCTTATAAAAATAAATTACTTAAAGAGAAAATAACAAATAATAAAATTTTAAATTAAAATTTTGTATGGTAATTCTATTAAGTGAATTTTATATTCATTTTCTTGATGTTTTTTTTATATTGTTTTTTATTTGCGCCACTAACTATCAATGCAAATTCAATACATTGATTTTAAAGTTGGAGTTATGATCTTCAAGCTTTGTAAGAATAGATGAGAATTTAGGAATATACAGAGCGCTCTACAAGGCAGTGATGTTATTATTCCTTCCAATAATATTTCGTTTTTTTTTTCCTCCCAATTTTCTAGTTTCATTTTCAAGTTTCGAGCAATTGAGCAAAACAAAATTGATTAGAAGAATACCTTTTTCTCACAAATGTTTTTTGTTTGTTTGCCAAGGAAAAAAAAAACTCTTGACTTTTTTATATTTAGAAACTTATATAAGTTGGTCAAAATAATATGTTTTCTCAAAACCATGTTTTATTTTCCTTTTTAATGATAAAAGTGTTAGTGTATATACTTTATAGTTAATCGAGTGATTATATGAGACACCGATCTTATTCATATAAAAATATATTTATTATTAATAAAATTACTTTTTATCTTTAATATTTATTTATATTTGATTAATAAGTCTAGAATAAAGATAAAGTTATTGGGAAGAAAATTATTTGTAAAAAAAATTATAAAGTGATTATAATTATGAGAATTTGTAGTACATAAAAATATTAGCATACAACTAAAACAAAAAGAGAATTCACTATAGTCCTCACATTTTACTGTTCACCGCTACATTGTAATGACTATTTTTTCATTCCTATAAAAAAAACTACATGTCTTTAGATTAAGGTTATTTTGGTATTTTCATAAAGTGCATTAGTCATTATTGATTTGTTTGGGGGTATTTGTATCTATTCAATGTTTTGTGAATACTAAAATAACCAAAATACCCTCCAAAAGTTAAAAAAAAAAATAGTGATCTTGGGTAGGGGTATTTAGGTATTTTTTTATTTCTTCTACATAGTAAAATTTAGCATGTACCATTGGATGTAAGACATTTAGTTCATTAAGTTAGGGGTATTTGGGTTGTTTACCTTAGGTTTTGTTGTAAATTGTAAGTTTGGTTAAGGATAGTAGCATAATTTCCCTTTAAAATAATAATTTTTTAATTGAGAAATTGTTGGCATATGCAGAGCAATCACCAACGTATTGGACCACCACACACTTTGGGCAATGCTTGGGGTGGTCAAAAAACCTCTTTTGCCAACTTAGTCGATTCTTCTCCATCTCCTCTTTTATTATAGACGACGTGTATATTTCAAATGTGGTTGGTGTATTATCAGTGATCATTTTTTTTCCCTTTCATTTCTTTCTCCTACACTGGTAAGTACATTATGGTCTTTATTGTTAACTTTTTTTTTTCAAATTCAAACCTTTTAGTTTTGATTGTTGGTTTTTAGTCATTTTTTTTTTGTTGAAGTTTTATTTCTTTTCAATTTAACCCTTGGTTTTTTATTTGTATATATAAGGTATTTCAATTCGGTCCTTCTACTTTTAATTCCTTATTATTTTCCTTTTTCCTTTTATCAAAGTTTTTATGCCTTTCAATTTTATCCTTCAAATCAAGTTTATGAATTTTTTTTCAATAATAATAATGATTTTAATTTGATCATTTTTTTTATTTATTATTGTTTTTCTTAACCTGTTTGTTTAAGTTTTTATAGTTTTGAGTTATAAAACAAGTAGTAGTTTTATACACAAAGTAGTAGTTTTAAAACACTTTGGTATTAATAGAAACAAAAGAGGAGGTGTCATATAGAATCCTAGAGCTATGCTGTCAAATATTATCATTCAATATCTCATATGAAGTCTTATTAATAGATTATGATGGAATCATTTTTTATAAAGTAAGTAGTAGTTTGTAGTCATAGCTCAATAAGGAAAGTGATATGTTTGTGTAGCTTATTATGGACTTCATCATATTCAATAAGGTGCAATTTTTCCTTTCAAAAACTTCATTATGTTATGGTGCTATAGGAGGTGTCAATTATGAAAGAATCTTATTCTCTTAGATAATCTTGAAAATCATGGTTAAAGTATATATCACCATAATTTGATCAAAGTATCTTCATACTCTTTTCAATTTATATTTCAACTTCATTCAAGAATTTTTTTAAAATTTTCAAATAATTTAGACTTTCATCAAATACATATGACTATATCAAATATGGATATCAATTATGAAACATGTATATCTATCTATGACATGAATCATTATTGGTCTACATACATCTATATTTATTATATCTAATAATTCATTAGATATTTTACTTTTTTAAGTAAATGTTATTTTAGTCATCTTACCCAATAAATAAGCTTTATAAGTTTCAAGTAATTCATAGTCAAAAGGATCAAATATCCTTTTTCATGTAACCTGGTGCTTATTGTTTCATTGATATGATATATTTTACAATACCATTAATAATATGGATTGATTATCTAATATATTATTCTTGCGATTTAAATTGAACTTGGGCATTTCAAGATCAGATATATACAAATTATTTGTATAAGTATTAGATCCATAATAAACATCATTATTATAGAAGGAATAATATTTGCTTTTAATAATAAATTTAAATTCATTCAGGAATGAAAATGATATTTCTAGAAAGTGCTAGAATAAAATAACAATGATCAAATTCTAGTATCACCCTATTTGGCAAAGTTAATGCAACAACCCTTACTTCATTTCCAACTCGTAAGTCCACTTTACCTTTATTCAATCATAAACATACATGAAGCAAAAGCTTCAATAAGTTTTTTAACCTTCATGATTGTAAGATAGTATTTACAGGCTTTTATGATACTCAAAGTAGGATTTCATGCTTAGACTGCAAGACCAAGTTAATACTTAACTCATAATCCATAACAAATTTCAATTTGTCTAATTTTTAAAATAGCTAGTCATCCTCCATACATGGGTGGAAATCAAGGAATCCTCTATCATCTTGCAGCAAAACAATTCCTTAGAGGTCTCATACCTCTTAGTGCATCAAACAACTCTTCAATATGTATAATTATTATATAAGCATCTATATTTTCTTGTTTTGTTTGAAGTTCAAGTGACATGCTAGCCAACCTCACATATATAACATATTCATTATCATTAATATGATGTTAATATTCAACATTAACTTCATTATTAGTGTCCTCATCAAGGATAAAAGGAATTAGATTTTCAAAAACATATAATCTTCTTTCTTGTTTAAAAACATTTCTCACATTTTGTTACCAATCCAAGAAGTTTGGTTAAGTCAATTTATTACCATTAAGTATTCTATATACGTGTATACTTATTTTTACTTATGATAATCTATCAACCTATTCATATAAAGATATCCAATATTGGTTTTATACATAAATATTTATAATCAGATTTAGATAAGATCCTTAATTATAATTTGATATCCCATTATTTTTCTGCAAATTAATAGCCCTCACTAATAATTTGAGAAATCTTGTTTAGATCTCCTACTGGGCTAGAATGTCATTTAGTTTATATGACTCTAAATAACTTAATAGATCAAAATAAATTAAATTAGGTAGATAATATAGCTTATTAATTGCATCTTTATTTGACTTCTAAATTAGTTAGGTGACAACTCTTTTTTTAAATATATTTCACCTAACTATTACCTCTAATCTTATATGATAAAAAATAACTAATCTAAATCACTTAAGTTAGTTAAGTAGGACTCAATTCTATAGCATTAAACATATTCAAATAATGTTAATTTTGAATAGTTCAACAAGTTATCCATGAATAGAACTCTGGTTTTTTTTTATATATATATAAAATCAAAAGGCAGCAAATCATGTTTTCAAAATATACTTAATATATTAATGAGAGATTTATTATTTTAATTAAGTCTTATTCCATGGCATTAGTGATATATCATACATAACAATTATATATAAACATACACCTCTAGAATGTTATTCTAATTAGATAATTTTAAACATATCTAAACTAATTCTCTCTAGTTATCGAAGAAAATTAGGTGGTTAGAACCTAGATAGCTATTACAAATCTTTATAAGTCCTTTACGAGACCATGGTTGTAACATTTTTTTATCATTCTTTCTTTGTCTTGGATTACAAAATAGATTTTGCTATATAAATTCCTATATTTATAAATTAAATTTTTTTTACATAATTGTATAAGAAATATTTAGTTACAATCGAGAGGAATTAGATGAGAAAAAAAAAATTTAACAACCCCTAAAGAAAAATAGAACAGAAACAGGATACACGAACCCTATTTAATATTATAACCATGCAACCATTAATAATACAATCACATTGATATTTAAATTTTCATAACCATCCATCATGTATAATAACATATTAATATGCATAAATAAATAAATATATTGTATGCTTTGGTTCTAATTATTGGTTTTTATATGCAATTTTAAAGTAATATTTCTAACACTTGAAAATATTAAATCAAATCCAGTTTGATAATTTTTCAAATATAATAAAGTTTACTTAATATAAATCCAATTTAATATTAGGATGTCAGTGGTGCCAGGAGAACCTAGTGCTGCTGGTGTGAGGTAGCAGACCATAGTTGTTGTTTTTGTTGTTAGGGCGTGCGATAACTATCCACAAGCATAGCTAGGCACAAGAACAACATTAACATAGTTATTGCTGGTTGTGCAACCATCCAAACCTTTTTTTTAGTTTCATATTCTAGCTGAATTTGGTCGGAACTATAGCTGGAATGTTTTTAGGAAATAATTTTGTAGACAAATTTAATTCGTAATTAACATCAATAATAATTAAAACTTGTAATAAAAAACCTTAAATATCTAACAATGGCTCTAATACTACTATTGAGTTTCCTAAAACACAATTACACAATAGAAATAATAAATTTAAAATTTTTTTGGGAGTCCTTAGGATATCATTCGATTGATCTAAAATTGTTTAGGGTTTACACAAAGATTACCTGAAGATCAAATGTTTTTTTTAGCTTTGAATAATTGCTTTAAGACTTGGTTGTTGTAAAATCACAAGTCCTTTAAGTATCTGACCACTAATGGTAATCAACACGAACTACTAGTGATAAATCTCTTAAACCCTTTTAAGAGAGTTTGATTGCCATGCCTTTGAGTTCTAGCCTCTTTTTTTTTTTTTTTTGTATATTGATAAAAAGAGAAATTATTAAGGCTTTACCTCTTAAGTTTTATTGTAGAAAATGACATTTTAGCTTTCAAATAGATATATTGTCCTTTAACATTCACATGACATGTCTTGGGATTTGATCAAATTAAAAAAAATCTTTAAATGAACTTGGCATTATATTTATCCAATCATGGATGAGAATAAAATGACATAAGTTGTTTTTAATTAAACATCTCTTGATTTTAAGATAACAATGAGACAAAGAAAAACATGCTTCATTAAAAATAAAATATAATTCCAAAACATATGAAAAATAAATCCTAGAAAAGTAAAACTTTAATGACCTTGTTTACCAAGATCAATAAAAAAATGGGTCAACAACACAAAACTTATTCCATTTTTATATCCACTTTCTTTGTCAAAATTTACGACTTGGTAATACTTATCAAATGCCTCTTACATCATCCTTACTAATCACTTACTATGTCGATGATGTATTGGTGATAATAGGATATGTACCATTATTCTTCTCAAATGTCATATAACCTTTAGTTTTCAACTTTCAAACTTGATACCTGAAATTCTTGAAGATATTAATTGAATGACCCAAAATCCTATCATAATATTCATATTTAATATTTGAATCATACCACTTTAGGTATGGTGGTTGTATGAGATTTGTTGAGACTAAGGTGATTTGTCAAGTATTCGAAAGGTGTTGGTAGATAATGCTAAGGGGAAATGATTTATCGATCTTGGATAATGGAACTTAAGAAATTGGATGAGCCACAAAACTCGATGATATTTAAGGTGATCATATAAAAATTTAAGGGGATAAGCTATAGTCAAGAATCTTAATTTGAGGGGCATTTTCTAGTATGTTATTTGGTATAGTATTGAATTTCATTATTGAATTTCCAATCCTTTCTAATTTTAGGCTTTGCTTAATCTTTTATGTTATGGTCACCACATATATGAAATGAGTTAATGAATTATTAATCAAGTACTCAAAGTACAAAATTTAAAGGTATTGATGAAAATAAAGATGAGTTCATTCTATAATAGAGAATGGTGAATTTGCACCACCATTCCACACCACCTAAAAGCAAATTTCTTAATTGACTTGTTATTTATTTTCTCCATATTTTGAAGGTCAAGCTTACTTTGAGCCATTTTCATATTGAACTTATACAACTATATGAATGCTTCAATTAGATCTCTTCATTTCTTAACCTTACTTGCATTCAAGCTTATATATCAAGTCAAGACAGCACAACTTAGACTTCCATGGAAGAAATGGATGAGAAGCTTGTTATTTTTAACCACCAGTATCATTTTACTGCACTAAATCCTCAAATAGGTCTTGAGGTACTCAATACTTGTGTACTTAGTGAATTAGAACATCTTGAATTTTCACAAAATGAATACATCTGGTATTATTAGGTACATTTCAGATGTCTTCATAGAAACATATAAATCTATGCCCTCAATTGTCCTTAAACATTTTTTAATTTTTGAAAGCTTTTCATCATCTGAATCTTATGTAGGCTCTTCATTCAAGACTTTTTTTGCAGTAGACTCTAGAGTGGAGGCAAATCTTGTTTGTTGATAAGGTGGCAACACTAAAAAAGAATAAACACTAAAAAAAAAATAAGGAGCTCTTGGGAATTGAGAATCAAGTGTCAATCATAGGAATCCATGGTTGAGTGGTCTAGTATGGACTATATCTTCTTATTGGGAACCTATGTTAGATATAGATAAAAACCTAAGACTACCTTTAGAGATTCAAGAATGAAGGGGATGTATTACAAGGTGCACATTATTGTAGTGTTTTCTCTATTGAAGGTTCCATCACTAAATAGCTTACTCTAAAAACTATATCTAAACAAACTGGTAAGCTTAGTTTTCTCACTTGACATCAGTTCAATCTTTTTTTGATGAGTTTTCTTATAAAGAGCTTTTTCTTATTAGAAAATATGCATGCCTACAAAGCAAGATAAATGATATGAGAAAAAAAATATATTTGCCTACAAGGCATGATAATTATATTAGCAAATTAGTTACGCCTTTTGGGATGGAAATGAAATAAATTAAAGATAATATCTTTGGACATGATTAATACAAGAATAAGCCTTAAAACATATGAAGGAAAAAGATACATGAATGGATAATAGAAAGTTTTATTTTTTAAAATAGGGTGGCTATGATAACAAAAGTTTACACTATGATAATAGTCTATTTATAATGACTGTGAAATTGCTGACAAGAAAATAATGATTAATGTTGAAAAACAAAAATATTTCATTAGATCTTGTAATACTAAAAATGTCATTGTGATGAATATACTGTTTTATATTAATTATTCATTAAATTATAATGTGTTATAAGTCCATTGCATTGTCAGTAACAGTCATGACATTGTACATATAACATTTCTATAGTTTTGTTAGGTGGGGACATGTAATTAATATTTTGTGATATGTAAAATTATTTGATGCATCTATTTATGTATATGTTATGTAAATTCAAGGCAAGTAAGGATAATACTATGAATAATACTATGATAGCACTATAAAATTTTGAATAAAATCTCAAACAAAAGAAATTCTATCAAATTTTTTATTAAAATAGGAAGACAATCATTTAAATGTTATGTATGAAACTGAATTATGATATATATAAAGTAATAAAAATTTCATGATGTTATAATAGGCGTAGATAGGTCACGGTGGTTTGGTGGTGTTGTGGGCTATATGGTTCATTGTTGAATTCTAAAATGAAAAATAGTAAAGGGGGCTGCCGTTTTTTTATTAGAAGAAAGAGGAGTGACTGTTGGAGTTAAGGTTTTTTTACACACAATGGGAGAGAGCTTCTCCTTTTTTTTTTTTTTTCTCTTCTCTCTCTCTCTCTCTTTTTATCTTTTCGTTTTCTTTCTCTTAATTCTTCTTCTTTTTTTCTTTCTCTGTGTATGTCTTTTTTTTTTTCTTTTCTCCCTTGATTTTTCCTCTCTTTTTTATTATTGTACAACTATAATTTTTTTTTTCCTATATTTTTCCTTTCCTTTCTTTTCTTCCTTCTTTGCGTGCTCCTAATTATAGTGATATTTTTTTAAAAAAAAATTTAAATTTTAAAATATTTTAAAATTTCTTTAATTTAGATTTAAGTTTTAAATTACTTTATTTTTGAATTTTAATTTTAAATATTTTTTATTTTTAGGTTTAAATTTTAAATTCTTAATAACTCTCCTAATCCATCAAACTCTATTTTAGTCCCTTTTTTGTCCTTTTGATTTCACTCACTAATATGTTTTTTTAAATAATTTTTGTAGAAAATATGTTAGAAAAAGGGTAAAAATAAGTTATGAAACTTCTAATAAAAAAAACAATTTTGTTAAAACCCAAAAGAGAAGCACGAACAAGAAAAGAGAATTTTGATTAAAAAGATATATTTTTTGTCCTTAATTAAAATCATTAAAAGTTTTTATAAATACTTTTTTAATTTCCTTTAGTTTTTACTCGAATAACTTGTTGCTAATAAATAAAAACATGTTTTTATTAAAGAAACATGAATACTGAAAGGGGATTATGGCTAAAAATATTTTTTCCTGAAAAATTAAATTATTATTTTTCTTGTAAATATTTATTTTAATTACTGTAAAATCAAATAAAAATAAAAATTGAAAAGTGGATGGGCAAAGTGTTTAATATTATCCAGCCTACACTCATGGCACATCTAGAAAATAATTACTGACAACACTAAAAGATTTGAGAGGAAATTACATGCATGCATTGTTAACATTAACAGTGAATCTCCCTCCCTCTCTCTTTCTTTTTAATTTTTTTTAATAATTAGTTAATTTTAAATTAATTTTTATATATTTTTATAAATTTATTATAATTTTAAATAAATATCTTGATATTTAATTAGTACGTCTATTTTTATTATTATTTAATTAAGTAATTGTTTTTAAAATAATTATTAAATTTATTAGAGATTGTGATCCAAGTTACTAGTTTGACAAGTTAAGCAATAAAACTTTGATCAATTAAAGATATTATTATTTTAATATTAAAAAAAATATCATCTTGATTTTTTTTTAAATCAAATTATATTTTTAACAGTCATCTGATTAGTTTTTGAATCCACCAAGTCGGTTAGGTCACTTTCAAACAAAAAATAGATTTTTAAAAACAATTATTAAATTAAAAGAAATTCATGATTCGAGTTGTAATTTTGTTAAGTTAAGATACAAGACTCGAATTAATCTCATATATTATTGTCTCAATTTTTTTTTTGAAAAAACAGTATCTTGAATTTTTTTAAAAAACAAACCACATTTTACTTGTTTTTCGTGTTGTTTTTAAACTCATCAAATTAATTATATTATATTAAAACAACACTACAAAATATAATTTAAAATTTAAATTAAATAAAAAATCAATTTTTTTTTTAAATGACTGTTACATTAAATTTAATAATAATATTAAAAAAAGTCTTTACTACCTGTTATTTTGACTTTCAATAAAATTTGTTCTGATATGCAGCGTAACGCCACCCAGTAGTTTATTTTCCAGAAGAGAAGAAACATTTCCTGAATAGCGATTCCTTTTCTCGACGACGTGTCATTCACTGGAAAACCTGTCATTTCTTATACCCAAACGACTTCATTTTTACCTTGTCGTTTAAATTTAAGAGAGCACATTATAAAAACCACAAACCATCCTCAATACTGATGAACCGCAGCAAAGCAAGCAAAAGCTTCTCTCGTCAATGGAAGAAGAAACATCAAAGCTCCCGTTACCAGACGCTTTCCTTGAATTTCTACAAAAAAATGGGATTGACCCATTAATTTATACAGCCATTGAATCCACCCCACGTTATATAAGGTAACTTTTCTACATTCAAGACTCAAGCTTTACTTCAGTTTTAACATCTTTTGTTTCAAAGATAGTTTCTTTTCTTTCTTTCTTTTTGTTTTTGAAGGTTGAAGCCTGGAAGTGAAGCTTATTTGGAAGAGATAGAAGCTGAAATTAAGTGTAGGCTTCAGAAAGTGAATTGGCTACCTGGGTTTTATTCACTTCCTCCTCATATTCAAATTGCTAACTCTAAGCCATATAAAGAAGGCAAGGTAATGTTCTAAAGATTTAGGTTTTTGGTCACTTCTTTTTTCTGAAGTATTGGCTTTGTTGGCTGTGTTTTTGGGCTGCTTTTTATAGTCTTGATTGCGGGTTTCTTGTGTTTGTTTTGGCGATGGTTGATTTTTTTTCTTTTTTTGGTTTTTGGGGTGATTTTAGATATACGGGATTGATGCTGCTTCCGGGGCTGCTGTTTTGGCTATGGATATTTCAGTGGGAGATCATGTTCTAGACCTATGTTGTGCTCCTGGTGAGTAATGTTTGGTTACTTTTCTGGTGTATTAATATGGGTGCTAAAGGTAGTACACTGATCCAAACTGTAGCTGGAAGTGAATATCCTGCTTTGCATAAATTTGAAAAACTTGATCTGATATAGAATCTTGCACAAGTGCTAAATGGGGCTTTCTTTGTTTTTATGGGCATGCTTGGTTTTTCTACAAGAAAAAAATAAATAATAATACTTGGTTTGATTTGGGATTGTCCTGCTTGAGTGAAGATATCATGGTGCTTTAAGCTAGAAGCATAAAGTAGGTTTAATTGAGAGGAGTCAATGAGCATGAGATCACTAAATCTTAAAGGGCATAATTGCTTAGACTGTTTGGGAGGCATCTAAAGAGCATTACTGGACTAGTTTTTAGTTGAAAATAATTTTGTAAAATGTGTATCTCCGTGAGAAGGGAGAGTAGCATATTCAAGAAACAGAGGTAAACTTCTTTGAGTTTTGAATCTCCAAGTAGTTTTAAAAAAACGAATTTGGATTATACTCCAGTTCTTTATTTATCTCCAAAATTTTAATAATACGATGGTTTCATAACTTGTTTAATCATATATTCTTATGTTCAGGTGCTAAGCTTTGCATGATATCAGACCTTCTTGGTGATTCGGGTTCTGTAACTGGTGTTGATGTTGCTAGGCACCGACTAGCTGCTTGTAGAACAATGCTACAAAAATATGTATTAGGTGATGCATGCCGACTTTTTGTTGCTGATGGAACAACATTTTCCCTCATGCCCGTGAGGGATCATTTGGATTCTATATCATGTAAGCAATTTGGGAAGTTGTTGAGACATTTAATTTGATCTTCCAATATGATCCTGCTTAGGCCTTGAACCCTGTTTAATTTTATACCTTTTTTGATATGTTACCATTCTGTCTAGTATTTAACAGGTGAATTTGCGTTGGAAGAAAAGAAAGACACTTTTAGGGAGTGGACTTCTAGGAGACCGTGGAAAGAAAGGAAAAGAGCAGCCAGAGCAAGGGAAAATGTTGCTTCAAGATTGGTTTCAGAAACTGACCATCCTGAACTTATTTTTTATGGGAAGGCTTCTGGGGTGGTTGGGCTTAGCAAAGATGAATTATATCAAACTGTGAGTAGCAGTGAAGTTTCAAGCTCCGGCTATGACAAGGTCAATTTGTTTTGCCCAAAATCTTTTTTAGAGTTGTTAGATCTCAGTGAATCTTTGAATCTAATGATTGGTTGAAATTTCATTCAGGTCCTTGTTGATGCAGAATGTACCCATGATGGATCAATTAGACATATCCAAAAATTTGAGCATTGGGGATGGGAAACTCTAAATGGGCGTGTACTGAATGCAGAGAGATCTGATAACTTGACCACTCTTCAGGTGATTGACCTTTTGTTCCATTACTTACGGTAATGCACACTGCTTTGCTGAATGTTTAGGTAGCATCCTTGCTTTGCTGAATGTTTAATGGAACATCCAATTCAGTTTCCCATGTATTGGGGCTGAAGCTAGCACATTTAAGTTTTTCACATGTTAAGACTGAAGCCTGCGCTTTATAATTTTTATGCAAAACAATTCTAGAACTTTTAGACAATTCATTCTTTTCTTGAATGTTAATAAATAGGCACTTCCTTTTGCAGTTAAAACTTCTAATAAATGGTTTTAGGCTATTAAGAGTTGGGGGTTCACTGGTCTACAGCACTTGTAGGTATGTTTTCTAGAAAAATCCCTATGGCTTGCAAGAACATATGCATAAAGACACTCAAAGTCAGTTTTCATTTTATCTAAATCAGCTACTTGATTTTCAGTTTGACAGTTTCCCAGAATGAAAATGTGGTCGAGTGGTTTCTCAAAGAAAATTCTTCTGCTGGTAAGGTTACTATGGTCCTCCATGTTGTGAAGATCATGAGTTGTTTATTTTATTAATTTATTGATTTTGTTGTATTTTTTTTGGAAATTCTATTAAAACCATGCTGTGGTTCCGTGATTTCATGAAGCACATTGGATTTATGTACCCCAAATGCCTTCCAAATTACCACCACTTTTCCTGGTTATTCAAGTCACATATCCCTGAATCTTCTTTTTGAGTTGTGTGATTGCCCTGAATGCTCAATAAGAAAATTTTTTGAGGGGAACCCTGAAGAAAAATGAGATGGGATTTCGTAACTCTCTCCAATAGTGCTTGTAAGTTTCAAGTCTTAGTTGCTCATTGACTAGTTACTTTGGCTTAGGTAGATGCCCACAAGGATGCAACTGTGTATGACTGTAAAATCCAATTTCACTGATGCTCTTTAGTTTTGCTGGGCCATTCATAAACAAATATGGTTGTTTAATCTTTGCGAGATTTTTTTTTAATTACCATCTAAAGCCATATCTTTTTTTATTTTTTTTATTTTATGGCAAGCCTTATCTTCTCAACTTTTTAATTGCAGTAGACAGGGATTGCTACGTTGATCTTTTATGTTTGCAGTATAGTGATAGTTCCATTATCTCACAGCATTGCAGGAGATAGATGCTGCCAAAGACTGGCCATGCAAGAGTGGACGGATACCCAAGACCTTGCGCTTTGATCCAGTGACATCAAAAACTAGTGGACTTTATGTAGCGAAGTTCACAAAACTGGCTGTTTAGTCAAGAACATGACCTGAAAATGCCAATTAATTCAAGGTTAGTAGTTTCAAGGTCAATGAATATGCTGTTTCTAGTTATACTGAGTTCTCTCTTGGTAAATCATTACCTTTAGCGGCACAAGGAAGAACTTTCAATTTGTTGTGATGCAGAATTTAGTTTGATGTCGTCTTTGGGAAAATACTGGTTTTCAGGCAAAATTCAATTACGAAACAAATTGGGGAAACAAAAATTGCGTAGTGAAGTATGCTATTAAAGGCTAAAAGTGGCAACATATTATTTATTTGGTGGGGGTTCATACTGCTTAGTTACTTCTCCATCAAGCAGGCATGAGGAACCCCACAAGGCTGAACATTCTTTGTCAAATGATTGGACCTTCTCCAGATTTAAATTAGATTGCACTGCTGAGACAAACAAAGAGTTGCACATTGTACAAGGTATTGTGTTTTATAAATGAATTTAAAGATCAATGTCGATTTCATCCCCTTCAATCACTGTCTTTGTTGTTTCATCCGATTAGCAGGATTTTCACAAGAACTGCCTCCTGTAATGCCCATCCACCGGATTTGTATACTTTTCCGTCTGCCTGTTTTTTTCAAGTTCAAGAAAACAGTGTCACTTATTGTTTTTTTGAAAAAAGAAGTGTGGACAGCATCGTCTTGTGGATTTTTTTCACATCAGGTTTCGTAAGAATGTTATTTGACTTCTCGAATATGTATGTATGAACAATGAGTTTCTGTTCTACCTATGATATTTCCCCTAAATAAAAATATCATTAATAGGTTTTTGGAACTCTTGTAATTGAATTTCAAAGTCTAAATTAATTTGTGTTTGGAATTCTTTTAAGGGTATTGATTTGAATTCCAAATAGAATTCAAATTATAAAAAATGGACAAGAAAATTAGAGGGGAAACCCTAAAATTTTTTTTTTTAATAAAAAAAATTCTGAATTAGGAGCAAAATAATCAAGATTACTAATTTAATTTAATTTAATTTCCAGAATATTCTAAACATAATTAAATATAATTTTTTAGTTAGTATTTTAATCAAAAAAATATATCTAGTCTCGAAATCAATGGACAGATCCCACATACAAGTGCCATCTCAAGACTGCATATTGGATAATTTTCTACTTCTGAATTTTTTCTTCCCTTGAACATAAAGATCATTAAGAAATGTATGCAGTCCTGAAATCAACCCAGATACGTGGTCACTGACCTCCAGGCACCGGCACATGGGACATCCCAAGTTTAGGGGTTTGCAATTTGTCGTCACGTATTTTATTTCAACTAGTCAACAAAATAAAATATCTCTGCTGATGCAATTGAAAGGTGCTTTAAAAATAAAATAATTGGAATCCATTGTCATTTAAAAATAGAAAATAGAAAATTGGAATCCATTATCATCATCTTCAAGCTCATTCATAGAATTTAAGGGATATTTTACTGGCTTTTCAAGTTTGAAAATGTAGCCCACGTAATGCGTGAGAAGAAAATATAGAGAGTTCAACACGAAATCTAACCTTGCAGCAGAGAAGGTTAGAAGCTTGTGGTGACTTTTCAAATCTATAAACTAAAACTAAGGGCTTTGTCCACAGAATTGCGAGTGCTTAGTATTTATCAATAATGATCTCCTGGATTAGCCGTGGTGATTTCGATCTTTTTATTCAGTATTATAGTTTAATTCTTATGATAGATGGGGTTAGTGTCATCTCTTCTCAGACATAGATGCTGTGAACCCCCTTAAATAATGAGTCTAGTCCTTCATGTAAGATCCAGATTTCTTGTAATTTATTCATAGCTGTGGATATTAAGAACAGAAAACTAGTAAGAGTGGAGAAGATGACTGGTACCGAAGAAATCACAACTCCTCTAAGTAAGACTCTCACTCTCTCTTCTTCTTCCCTTTCCTGCATATGTTCCCTCATTTTCTCTCTAACTTTCCCTCTCCAAACACCCCAACAGTTCATCAACACAACAAGCAGACCTCTTCCAGTGTTGCCAATTCCTCCTCCACTTCAGCGGACTCCAAGGAGAACTCTCCAATCGAGCAAGTTGCACTTACTGTACCAACAACAGATGATCCTACTCTCCCTGCTGTCACCTTTCGCACATGGACACTTGGCTCTCTCGCCTGCATCCTCCTCTCCTTCCTCAACCAGTTCTTCTGGTACCGCCGCGAACCACTCTCCATCACCTCCATCTGTGCACAGATCGCAGTGGTCCCTCTTGGCCACCTCATGGCTTCCACCATAACCAATAAAACATTCTTCATAGGAAAAAAATGGGAGTTCACGTTAAACCCCGGACCGTTTAATGTGAAGGAGCATGTGTTGATCACCATATTTGCTAATTCGGGTGCTGGAAATGTTTATGCCATTCACATTGTTAGTGCTGTCAAGTTATTTTACAAGAAGGAGTTGACGTTTTTTGTGGCGTTGCTAGTAGTTTTAACGACGCAGATGCTGGGGTTCGGATGGGCTGGTTTGTTTAGAAGGTACCTGGTAGAGCCTGCTTCTATGTGGTGGCCGCAGAATCTTGTTCAAGTTTCCCTCTTCAGGTATGCATTTTGATTGGTTTTGATAAATGTTAGCATTAAATTAGCTCTGTTTCATTTTTACAATGTGTGCATGTTTAAGACTATAAAAAATATGAGACAATTTGTGGTAAGAAAATTGTTACACGCACTTTCCCCGTAGTCTACAGTCTATATCACAAGTCTGCTGGCTACAAGGATTTATAGTATTTGCTAGCAGTTTAAGTTGATTGATTTTATTCTGATAGGTTATAGTCACTATCATTTTTTTTTTGATGAATTAAAAATATAAAAGCTTTACAAGTAATGAAAAAAAAGAAGGAAAGAACAAATCTGTACAAGAGACAATGCAACTACAACTATGATCTGAATCCTACAGCAACTAGAAAGAAAACTTGGAAACTGCAGTGATCAATCCCCTGTTGCGTTGCTGCAGATATTAACATGCTGCTGCATTTCTATAACTGACTGCAAAATTCTAGTCTTTAACAGTCTGCAATGAACTAGCATTTTAATTGATTCCACATTCTAGTAAAGTAAGCCTATCCTCTGATTTCTCTGCATTTATTGTAACTGAACCAAGCTAATTATGTAGTACCTGAAATGAAACTTCGCTTCTACAAGTTCAGCGTGTGAATCTCTTCTAGACCTTATTGCCTTGGTTTGCTACCAAAATAGCAACTCTTTAAGTTCTACTGCTTAAATATACTGTTTGTATCTACTAACATGAAATTGCAGGGCATTACATGAGAAAGAGGAAAGGCATAAAGGTGGATTAACAAGGAATCAGTTCTTCATCATTGCCTTCATTTGCAGCTTCGCCTACTATGCCTTTCCGGGCTATCTTTTCCCCAAGTTAACCTCTATATCATGGCTTTGTTGGATATTCCCTTCTTCCATCGTAGCTCATCAGCTAGGATCAGGACTCCATGGTCTTGGGATTGGTGCCTTTGGATTTGATTGGGCCACCATATCCTCTTACCTTGGGAGTCCCCTAGCCAGTCCATGGTTTGCAACTGCCAATGTCGCTGGTGGTTTTGTGCTTCTTATGTATGTTATTGCTCCAATTGCATATTGGCTCAATATTTACGAGGCCAAGAACTTTCCCATATTCTCAGATGGCCTGTTCACCTCTACTGGCCAGAGTTACAATATCTCAGCTATCATAGACCCAAAATTCCATATTGACCTAGATGCATATGACCGTCAAGGCCCTCTCTACCTCAGCACCATCTTCGCTATGATTTATGGTCTTAATTTTGCTTGCCTGACAGCCACCGTAGTTCATGTTTTCCTCTTCCATGGCAGGTAAGTCATGTATATTCATGTCAAATTGTTGCAATCAGAAGCTTGGATGCCTTCTGTTTATTTTGATATGCACATATTTGTTAATCTAAGATGTAGTTGCCAGTTCATGGTTATACTCGAGCAAATTGTGAACCCGTCTTTGTTATGTTAAATCGCATAAAAACTCTTGTATTTTTTTTCCATTCCAACTATCTTCTAGTATCATACTATAACTACAATCAAGATTGGGCAATTAGAGGCAGGTTTTGCTCTGCAACTGATATCTTGCATTGCATATTGATATATCTATATCGTGTTTTTTAAGTTGAACTCACATTTTTTTTTCTTTTTTTGAGGATGCAGAGATATATGGCAACTAAGCAAATCTGCTTTCAGATACAAGAAAATGGATGTGCATACAAAGCTAATGAGGAAATATAATCAAGTCCCTGAATGGTGGTTCTTGTGCATCCTTTTCTTAAGCATAGCAGCAACCATATTTACATGTGAGTACTACAATGAGCAACTCCAATTAACATGGTGGGGTGTCTTGCTAGCCTGTGGTATTGCCGTATTTTTCACCCTTCCTGTTGGAGTGATCACTGCTACAACAAATAAGGTACACTTGTGCGTTATTTTTCTGGTCAACTCTTTCTTCTGTAATGATGTGAAATATGTTGTAGACGTGGGGATGCCTCTACATTCTGCCATGTTTCCGCTGTCATCATTTTCAGCTTAAAATTTCTTAGATGAGAAATCCTTAAAGAGCTTCCAATAAGTATAGACAAGTTTAATTCCAATGGCACAATGCTTTCAGCATTTGTTTGAGCTTCTTGTTTTCTAACATGATGTTTTCTTTTGCAAGCAGACACCAGGCCTAAATGTGATAACAGAATATGTCATTGGCTACTTGTACCCAGGATTTCCTGTTGCTAACATCTGCTTTAAAGTGTACGGATACATTAGCATGAAACAAGGTATCACCTTCTTGGAAGATTTCAAGCTTGGTCATTACATGAAGATTCCTCCGAGAGCCATGTTCATGGCACAGGTTAGCTCCACTTATGTTCCTCTTCCCCATATAACATTAGCAAAAGGAAATTGCTCATCTTCATGTTTTTTTTTATTCATTGAGTTTCTTGCATACATATATGATTTTCAAATTCGCTAATTATACCCATCTATGGTTCTTGCTGCTTTTTATGAGATGATTTTTGTTTTATCCAGGTGGTTGGTACTTTAATATCTGCGTTGGTACATCTAGGAACTGCATGGTGGCTGATGGAAACCATCCCAAATATATGTGATCGTGAATTGCTTTCACCAGGAAGCCCATGGACTTGCCCAGGCGACCATGTGTTCTATGATGCATCTGTGATCTGGGGTCTTATTGGCCCTCGCAGAGTTTTTGGAGATCATGGCCATTATTCAGCCACCAACTGGTTTTTCTTAGGCGGGGCAATAGCTCCTATCCTAGTTTGGCTGGCACACAAGGCCTTCCCTAACAAGGATTGGATTGGACTCATCTCCATACCAGTACTCTTAAGTGCTTCACTCAACATGCTGCCAGCTACCGCCGTGAACTACACTACGTGGGTTGTAGTCGGATTCGCTTCAGGCTTTATTGCTTATAGGTACCATCGCGACTGGTGGAGCCGCCATAATTATGTGCTGTCAGGGGCGTTGGATGCTGGATTGGCCTTCATGGCTGTATTCCTTTACATGTGCTTCGGAATGTGGCATGTTAGCCTCGAATGGTGGGGAAGCGAGTCGGAAGGATGCCCGTTAGCTTCTTGCCCAACAGCACCGGGGGTTATTGTTAAAGGTTGCCCAATTCTTTGATGAGAAGTTTACAAGAAAGAAGCGTGAAGAAGTGGCATGCATGCTTTCATCCACAGCAAACTTGCAGAATATATTAAAAAAAAAAACTAGATTTAATTGATTTGTGTATTATTTGAACGCTATAATATTTGTTGAAAAAGATATGATTTCAAGAAAAATCATTAAAAATAAGAAACAAGAACTGCATTTATTATACTCTCAACTTTAACTAAAAATAGAAGGTAGAAGGCACTTTTTTGTCTTCTAGTTATCGATTTTTTTCCCTCTTTAATTAAGTACTTTTATGGTCAAATGATAGTCAATTGCTTATAATTTTGTTAACAAAGAACAAGGTGAAAAAACAGGAGATTAAAGTGAAAAAAAAGGTAGCGGTTTCAAATTGGAGCACAAAGATTTCTCGAGTCCTTGTACTTTTCTAATTATCACTTTTCGAGCCCTTAGTGTTTTTTAATTTTAATTTTAATATGAAAATTTCTTTTTTTTATTTTTAATTTGTGATTTGAGAGAAAAGAGAGAAAGTCGCTAAATTTAGTGGTAGAGGAAAAAATAGTTGCTGACATTAATTTTAGCCACGAAAAGATTATTCATGGTAAGGGTGATGAAAAAAATCAAAAAACTGATTAAATCAAAAAATTTTAAAAAATAACAGAAAAAACCGAACTGTAAAAAAAAATGATTATAATATTTTTAAAATTTTTTGGTTCGGTTCGGTTTTGATTTAATAAGCTTGAAACTGAAAAAACAAAACCGAACCGATTCGGTTCGGTTAAAACAAAATACAATAAAAGCACTTTCTAATTTTTAACCCTAGCATTAGTAGTACCCATCTTCTCTTTACTCTGCATCCAGCAGTCACCTCCCCCAGCCCTTACAAGCCACAACTCTCAAATCTCAATCTCTCACACTCTTAGCTTGGTAAAAATTGATTTCTCCATCACTGTACACTTCATGGCTAGATCTAGTTGTCTATCAAAATCAAATTAATCAAATCTTCATCTTCTAACTCTTGCAGACTAGCAGACCTTCAACAAGGTTTCAATCTTCATCTTGAAGTCTAATAAACCAGCCATCTCCCTCTCCCACACAGGTATGGCACATACCAGTCCAGATCTAGCAAATCAATCACCTCCTCCTTTATGTCGGTTGTTGTTCTCATAATTTGCTTCTCTTTGCAAACAACAATTTTGTTTCTCTGGTGCTCTCCCTTTTACTTTCAATATTTCTTTATTTTTCTCTACTAGATTGTCAATATTATTATTGTTGTTCTTGTTAACAAGTTTATCCTTTTATAATTCAGTTTGATCAATTCATCGAAATTTCTTAGGTTTTTTTAAACTTTTTTATATATATTCTCTTCAGGCCTCTCTTTAATCAGTTCCTCAAGAGCAAGTATTTTTCTTCTTCTTCCTTATATGTTTTTAAATTTAAAAGTAATTTTGTTAAAGCTAGAAACTTTGCTTGGTTGCTTGGAAACTATTAAGAATTAATGAGAGAGGCAAAGTATGAATTCTTGGTTTTGTTGTTTTTTTATGTTTTTTTGTTGGTCAGGTGAAGCAAAAGGTAAAATGGTGAAAGCAAAAGGCAAAGTATGAATTCTAGGTGTTTTGAGGTCAAAACATAGTTGAAAATAAGAGTTTTTGCCACAAAATACCCATGGCCTAATTTTTTTGTTGACAAAACAGTTGTGGGAAACTAGACTAATAGATGACATGTCATTTATAATATTTTGTTTTTTAAAAAATTAAAGGCAAACAATGCGACATTCACTATTTAATATTAAAAAAAATATTAAGAGGCTTGACATGCTAGTCAAGCCTTGATTTTAAGAGGCCACGAGTGCAGGTCCATGCGTGTTTAACCTGTATTGTTTATTTTTTTTTTCTTTTGTTTTTTGTTTTTTTTCATGTGTTTTACACTTTGATCAATGAAAATAAATTGCCTAAAAATAATTTGATTTTTTAATTGAAAACTATTGGAATTGATTTTTTTATGAAATCATAGCTTTTTTTTTTATTTAGATTGAAAAAAATTATGTTGATCTTTATTTTCTCAGTCCAACATGCTTGTTAATTTTTTTCTTTATTTAAAGAATTTTTTTATTTGAGAAAAAAAAAAACAATCTCATATGCTTGGTTGTCGTATGACTAAATAGAGGATAATATCAAAAATAAAAAGTTATTAAATCAAGTGGGTTTTATGACCATGGTTGATGTTTGATAGGTTAACCCGGGTTCACTTATGTTTTTTTTATTTTTAAATTGAATATTTTGATTTATGATTTTTTCCTTCAACATTAGATTAATTGAGAATCAATCATTTTTTTAGTTTTTTTTATAGGGTTATCATAATCTCATGACTTAAATTGCAAGTTTGATTGGTTAACCTAGACTAACCCATGTTAATCTAATATATTGTTATCTCAATATGTTGTCATCTCAATTTTTTTAAAAAAAAATATGTTGTCCAATAAGCATCCTAATTTGAATTTATGATTAAAAAGCAAAGTTACTGTCTCAATATTTATATATAAAAAATAGATTTTTTTTTAATTTGTTTTAGTCAAGTTATGTTTTTTTACCAAATTTTTACGTTTCTTTTAGACCCAACAAATAAATTGGATCTTACTAGGTCAGCCCCCTCATGATTTCTTTTTAAACCTGGGCTAGGAATGAATTCAATTTGGAAGATTTTAAGGATGACTAGCTGAGCCAGGTTTGATAGCACTTGCAAGGAATGACTTTAACAATGTGCATGCATTGTATTATTCCTTAAGTTTTTTAAATACACTCAAATTAAATTATTTAGGGTTTTTTTTTAATTGAAATTTGATTTAAAGATCATTTTTAAGAATTTGTTTGTTTGTATTTTTTCTAAAAACATCTTGCATGCCTAAATAGGTTTTTTATATTTTAAAAAACAATTGATGTAGCTTGTAGTACAGCACAAGCCACCTATCTAGTACTATAATTAATTTGATTGTATTTTTTTAATTGATTATTAGTATGAGTGATGATGCTGTAACATTGTAAATATGCTTATTTAGTTATCATTAGTAATAGTGATTCTTTTATATTGTATTTTACTTCAGCCAAAAATAGAAAAAACAATTCTCTCTCTCTCTCTCTCTCTCTCTCTCTCTCTCTTAATTATAATCAAAGACTAAGAAATGGAGGGATGCACTGCAAATCTAGATAGCAAGTAATAAATTTAAGGTGAAATTGCTGAATTAGTGGTTAATTATGATACAAGAATCTTTTTATAAAAATATATTTTTTTCTTAATTAATTTTTATGTTTTCTTATTTTGATTTTTTGACTTGAAGAAAATAGTTTTCCTAGTTTTTTTTTCTATTCAATATTATTATAGGTTTTTAGGTTTTTGTTTTTCTATATAAAAAGTTATAATAGTCTTTTGGCAATGCTAATTGTGATGGATAAAAATGAAATATTTTGATAGTAAAAATATATATTTTCCTTAATTAATTTTTATGTTTTTTTTTTATTTTGATTTTTGACTTGAAGAAAATAGTTTCCCTAGTCTCTATTCAATATTAATAAAGGTTTCTAGTTTTTTTTTTTTCTATATAAAAAGTTATAATAGTCTTTTGGCAATGCCAATTGTGATGGATAGAAATAAAATATTTTGATAGTTTTGACTTGTAACAAATCTTTTATCCTTCATTTTCATATGCGTCAATTAGTATCAAAGTCCAACAATTACTATTGATTTTAGTTAAGGGTCTTAGAAGACATGTATCATATCTCAATGGTTCTTGGTGGTTGGTTATTGTGTTTTGTTAATTAACCATAGTTGAAAAAGATCACAAGGCTGAACATGCATGTGTCGGAGGGGATAAAAAGGTTATCCTCAAACAAAAAGATGTCCTGGAACTAGTGTATTGTTTCCATCTACATCAATTGTTATTATTGAAAACCCTAATTATGAGATCCATTGTGGGACGATCTACATAAATATTTATGTTAGAAATTCACAATGGGGTGGCATGCACAGAAGTTTTGTGTTAAAGACTCTTAACGAGGTGACATGCATAAAGTTGTTAGGAATCCATGACGGGATGACCATATATGAAAGGATGTTTATGGTGTACGACGGTTTGTGATTGATGTCTAAATTCGAGGACGAGTTCCTTCTAACCTAAGAGACTAATGTAAGAGCTTTTTTTAAAAAATAAATATTTTTCTTGGTTAATTTTATGTTTTTCTATTTTTTATCATGTGATGTTTTCCTATTTCCCTGTATTTAAAGGAAATAGTTTTTCTAGTTTCTTTTTCTCATTCAATATTATTAGAGTTTTATAGTGTTTTGTTTTTATATAATTTGATTGTTAAGTTTGATGTAGGTTGTGTGAAGAAGTAATTAATGGTGGTGCTAATGGTGTTGTCTAGGTTGTGGAGTGGTGGTTTTTTTTTACCTGGACAATCAATTTTATTGGTTGGTGGATGAAAGAGGGGTTGTTGTTGTTGGTAATGGTATATGAAGAGGAAAATACATGGATGTTGGATTCTTCGTTTTTGGTATGAGTTCTTAAAAGATTGTAATAGAAAAAAAATAACTACATAGTAGATCGGGTTGTTATCTCTATTATAGGTGTTAGAGGAATTATTGATCCATGTTGGAACTCTCATTTATGGAAACAACTGAAAATATCCACTTTGATATCAAAGCAGATGTTAAAATAAAAAAAGCTTTAAAGAAAATAAAATGTAGGAAAGAAAGAAAGAAAAAGAAGAAGAAGAAAAAGCAGCTTGAAAAAAAAAAAAGGATATGAAGAAGAGAAGAGAAATCCATATATTTTTCTTAATTCATTATAAAACTAAGTATAACGTAACATAATAATACATATAAATAGCAAAACCCTATATAACAAACAATTAGACAAAATCAAAATTAAAATAAAATTCAAAATAGAATAACATTAATCTCAATAATAAAACTCAAATAAATGTTTTAAATCTAATAATAAATTTAAACCTGATGTCCTAACTAAAAAGTGATGGGTCTAGCTCGTGAATTCATTAATGTATTTATTTTTGTTTTTCTCACAAACATTTTGTATGTTATGTCTTGTCTAGTGTTAGAACATTTATTCTGGCATGTTGTTTTTCCTTCTTTCTTTTTTTCACTCTCCATTGTAGTTCTTGATTGCCTCATATTTCAGTATCACTTCACATCCATTATGTTATTTGCAGGAAATTTAGGACACCAAGACCTCTATGGAATGCAGCTTCTCAAGTCCTAATGACACAGGATTTGCCATCATGGCATTGGTCTTGGCTACTGAGAACTATTTGATCTCAAGTATTATGACTTGTTATACAACTCCCTTGTTCTCAATCTTTCATTTGGTTTCTTCCTCTTCTCTGGCATGCTTTCTGGTTATCTTTATGATGCTCAAGCTACTAGTAGTCCTGCCGGCGGTGGCAATGCTTGTATTGGCCCTGATCGTTATTTTCCTGTCTTTAAGATAATGGCTTTTACCTGTGTTGTTGCCTTATTGGGCTTGGATTGGATGTGTTATTGGAAATTTGAATAAATAAGGTATATCCCAAGATTTACATAGACAAGAAATTTAGTGCAGCAGTAGAAGTTGCTTAGGATTTTGTTCATCAAAAGCTTATTCGCTAATGACCTGAAATTAGAATAGCTGACTAATGTCGGTAGAGCTTGTTCTTTGCTACTGCTGTGCTCATATCACAGTTGTTGGTGTGAAGCATTTGATTTTTGTCTCTTTTGTTCATAAAAAAAATCCCAACTATACAATCGTTTGAAAGAGATTTTATTGATCAATGTTCATTTCTATAACAAAAATATGCATTTCTATAACAAAAGATTAAGGCATGGAGTAAACATATAATAACAATATTGCGTGGCCTGCATAAGAACAATATCAAAGCTTATTAAAATATATAAATTGACATATTTTCTCATGTTTTTATAAGGACACATCGATTTTTATTAAAAATCTTAGATTAGAGAGATATAGATACCGTTTGGCATTGCGTTCCAAACGGTGTTTTATCAAAATTCAAATTTTTTTTTTATTATTAAAATTGAGTTTGGTTTGTACTTTTTGAATCGTTTTGATATACTGATGTTAAAAATAATTTTTAAAAAATAAAAAATATTACTGACATATATTTCGGCACGAAAAGCTATTTGAAAAGCAATCGCTACCACACTACCAAACACACTCATGGAAAGTCAAGATCACCAAATGATAAGTTAAAGTTGGAGTACTCAAATAAAACAACAATATAAAATCTAAGGATTAGAAGAGTGAAATCCCGCAATAAAACAATGGAGCCATCTGGACTTGAAACGTGAATCGGATGGAAGCCACAACAAATACGAAACCATCTTCTCTCAGATGGGCAATCTTACGCCAAGCCCTTCTTCGCAAAACTCGTGAAAGTCCCGGTACTTCCTTAATCTCTTCTAACACATCAACTAAAACATAATTTTGGAACATCATTACTTTTTTTATAGAATTAATGTATACTTGGGCCGATGTTAAAAACCAATTATCTTGCAGATAATCAATCACCAAGTGCTATCAAGCGCATTTCAAGAAAAACCCATCAAGGATTTAACTTGATACCAGGCCAGGTGGTTGAAGATCATGTTAACGAAGAATCAAACTTTAGAGATGTTTGCATTTGCTACACTTTGCCTGTTGATGGAACTCCCAAAATTCTTGTCAAGTAAGTCATGTTTCTTTTTCTTTCGGTCATTTTATCGAGCAGGTAGTGTCATTTATGAGATTTGAATTGAAATCTGATTTGGGTTTTTCTTGATTGATTTGCATGAGTGGGATTTTGTGCAGGCAAAGAGTAAATAATAGTGTTGATTTGAGTGATTTTGAGGTTTCTGATAGATACAATGTCGATAACACCGGCCTAGTGTGTAAGTTCTGCTCGTCATTCTTGAGTTTCTTGTATCAAGTTGTTTGCTTTATCTTGTTGTAAGAAAAAAGTATAGAAGGCAACTGAGTCCTTGAAAGAAAGATTTTATTTTGATGAACATTTTGGATATCTCTAGTCAACAAATAGCACTTTTCTTACTATTCCTTTGTTTTTAAGATATGTATCTTATATATGAAGCTCATCATTTATTCAGTTTTCGCAAGAATGTTGACTTAAGATGAGTTTATCATTTATACAGATTCTGGAGGACCCTTTTGTAAGAACATGGTTGTATGGTTAAATATGAATTCATAATAGCAGTTGGCATATGCACCACGATCATTAGTTGTTTAACGTGGTTTTTGATTGGAAGGAAGACTGAAACTTGAATGCTTCTGGGAAGAAACTTAAATGGTATAAACTTTAGATTGATTATCTTTGTTGCTTTCATTATAATGTTGTTGTTATACAGGTCAGTGGCCATCTGAAGATGTCCTTGCATATTTTTGCTTGTCACATGCAGACATGTTCAGGTTTGTGAATAATTTTAACTATGTGCTTTTGGTGATTCTATTCACTCTTGGAAAAAAATTAATCAGCTGTAATTGTCTGTATTTTGGTTGTTTTGCTTGCGTTATTTTTGAAATCTTCTTTGAATCTGCGCTACTTATTTGATTTGTGCACACTTGTTTAATTTTTCAGGTCTAAAAGAGTTATTGAGCTTGGATCGGGATATGGCTTAGCTGGATTAGTTATTGCAGCAACAACTGAGGCATTGGAAGTTGTAATCTCAGATGGAAATCCAGTAGTAGTAGATTGTATCCTTTTGATTAGCTAATTCTAGTTTTTAACATTGTCTTCAAATTAATGATTATCAGTTGCATTTAAAAGCAAAATGAAGCTAAAGTTTTAAGCTTTGAAGAATCTATCAGTATCCTTTTCCCCTTATGCATCTGCGATGCAAAGAAATGTACTATGATGTGCTGAGAAAATTTAAGAATTTTTACTTTGAAATGCTGTCTGTTGGCAGATAAGACCTGCACTTCACGACATGCAAAACTATGATAAATTGTTCAGTCAACTGTTTCTAGAGACCCTTTTCATTCAATGTCATGAACTGAGAGTGATTCAGAGTTTTCTAGTTCCCTGACAATTGTTCTGATAAGTTGGGATAACTTGGTAAGACATGGTGTGAAAAGTTTAAATGTTTGAAACTTTTCTACGACATGGGCAGTGACTAGCTAGTGTCTGATTGGGATTATTCATTGTAGAAGAGTTATGAGAAGATTTGTATCTATACCATATTGAAAAAGTGACATGTCAATAGGAAGCATGCACCTCGATTGTGAGTTTGAAGTCTATTTGCATTCTCTTATCAGAACTTCAAGTTTCTTGTGGCTCATTATTCACTTGTTTAGAATTCAGTTAATGTTAAGCTCTAAATTTCTCAAATTGCTAGTGATGGGCGGTTTTAAGGGTGACTCTGGGAATGAGAATATGAATCAGGTTGGAAGTCTTCAGCTTGTGCTAGCCTTGCTTGCTTGCATCTTCCTTGTGATTGGACATCACTGTAAACGTTATTCTTTGTTGGATAACCTTGTTTGCTTAGCTTCTGTCATCAAGATTCAAGATGTTTTACGTTGTTTTATGTTCTCTCATTTATAAAAAGAAGGACTATTCTTTATGATAACAATAGTGATTTTAATTGAAGTTTAAATGTGGTCTGTTAGACATATAATTTATGGATGCATTAGAGATATAATTTATTGATGCTTAAGTCATCGCATAGTCATATAACAGGCTTAGCTTTGTGTTTGTGCTGGTGATTAGCTGTGCCAATGTAGAACTAAATATCTGTCAGTTTGCTGGGTTATGATTCAAAACTTATATGTTCACTTTGTGTGTGAATGCAGCATTGCTCCACTTTCTCTTTATCTTTTGTTTCCTTTTAACATCCAGATATTCAGCATAGCATAGATTCCAACTCCACAGCATTTGGTAATACAAAAGTGAAGACTGTGACATTGCATTGGGATGAGGAAGTAACTTATAATATCTCTGACACTTTTGATGTCATAGTTGCCAGTGACTGGTAAGTCCTGTTTCTATTAACTTTCTGTTTCAATAATCTATGCTGCATGGCTATCTTTCTGTTAGCTATAGTGAAGTATATCTAAATTTAGATCAATAGATGTTATACTTCATGTCCATCAAATTTGTTATAGCAGCAATATATTCCCGGGTACTTTGCACCTTGACAACACTAGAGTGGCAGTCATAATATATCTCATGTTGTGTGAATGCCTCAATTCACATCCTGTTATCCACCAGACTAGTGTTTTCTTTCCTATCAACAAAGTTATGCCTGATGCAATCTGATATGGGCTTCTTGATTATATGGTCAAGCAACCCCCAACAAAGTAGATAACAACCCGGAAAGCTGAAAATCAGGTTTGATAGAACCTTAACCCAGAGGTAACCTTGTATCTAAAAAACAAAGGTATTGGAAAAAGACTTGAACTCAAAGTTAATCTTGTATCTAAGAACCCTAAGTATGTGAATAACATCACGAAGTCAGTTGATCTTTGATAAGTCAGTATACGATTTTTGCCCTTGCAAAGAAATGTTGTTTTGCCATAAAAAAAAAAAACCTTGTGTTTATTCTTCAACTTGCTACTAAAATTTACAGCTAAAAAAAACATAATATAGTCTCCTCTAACTAACTTTAACGGATTCCTTTTGAGTTGCAAGCTAATGGGCCTAAACTAGTAATCAACTAATATAAGTCTAATAATGAAATAAATCCATAAAAAATATTTAATGCTCCAAAAAAAAACTCAAATTAAAAATAATTATTTAGTATTAAATAAATAAATAAAATAAAATAATAAAAATAAAGTCTTTATGCTAAAATTCCTCCATGTATCTCAAATCTCTAATTTTTGTACATTCTTGGTAGATTTCAATCATGATTTTAAATGTGTCATTCTCTCTTGTCCAGATGAATTACCGGGCCTACCATATATGGTTAAAAAGCTAGAGATGTCTAGTTTTCAGCCCAACTTGAATCACAGCAAAAGTCCACTTGTAGCTCTGGATATGTCTCGATTAATATATAAATATTTAGTCTGATAGATTTGACAAGATTCGTCTAGTAACTTTGACTATCTAAAATAATATATTTCTGAACTCCACTTGATCTGGAAATTTACCACAATGTATTTTCCTATGTTTAGTATTTCCATGTAAAATTCCAGCTCAATTCAATGTATGGTTTGAGAGATATGCGTAATCTTGCAAAACTAGTCAGCAAATATTTTACGGCTAAATTTAAACCTCACTTGAATAGTGTCAGAATCTCATGTCATTGACAATTTGTTATTGGTTGAGACTCGTAGGTTTCCTTCACTAGTCGGCAAAAGGTGCCTGCACCCAATTCTAAATGACAGATACATATATACATGCAATCGAACACTCGTGTTTTCTCCTTTCATGCTAAGCTTATCTTCCTTTATACTCAGTAAATGGATGTGCCATTTGACAGCACCTTTTTTAAGGAGTTCCACAATGCCCTTGCTTGTACTATCAAACTCCTGTTAAAAAATGTTGGGCGCTCAGAAGCAATATTCTTCAGCCCTGAAAGAGGAGATTCGTTGGACAAATTCCTAGAGAAAATTGAAGAAAATGGGCTGCATTTCTCTATAACAGAGAATTATGACTCTGAAGTTTGGAAGCGTCATCAAGGTTTCATGGCTGGTGACGACACATGGCCCAGCTATGAGAAGCATCACTGCTATCCATTAATGGTCAGAATTACATTATAAAATCCTGGAGCCTTTTCTTTTTCATTCATAACTTTGTAATTTTAGGCAAGGTTGTTATTGCCCCATTTATCTGTGGCATGCAGAAATTACCATTTAGAAAGCACTTTTTACTTGCTGAGTGCAGTGTTCTATCGTACTATCATAGTGGGTCCGAAGGTCACGTTGGACTAACTGCTTTCTTGCTATTGTTTCAAATCGGTGTAGGGTTTTGCCGTTCTTTTTTTCATGAAAACCACCATTATTCTTCAGGATATGTTCTTGTATTTTCAGGTTAGGCATAGTTATTATTACCCTTCTTTAGTTTGCATGCAAGCCGGTGGTGCTGGCATCCCTTCTTTCCCCTTGCCATTTTGAGACTGTTTGCCGGGGATCATTTGGCAATGATGTTCTCTTCGGATGGAATCATTCTTTTCTCCTGTATTAATGATGCATCATTTAGTACAAACCCTTGCATCTTGAAGAGCACACCCTCACATCTTGATGTTCTCTGAAAGCGAATCTACAATGGCCTTTGGGCGGCAATCTGGATCCTACTTGTACTGGCTTCTTCAGCTTTATTTCCTTCTCTAATAACAGGACCATGCAATATAGCCTGATCATCACAGTTGCCTTGTTATTTGATAGCAAATTTCCACTTGTGCTGTACCTTCCTGTCATCTATTTGAAATCTGTGACATCCCACCAGTTCTTGAAGAGAAGGGCACAGTGCAGAACCCTCCCTGTCTGTCTGTGAAATGTTAGGATCTGAGGTCAAAATCTCTGAGTCATGATGAAGTTGTCAATTTGAAGCCATCATCTCCAGGCATCTTCTTCTTCATTCAATAGTCTTCTACAAATTGGGGTTATGGAAACCAAATTCCAGTGATAGCAAGGCCACCTTGCGACATCAACTACCTTCGTCTCGCATGTATAATCAGGTTTTTTTAAAAATATATATATATATATATATATTTTCATTTCATCACAAAAGCTCTTGCAAAAGTAGCAGGTTGACCCCTGTCCATACCCTCTAACGTTGATTTGTCTCCAGCAGTCAATCCATTGGATCATACCACATCGCAGTTATATTCAAGCATCATTCAAGTGAATACAGAGTTTTGTCAAATTGCAGTTATTTCGATAATATTTAATGTATCGAATTGAATAAAATAAAACAACACGAGATAAATTTATTTATGAGTTGAGTTGATTATTGTCTCATCTTCCTTCATTTAGATCCTTATTTTTTAATTTCCTCATCTTACGTTGTGTTCATGGGATTTTAATACAGATATTTATTTTTTCAATTAAAGTGCAACATTATATTAACGGTGTAGCAAAAACACGACATTAGATTGCTCCTCGATTTTGAAAATTAGGATTTGATTTCTTTCAATTTTAGAAATTTAAACAACAAGGACTGACATCTACACAACAAAAAACATGTAACCCTGTTTTCACTTCGACACAAAATATTATAGTTTGGTCCTGTAAATTTAAATTGTCTTTTGGTCCCTTTTTTGTGGGTTTCACAAAAAAAGGTATTGGTTTTTAGTGAATACCCTTTTCTGAATTTTTTTTATTTTTATTTTGTGGGTACAGTGTTATTGAGGCCCGTTTGTTTGCTGGAAAGTAGTTTTCTTTTGGAAAGTGAATTCCGAGGAAAGTGAATTCTGAAAAAGTATTTTTTTAATATTTTGTAATGTAATGAAAAATAAGTTGGAAAACACTTTCCAGTATTTGGTTATGTCATGGAAAATGAGCTGGAAAATAACTTATTAATATTTTATTTTTCTCAAGTTTATTAAAATAATGAGGAACAAATCTTACAAATTAAAAAGTTGAATGAGAATGAAATTGAAAAAAATATATAATTTAATAAATTATCTCAAATAAAATAAATAATAATCAAAATAATAGAGATCAAATCTAAAAAATTAAAAAAAAAAAGATGAAGAAATTAAAATAATAATAATTAACATTTCATAAATTATTTTAAATAAAATAAGTACTAATCAAAAGAATGAGAACCAAATTTGATAGATAAAAAATTTCAATAAAAAAATGATAAGAAAAAAACAAATAGCAATTATAAAAATAAAAACCAAAGTTAATATAAAAATAAAATTTTAAGAGATTAAATTAAAAATAAATATTCAAAACAAAATATATATAGCAATCAAAAGTTTAAGGATCAAATTTGATATAATTAGCAAATAATGACATTTCTAAATTTTTCACAACTTCCGGAAAGTGTTTTTCCCCCAAATTTTTCAGGAAAATACTTTCCTGAAAATCAAGCCAAATTTTCCTTTTACTAGAAAGTGTTTTTCATTGACTAACTTTTCTAATGGCAAACAAACACAAGAAAGTTTGGAAAAGTGATTTTCTAGAAACCACTTTCCGGAAAACAAACACAGTTAAAGGGAAAACACTTTCCTGAAAACCAAGCTAAATTTTTCTTTAATTGAAATTGACTGGAAAGTGTTTTTCATTAACCAGAAAGTGTTTTTCGTTGACCAACTTTTCTAATGACAAACAAACACAGAAAAGTTTGGAAAATAATTTCTCAAAAACTACTTTCTAGAAAACAAATATGGCCTGAGAGTATTGACCTTTTCTATTGTTCTGATTTGTCTTTTGGAGGATTTCAAAAGCAAAATAATTGAAAGCTTGGGTTTGGTAAACAACAAAACTCTCAAAACTCAAAAAATTGAGATCTGTGATTTATTTTTTTTAGTATGATTCTATTTTTAGCCTAGGAATATCCGAATGTTAATTGGATTTTTTTTTGTTGATTTCTTTTACTGGAAACCATAAAAAATAAAAATAATAATAGAGGCTTACTTTAATAGCAATTTTATAATGTTAACACTATAAATAATATAAAAGTAATTTTTTTACTCTATGGTATTTTTGTTATTTTAACACAACAATGGCTTTTTAGGCATTAAATAAAAAATAATGATAAACTTGTAAATAATTAGATAATTTTTGTTGATTTTTTTAGACTCTCCAAGTATAGGATCTAAATTGTTAAGCATGTATAGGTTGTAAATTGTAATTTTTCAAAACTTGATTGGCAAGTATAATATTCATCAAATTATAGTATGCTAGGGTATTTTTCTTAAAAAGAGAAAATTACCAAAAAGAAAAACCCAAAAACTCTTTTATTGTCTTGGCGAAGAACATGCAATCAAAAATTGGTCACTAAGCTTAATCCTGAATTTACTAAAGGGTACATGCAATGGAACGAGAGTACTATATTTGGATTTTGTTTTTTTGTTTTTTTGAAAATGAGAATATTATTTTTAAAAAAATCAGCAAACCAGTACAATTTAAAAAAGATTTAGCAAAATAACAAAACTTGTACATGTAGTAATTGAAAAATATGATATTTTTGATATTTTTAAATTTCTTAACAAGACAAATACAATGATATTAAAAAAAATTACTAACAATGATTGATTGGAGTGGACTATACTTGCCGTGAAAGATTTTACTGAATTCAGTTACTCTTCAATTTTATAATGGTTGTTTTAAATATTATTATTAATTTTTTTATTAAATTCTACTAATTTGTTTTGCAATTATTATGTATTTGGTCCAGAAATAAGAATGCTAACAATAAATGATTTATAAAATCTCAATTAAAACCGGTTATTTATTATTAAATTATTTAAATAAATTTACAACATAATTTTATTAAATTTATGATTTGGGTAGCCTTCATGTCACATAAAATATAAACATATTATTTTGATATTTTTATAAAAACTGCTTTAACAATCATAATTTTTTTTAACAAAGACAATGTATCCAGTTTAAAGTATTATATTGGCTAAGATAAAACAAAGAAAAAGATATATTAATAGAAAAATATTATAATAAATAAATAAATAAATTATATACTGAGGTGGTTTAATGAGAATTTCACGAGACTTGAAATTTTTTTTTATGTTTTAAAAAATTAAAGTGTTCCCGCAAAGCGGACCCTGGGCTCTACAACTTTGCATGCAAGTAGCTTCACTTAATCAGACTCCACAACTTTGCAAGCAAGTAGCTTCAGACTTCACAAACACTTCATTGTGGGCCCTGGGCTCCACCTGAAACATCCCATGAACTGCCTGATTGCCACTGCAAGATGGCTGTGACTCCAGAATCCTGATGACGGCGGCGTCGTGCCAAGCAGACTGTAAGGACCTTGATTTTATCAAAATATCAAAGAAATTAAATAACAATCTTAAATGAAACTGAAAAAACACGAAGAAGAAGAAGAAGAAGAAGAAGAAGAAATCAACAGAAATGGTAATGTTACCTGGTGATAGGTGCGGGGCAAAAAGTAATAAAATAATCGGCACCGGCACTTTTGCACATGCATCGCTGCAGCAATATTCCGGATTTCCAAACGCATCACATGCACTTTTGCATGCTAAATTCTCACCGTTACCACTATTTCGAATGGGATTGAAATTGTATATTTTTAAAATTTAAAATTAATTTTATTTAAAATTATTATTTTTATATTTTTAGATTTATTTGATATATTAATATCAAAAATAATTTTAAAAAAACAAAATTATATTATTTTAATATATTTTCAAATAAAAAAATTTTAAATTATAATAACCAGCAGAATTTCAAATACTCTCTCAATTCTTTCAACAACTGTTGCCATGTAATTCCCCTCATCTATCTTTCTATGACTTGTTATATTTTAAAGTATTTTTATTTTAAAATATATTAAAATAATATTTTTTTATTTTTTAAAATTTATTTTTGATATTAACCAATCAAAACAATTAAAAAAAAATAATTTAAGATAATAAAAAATTTTCAAAAAGAATCGCCATATCAAACCAAACAGAGTCCATATCCATCCACAAGTCTAACATCATAAAAATCTATATCCATCCACTGGAAAATTGTGTTGTATTGGTTTATAAAATTTGAAGTGGATCTTTTACGGTGAAACAATTTTCCCTTTTGCAGAAACATTTTTCAAGGAAACAAGGTTACATTCAACTAGAAAGAATTACAGTATGATCTATCATCAACAAGTTTGATCTATCATCAACATTCAAAAGCCAAAGAAGATATACCTTCAAATCCTTAAGGCATTCTGTGACAAGTGAAAAGGTCATTCAGTGCACAAGGAGAGCTTACCTTTGTGGCACAACAATTCCAACATCAGGGGCTGCCTGAAGCTTCATCATTCACACCACAAACCCTAAAATTGTATAATTGAACAAACTGAAATCCGTTATATTTGCAGAACAACAACTAAAGCCGAAGAATGGCGGCATTCACATTCTTCCTTATGACTCCATGCAATTTCACAGCCCAAACTCAGCTCTCAACAAAAGCAAAACTCAAATAGCCCTAAAAGCTTCTCTACTTGAAGCATGCAAGTATCAGATTTAGTAAAGAAAGCACCCTGCTGGATGTAAGAACAAAATAAACAGTAGAATCATTTCATTCTTCATTCATATCGGATAAAAAAAATCACATTAAGTAATCATCGATATCAACCAAGAATTAACAGTATTTTCGAACCATGGGAAATGCAATATACGTGATGAAAAGCCATCCAAGTCTGCCATGGACATGAACATTGACACTTGAATTTCATGCTTGGTTGTCAAATAAACTTCTGTAAATTAAACCATCTAACATAGAAGCTCTCTGCAATTCTCATTCCCTTTCAAAATTAAACTCAGCAATCCATAACATCGGTAGTTGTAAATACTTATTCCAAATTGTCAGTTATATGCTCACAGAAAGAAAAAAATGCTACATTAAGATTCTCAGGTAGGAGATAATGGCATCAAAACCTATCAACTTATCTTGAATATGGAAAAGATGCATTTCAAAAATCGCACAAGCAAACAAAGACAGCAAAAAGCAACTGTGATCGGAGCATTCATATCATTGAATCAAACAAGATAATTTAAAATGAACTCCCCATAACAACAATACCAGATAAAAAAAGCTTTAAACCTTCGAATTAAAGCCCATAGTTCACATTTGACGAAAATAAGAACCGCTCAATTAGAAAACTACTCAAATGTCACTAACAGTAATAGAAATTAGAAAAAAAAATTAACTTTTAATCCGAAACGACCATGTATATATTGTGTCAAAACTGGGAAAAAACAATTTCCCCTAACAAAAATAGGAACCCCCAATACAATCCTATCTATATCATAAACCCCAAAAAAACAAACAACCAACCAAAGATAAACCCAAGATTAACAGCAACAGTTACCATCATCCCTCTTTTATTCAAGACTGCTCAGGACAATCCCTAGCAAAGTGCCCTTCATTACCACAATTAAAACATCCACCACTATTACCACCGCCAAACCTTCCACCACCAGTTACTCTTGCACTGGTGCAATCCCTAGCCAAATGCCCATACCCACCGCAGTTATAACAAGCTCCACTCCCACCCGGACAGTCCCTTGCCACATGCCCAAACCCTCCACAACTATAACACCCATTGTTATTCCCCTTCGTGCACCCCCTCGCAAAATGCCCACTGCTACCACACTTATAGCAACCAAAATCGCCACCGCGATTGTTGTTGTTGTTGTAATTATTGTAACTCTTACTACTGTTATTGTTGCAATCCCTCGCAATATGGCCAGGATTCCCACAATTGAAACAACCAACACCGTTGTTATTGTTGTTGCGGCGGCTGAAACCACCGGAGGTGGTAATGCGGCGTTTGATAGGTCCGCCACCGGGGGCAGTAACTTCAATAGCTTGGTACTTGTCTTCAGTCAGTAAAATAGTGAACTCAACGACGTCGTCTTCGTAAAGAGTACGGTAGCCACCGTCAGATTTTATGGCGGAGTGGTGAACGAAGAGATCTTTGTCGCCAACATCAGGTTTGATGAATCCAAATCCTTTCTTGTCGCTGAATCGAACCACCCTGCCGGTCGATCTCTCCTCCTTTGTCGCCGCCACAGCTGCCACTTGCTCCTCCGCCATCGATGATTGATTAAATCGAAGGAGAGAGACAACTTAGGGTTTTTTTTTTTTTTTTAGATCTAGAAGATTTACAAGGGCATGGGTGCCTTTATCGAGAGAGGAGAGTCCCTTAAATATAAGGAGAAGGAACCCTAATGGCCTGGTTAGGACAAATTTAAGAGTCTATTATGCACCGACCTTCGACCATTAGTTGTTTTTTATTTATTTTATGAACTTATAATTAAGCCCTTAATCACAAGAAACTTCTAAAACAAGGTATGCTTGCCATAGGAAATAGTGGTATTTTATGAAAATATTTTTCTCTAAAAGTCTTATAATTATTAGATATGTGAGAGCAATTTACTGGGATGTATTCATGTAGTATTAAAAAGATATATTGTAATTAAGTATGCTTACCATATTTAAAATATTGAAGTGGGTGTAGCAACTATGATGAAGTATGATTTAAAAAAAAAACTTTTTAATTTAATGTGATTGTTTGAGTGAAGGGATGGACGATGAGTAAAGTCATGTTTGTTTTTGTATTTTAAAAGTATTTTTTAAATAAATTAAAATATTTTTATTTTTTTATTTATTTTAAATTAATATTTTTAATATTTTCAGATCATTTTGATATGCTAATATCAAAATTAATTTTTAAAAAATAATAAAAAACTATTTCGATGCATTTCCAAGTAAAAAATACTTTGAAAAACAACCGTAATCATACTCTCAAACATATTTATTAGATGAAATTGCTTGATTAATGCAATTAAGGTTCTTTCTCATCATTTATTATTAAATTTTTGAGATTCAAAGGTCAAATTATATAATGGAAAGTAAATTTTAGTAAATTATATTATAAAGTAAATTTTAGTATGTTTCTAATTTCAAAATCTAAAAATATATCTAGTGCATTTGAAAAATTGATTACATTATAATATGAGTAATGTTATTCTTAGTGAAATTTAATAATATTATTTCTCAATTTCTAGAATGATTTCAACTTGGTTGAGTTTTTATTATTGTTAATTTATTTTTTAATTACCACTTTTTATATAAAAAAAAACCATTTTAAAAAATAAACATAGCAAGTTTTATTGGAAAAAGAATTTGTCACTAATTAAAAATTTTAAATAATTGATTTGTTTAAATATCAAGGATAAGGGATTGCTCATACAAAAAATTGATAACAATCACCCGAAATTATTTTATCCAAGGCATGTTATATTTGATGCAAGTCAAAACATATACATAATTGGTTTTTTTGTGTTGAGCTATTACAAGAAAAAAAATTAAATGTTGTCGGCTTTTCAGTATAGACATTACATATTGTTGTGGACTCATATAATGTCTTATTATTATTATTATTATTATTATTATTGTTATGTTATTGTTATTTGCTTTTGGATCTAGAGCTATATGGCTTCTCTATCACATGTTTTTATCCTTTTTTTGTGTGAGAGCAAATCATTTCCTACTTTTCATCTAAAAAGAAAAAAATATGTCTACTTCTCTCTCTGTTCAACTAGGATTTGCTAACTAATTGAGATAGGAAATGATTGATCATGCAATGAAGGAGAACAATATAGTGCATGGGATAGGGAAAAGAGGGAAAAGATAGAAAAAGAGTGGAATAGGGTTTAAGGGTATCACAATTTTTTTTATGAGGGTGGTGGTTTTTATGGTAATGTTGAAGACTCATTCATCATAACCTTATTTCACCAATAACATTGGCAAGGACAATCTAAACAACAACATGATGGGTTTGTTCTTATTATTGATTTTCCTTAAATATACACACACAATGGAAATAATAAATTTAATTTTTTTTAGAGTCCCAAGGTCTTGTTAAACAAATATAGAGTTGTTTAAAGTTTATGCGAAGATTACCTCAAATTATATATTCTTTTTTACTTTGAATATTTGTTTTAAGGCTAGGTTGTCACAAGTTACAAGTTGTTCAAATATTCTTCTTCAACTACTTTGAACTCAAAATAAAGGAAGAACTAAGAATGTCTTTGGAGAAGTAGTTAAATGGAGAAAAAGGTTGTAAAAAAAATAGTTAAAGAAAAAATAGACTTTGTGGGTTAAGATTAGATGAAGGCAATGGATGAGTTGGAGGCATAAAAAGCAATCGATCAGGACATGACATTTTATATAGGAAAAACAAACTATTAGGAAGAATTAACTATTACCTAAGCTAAACTAAACATGCGTTTGACAGATCTGGATAAACTTAAATAACAACTAAAAAAAAAATTAAGGCTGAATTATTTAACACAAGAAGACAACTAAAATCCATCAAGATCTGAGAGCTGAACTGAGCAGTAATAAGTTGAGGCAAAAACACTAAGAACTAAGCTAGCTAAGGAGAAGTTAAAGATTGAGTAGTTGATAGAAAGCCAAAATATGATAGAAAATCACAATCAAACACTGGATATTACTAATAACTACCTAAATAGAAACAATTTGATCCATACTAGAAGGATAAGGGAACTACAAGAGCAAATTGATCGAGCTGCTGCAAAAGTGTATTAGCTATGAGTGGAGGCTCGCCAAGTTGGAAGAGACATTATGAAATATCAAAAAAGCATGGATAACACCAATCTTTTCATAAAAACTATAACTAATAAAAGTAGTGCCTTTACTCTTGTAATAAATTAAAACAATTTTCCATTGTAAAAATTCTAGATGATTAATAAAAAAACTAAAACTCTCATTTTCAATTCCAAAAAA
The DNA here is from genome assembly GCA_018804465.1 of Populus tomentosa. Taxonomy (NCBI): domain Eukaryota; kingdom Viridiplantae; phylum Streptophyta; class Magnoliopsida; order Malpighiales; family Salicaceae; genus Populus; species Populus tomentosa. The sequence continues at coordinate 5,546,463 of CM031981.1, forward strand.
ATATGTGTATATGGCTGAAAGCCCAAATGATAAAAGGCTGAGTAGATCTCCTCCCGACATCATGACAATGATATCAAATTCTAGCTTGACCATATATCTAGGGTATGAAAACCATTTTTCACCTCAAAGAGCGAACCCATATCCAATATGCTACATCCATACTCATGTATTTTAGATATATGCTTATAAATTTCCATACTCTACATATCCAGGTGAAACATAGGTCCTCCATTTAAACGCATCTATAATACTCGATTGTATATAAGACAAATGAAAAAAAAAAAAAAAGCCTAGGTAGACACCCATCACCAAAAAGAGTTAGAAAGCTTGAAGGAGGATGTAACAAGGCTTACTAGTCTTCTCGAACAAGCTTTGAGGTCTAGATCTAGAGAATGAATATTTTCTCAACCAACATTTACAGCTTAGCTTTTGCCAATGCCTATAACTCCTTTCAATTCATCAAATATAGGGGCAAATATGATGTCACCTGAACCTTAACATACTGCTAATTTCTTATCCACTCAACCAGTATATCCAATAAGGATCCCCCATACTATTGACTTGACAATGGAGAAATCTCAAAGGGATAAAATAATGGAAGAAGATGGCCTAGAAAAACTGGTTGCTCTAGAAGAAAGAATGAGGGAAATCAAGGGGATGAACTTGTATAATCCTATAAAGGCCATTGAGATGTGTTTAGTGCCTACTATAGCCGTTCATAAAAAGTTTAAAGTGCTAGAGTTTGTTAGGTATACTGGAACTCAGTGCCTGATAACCCATTTTAAGACATACTACAATAAAATGGCTGAGGTAGTGTATGATGAGAAGTTGTTGATTCACATTTTTCAAGATAGTTTGAGTGATGCTATCCTTATTTGATATATGTATTTGGATAATACCAAGGTAAAAAGATTAAAGGACCTAATGGACGCCTTTCTTAGGCAATATAAATTCAATATGGATATGGCCCTAGATAGATCAAGTTTACAAGTTATGGAAAAGGACAACAAAGAGTTTGTAAGGGAATGCACCCAAAGGTAGCGTGAATCTATTGCACAGGTTAGCCTTTTCATTGCTGGAAAAAAAGATGATACATTTATTCTCCAACACTTTCAAAGCATCGTATTTTGAATATTTGGTTAGAAGCTTTACACATAATTTTTTCTGATTGGTTGTTATAGCTGAAAAGATCGAATAGGCCATTCGAATGGCTAGGATTATAGACTGTAATGAGAAAAGGGATTTTATTGGACGAAGAAAAGAAGCTAAAATTCGCAATGTTGAAAAAGGAGGTAAAGGAAAGAAGAAAACCTACCAAGACAACTATAGCTTCAAAACAATTGCACATACCCCTTCCATATCCAACATAAATTTTGCCTTCCCATTTCCTAAAAATCAAACAAACATAAAAAATAACCCAACAAATAACAAGACCAACAACACCTATTGCCCATGAAGAAATTTCCATGCAAACCAAAATTAACTTTCACCGCTACCGTTACCGTTACCTCTTAGTAAAATGTACTAAAGGCTGCTCAATATTGGCTAAGTGGTTCCTGTTCCTTTAACACCTTTACAGCCACCATTCCTTCATTGGTACAAATACGATAAAAAATATGAATACCATGCCAGTGTCACCAGTCACAATATTGATGGACGTGTTGCATTTAAAAGAAAAGTCCTTCAACTCATCAAAGTCGGGCAAATTTCCTTTAATGAATCTCTGAATGTGAACTCAAACCCTCAACTAAACCATGCTTTTGGAAGTGGAATGGTTAACACCTTGGAGATAGGAAAGGAAGGTAAAGCAATTCTAAGGGTAACAATGAAGAGATTGTATGGGATATTGAGACAAGCTAGGCATCTCAAAACACCAATCAAAATGCAAGTTGTAAGAGATGCAAATGAATACTGTAACTCTCATTAGCATTGTGGACATAATATTGATTATTATGAAGAGTTTTATTCTAAGGTGGAAGACATGATGACATTTAGAGTTTTGAGATTGGTTGGACCTAAGAAAAATGACCTCATGGGAACGGTGACTGGTATTAACAAAAAAAGTTAAAGTTTATAGATATCAACCAACTAAAAGGGGACCCCTAAAAATGATTCTGACCAAGCTTGCAAATACATCTAGTGGAAGCTATAATGCCCTACCTCTTAACTATGATTATTCCTTTTATAACACGAATTCTGCCTCTATTTTCCATGTTGAAATATGAGGACACTTAGAGTGGGAGGTGCTTTACTCCTGAAGAGGTGGAGGATCATATGAAAGCCAAAGGAAAGAATGAAGTGGAATTAACAAAAATAGATGGGGTTAATAAACCAATTAGTGATGAAGAGGCTAATGAATTTTTGAAGTTAATGAAGCATAGTGAATATAACGCGGTGGATCTATTGAAGAAGACACCCGCTATGATTTCTTTGTTGTCATTAGTGTTGAGTTCATAATTACAAAAAAAAGCACTTTAGAAGATTCTTAACGAAGCATAAGTTTCTCAAGATATTACACAGGATTCCATAGAACATTTGATGGGAAGGATTTAAGCCACCAACTACCTGTAGTTAACTAATGACGAGCTTGATCTTAAAAGGATTGGTCATAACAAGCCATTGTATATCACGGTAAAATGCAAAGATTGTGTGATTGCCAAAGTACTCATAGATAATGGTTCTGCTCTAAATGTGCTGCCAAGACATGTACTTGATAAAATTCATGTTGATGCCTCTCATATGAAGTCGAGTACAATGATTACTAGAGCATACGATAGGTCGCTAAGGTCAATTATTGGGAATATTGATGTTGAACTGATAATTGGCCCTAACCGTTCCAAGTAACATTACTTCTTTACATCAGTGGGTTAAGTTTATCATCAATGAGAATTTGGTGACGATAAAAGCTTAGGAGGCTCTGTCTAAGATGAGGTGTGTTGATCCCTTACATAGAAGTTAAGGAAAGTAAGGATGGAAATCTGCATGCATTTGAGGTTGTAAATGCCGAATGAGTAACTAAAAATACAACACGAAGAATGCTGGAGATTTTTAAACAACAAAAATGGATGTTAAATACTTTTTGAAGCATGAATTAACATTCCAACTTGACCCTACCACATGAATGCTTGGGAGGGTTAATATGATAAAAATGAAGTGTGTTGATAAGAGGTTTGCCTTAGATTTTAAGCGTGGAAAGATAGATTTTAAGATAAAGATCCCATCGATTCATGTAATGTTTCAACAACCCACACATGTGATAATGGATGAAGTGGAGAGACTACGAAAAGAATTTGATGGGGCTAATATCAACTATCTTGAGAGGATCAACGAATAAAAAGAGTAAATGACCAATAATAGCTGCACATATATGATCAATAAAGCCACCGATTAGTGAGACAGGTTTAGATTCAGGAAGCCAATAGACTGGTGAGTTTGATTTAATAAAGTTATGGTAATAAAATAGTAAATGACCAATAACAACTGCACACATATATGATCAATAGAGCCACAGACAAAGAAGAGGAGCAATAAGAATGAAACCTAAATGGCACATCATCAACATTTAACTAGAAAATCCATAAAAGGCCCCATATTCAGAAGAAACCTTAATCTACCCAAAAAAAAAAAAACAGTCAAGCATTGAATAGTTGAAAAGACAGGAAACGCAACAACGCGTGACTGCAAGCAAAAATAAGCAAATGGAACAACACCACAAATTTCCGCAGCCAATCACACCCTTGCTCAGATGGTTTGTGGCTGTCGCGAAAAGAACAACACATTCATAATTAAAAAAGCTCTCTGAGTCCATGGTATGATGAACAGTGAATCATCCAGCTCCCTTGTTTTTTATTTTTATTTTTATTTATTTTTATTTAATTATTCTTATTAAGGGATTTGATTAAGCTTCATAAATCCCTCTTTGGCATCTGAAGTTCAAAAAACCATAATGATATACTGGCCTAGTCTCACTATTAAAAATGAACTTACTGAGTTCCAAAGGAAGTTTTAGTTTAGTGAATATAACAACTACATCAATTGTCAATAATAAATGAATATTATTTATATTTATGTTTATAAATATTATTTAAAATTCCTTTTAAATATAAACCTAAATCTATTATTTTGTGCAAGAAAAAATTACATCAAATAATTTTATAGAAAAAACTAAGTAAATACAAAATTAGAGTTAACACTATAGTCTTAGCAAATCCTTCTTTTCTAAATAAAGATTTAAGAATTTCTCACCTGTGGTTCATGTGGATTCCTGTTAGAGATCGGATAATTGAATGATTTATAATTGACAACAATTCAAATTAAAAAATACATTCAAAGCTGAAAAGAAGTATAGATTTTTTTTTCACTTTGCATGCTCATTTATGTGAAGTGCCAAAGTATATTCCAAAGTTAAATTAATGAACAATGTTATGAAATATAGTTTAGTTTATAGTTATAAAAATTAATAAGAACAATGACTAAATTTAACTAAAAAAACTAGATCCTTTTTATGTTTTTATTGTTAAAAAATGCATAAAAAAATTAAATTGCCCCCCCTTTTTTTATAATTTTTACGTATCAATATTTAAAAGTTAAGAAAAGAAAAAAGAAAGTCATCGAAAAAGGTTAAGGAGCAATAAAGTGTTCAGACAATGATATTTTATCCGTAAAATATCATTATTTTTGTCAATAAGTTTATTTTAAAGGCGAGAGTTTAATGAAAAATGACACTTTGTCTCTTCTATTAAAAACAAAATAATTTCAAATGAATGATATGTTGTTTGTTATTATTTTTTAAAAAATTAGATAATTGAGCTTATCCTTACAAATATAGACACGTATAACTTGTTTGTTAAATAACACTTAACATTTTTTTCCCTTTTTTAATTTTAGAATAAAACTATATCTAAGTAAATTTATTAAAATGATATTTCAACAATTATCCATTTTTTTCATAGTTTTCAAAAAGATTAGAGCTTTTATGGTAATATTTAAGATTTTTATGAATAATTATAAATCAACATAATATGTTGAGTTTTTTTTTTTAAATTACTTATTAATATTTAATAAGAATAAAATATCTATTTTATTTTTTAATAATTTTTTTAAATTTTTTTTATGAAATTTATTATTTTAGATTTATTCATATAAGTACATAAAAATGATCAATTCATGAACATATTTTTCAATGAAACTCACTTTCATGATCATAATAAATTTTTATTTGAAAAACAATGCTTGTAATAAAAAGAAACATATTTTTATAAAAAATAATTGAATAAGATAAGAGAGTTTTTATTTAAAAGATATATTTTTTTCCTCTTTAATTCAAATAAAGTAATTAGAATTTTTAAGAATATTTTTTTAATTGTTATTTGTCCTATATTATGTTGCTAATAAAAAAGACATGTCATTATATATATATATATATATATATATATATATATATATATATATATATAAAGTTACATGAATGAGCTGAGAATACAATCTTGACTAAAAAAATATATTTGTCTCCAGAATTTTAATAATTTCCTTTCTTACTGATATTTGTTTTAATTTTTATATAATTAAATAAAAATATATTTCAAATGCACCATGATTCCTTAAGGAATAACAGCTCCTGTCATTTGTAAATGCATGCTATGACATTACATTCCCTTCATTCATAAAAAAGGAAAAAGAAATTTTTAGCCAAAAATTACGAACATGCATCTTATCTATCTACAACAACGCAGCAGGAGGAAGACGATTGCTTGTAGTAACCAAAAAAGAGGAAATATTTGTACAAGTAATCACATCAATAGACCTCCACATTCCATTGCCCTGCTTTCTTCAAGCTTCTTTTGTACTCAAGCCAGTCAATTTCTGCAGAATAGAGCAAAAAACCAAAGATGGTATTGGAAGCATGTTTCATATAAAGCAGAAACCATCAGTGTGTGTGTGTGTGTGTGCAGAGTGGTTTGTAATTATTTCTCACCCTCTTTAGCAGCCAATGACACCATTATATCATCAATCCCCTTCTCCATTCCTTTCAATCCACACATGTAGACGTAGGTGTTGTCTTTCTTTAGTAATTCCCATAGCTCTTCTGCATATTCTGCCATCCGGGTTTGGATGTACATTTTTTCACCTTTGGCGTTGGTTTGCTCTCTACTTACCGCAAAGTCTAGCCTGAAGTTGTCAGGGGCTTTCTCCTTCATCTTCTCGAATTCCTGTCCATAGAATAGAGGCCGGTGCCATTAGCATTTCAAGGTTTCGTTTCCATAAGGTCTGGGAGTAATTAATGTAAGATTAGTGAAATTATTTGTTTGCCTCACCTCCTTGTAAAGCAATGAGCTACTTGTTGGGACTCCCAAGAAAAGCCATGCCAAACCATTGAACTGCAAATCATTGCAATCAATAACTGAGTTAATTCTATGATAATTATCAGCAAACGAAATCCTTGCATTCTCAAGAAAAAAAGAGTGGCTTTTGTTTTACCTTGTAGTCATCATGCTTCTCAAAGAACATTTTCCACAAGAATGATCGGAAAGGAGCAATACCAGTTCCAGTTGCAAGCTGCAGGTTCAATACTAAAATGCATAAGAAACTTGGATTGAGGAATAGTTCAAATGGATAATATTCAACTTGCTTTATATAGAAAAAGGGGATGATACCATAATGACAGTGGCATTGGGATCTTTAGGCATGAGCATTTCTTTCCCAACTGGTCCTGTAATACTAACTTCAGCTCCAGGTTTCAAGTCACCTAAAATGTAATTCATTTCATTACTGGGATGTTAGATGAGGCATCTTGATTCACTGTTCTTACTTTATCACAGCCCTTCTTTTCATGATACATGCCAACGATCTTGATACCAAGCTACTTCCTTTTAAACTTAAACACAAACAAAATGCTTTCATATAGATATATATAAAGTCTCTGATCATTCAGCCTTACACAAGAAATTTGAGCAAACTCCTTTTACAATTTCTCCTTGGTCATTGGTGTACACAAGCCTCTTCACACACAAAGAAACCTGAACAAGGATGAATCATCCCCACCGAAATGTGTTAAACTTAATCCTGACATCACTAACAAAAAGGATAGCAAGTGGAACATCATGACAATTAATTGAGCTTGCAAAATTGGCATCTGGTGAACATTCATCAATTTTTACTTAAACTCAACATCTCTTTGAGAATACGTTAGAAACTAATATGTGGAAAGAAAAATATGAATCGGAAATTGGACGAAAAACTCACAGTTTTGGAGTCTCCAAAGTCACCGAGAGCACTGCTAGCAATTGAATATAATCTTAGTTTATGAGGCTTCCCATTCTTATCAATACCATCTGGAATCACTCCAATTGATTGCCCTTCTCTATAGGGCACCTCTCCTAAACCACCCCAGTAAACCAATCAGCCCAACAAGATCATTTCATATGTACTAATGATTCAGCTAAAACAAAAATTAAAAAAAGGAGGAGATTGCTTTGTTAGATTTTCATTACATCATATCAACATTCAGCGGCTTGATTCCTCAACCACACTTGCATGTAAAACGAATGGACAATTCAGCAATTATACATTTTCCGTATCAATCAACCTTAAAAGATTGGCAGACGACTTAGCTAGATGAAAGTTGAAGGGCATACGTACATACCTTCAGTGCTGAAGACCATGTGCCAGGTTTCACCAGGAGCATCATCACCAGTGATCTTAGTGTTCAAAAGACATCTTCCAATGTAAGGGTTCTTAGGCTTGAACTTGTTAACAACCACTCCCTCCTCATTTTTCTTTGATACCTTCTCAACCTTAGCTGGAGCCTCTGTTGTAACTTGAGCTCTAATGGAAATCACTCTGCCACTAGCAGACACATCCCTGAAGTGAACTGGCACCTGAAGAAATAGCCGACCCAAAAAAAAAACAAAGAAAACCTCGGATAATTAAGCTCCCTGTAAAACATGAGGAGTGCTATGTCAAAAGAGGCAGTACCTTTCTCAAGGTGATTCTTTGTGGGGCAATGAGGATGGTTCTTGAAGGAAGAGAAGTAGACTTGGTTGAGGAAGGAAAAGAGACCGCAGCAGTCACTGCAGCTGCCATGGTTGAGATGGTGGTTGTGAAGAGAGGGAGGTTTTATCAGTGGAGGAAGCGAGAAACCGAAGAATGCAAGTATTATGGCTTGTTTTTTTTCTTTTTTTTTGGGGGGGATGATGGGATTTGAATGGATGAGATCTTGAAGCAAATGCAGTGGCTGATGTGAGGATAAGCTGTCTGTGCAACGTATGACTCCAATTATCCTTTTGCCACAAAAGTCTGCCTGCCACTATCTTCGTTTCGATGTAATGGATTCAGAGCAACGAGGCCTCCCAACCCAACAAAAGTGAAAATATATGACTTCTGTTGCTAATGGGCTAACTACGGTTTAAATTATTGCTCCCTTCAAGATGTGAGGGGGACACGCCACTCCATTAAAATAAAAAATATTTTTATTAAGGAGAAAAATAAAAATAAAAAAGGATTTTTTAATCCAAATTTCCTTTTCTTATTCATTTATTTCTTTAATAAAAATACTTTTTATTTTAAAAAAAAAAATATCATGATTGAAAAGCAAGTTTTAATAAAAAAAAATAATGATTTCATAATCTTAAGGCCGCTGTAAGAAAAAAAAAAATAATTAATTTGATAAAATAAAATAAAAATTACTAATAAAAAATTAGATATTTTATTCTCATTGAGTATTCATGAATATATTTAAAAAAAAGTTTTGCATATTAGGTTGCTATATAATTATTTATAAAATCAATGTTAATGTTACCATCTATAGCTCTTTTCTTACTTGAAAATTATAATATAATTAGATAATTTCTAAAGAAATAATTTTATTTAAAAATAATTTAATCTCAAATAAAAAAACAAAAAAAAAACCTAATGGACCATTTAAAAAAGGCTAGACATTCGTACATTGCCTAAAAAAAAAGCTCTTGTGTGCGTGAGCTTAGAAAACCAAGCCTGGTATTTTTTTAAATGAGAGAACAACATGTCATCCGTTGAGGTTCTGTGAATGGATGACGTTTCATCTAGTAGAACAAATTTCAGTCATTGGAGATGATTGAAAAATTAGGGTTTGATATGTAAGATCTTTAAAATCTAATTTTCAACTTATTTTAACCTAAAAATATTCTTAGAAACCTCAATAAACCTATTGTAATTGATTTTGACTCCTCGTTTGGATCAAATTATCTTTTTTTAAAAAGACTAAAATTTCTATAAGAAAATATATTTGCAATGCAATTCAGTCAATTCTCAGCCATTTTATGATTTTCATTCCTTTTAGTTATCATTTTTTAAGTTAGAAGTATTGAAAAATTGAAAAGAGAAAAATGAATATTTTGTTTTGTAGAATATTCTCTTTTTTATTTGGTAATATATAAACTTGAATACACCTCATCCTAGACAATGCTGGCAAGATTCTCTATCGGCTTCAAATTGGAGAGGTAGACAAACAAGTATCAAGCAATGTTGGAGGTGTTATTTCCTAACTACTCGAGCTATAATTTATGTGGTAGGTGATACCGAGACAATTGGAGTAGCCGAAGAAGAATTTCATTCAATTTTGGAGGAAGAATTGGAAGGTGCAGGTAATGTCCTCATTGTTTGAGTAATGCTCTCAAATCTATCAGGAGGTGCTATCTTTGTTCAAGCAAGTTTCAGAACAGGGATAATCTCTTATTTTATTTGATTAACGTCAGTGTTTAAACTAGTTTGAGTGCAACTCGACTAATCCTACGAGTCTTAAAATTAACTATCATATAAACCTCCAATGATTCTGAGAGAACTCAAACTCGTGATTATTGAAAAGTAAACCCAAAACTTGACTAGTTAAGTCACCCCTTAATATTAAAGCTAGCATAATCTTAGGCACACAAATACTAGAGTGAAAAGTGTTATAATCTCAGGAGAATGAAGCCAAAAACACACCCTTTCATTCCATGGAAACATTGTGCATTTTGCTAAAAATATAGTTCTTTATCATCTTAGAAACATGCCAAAGAAATACACCATTGCGGCCCATGTAACAATTGTACTTTCAACCATAAAAGGACGTCCTTTTCAGGCTTTATTTCTTACTGCCAACTTTATCTATTTTCCCACACAAAAAATATAGTCCTTGTACCTTGTTTATAGTTGTAGACTGAAGCTGAAAAAACACTCTTTTTTCCCATTTAGCTACTGTAAAATAACCAGAAGAGAATGCCCTCTTTAAACCTGGAATCTTGTTGTACACATATGACAAAAACAACCCAGCTGGCATATGGTAAAAAATCAAAGGAATGCAAAACATGTATTAAGAGAGAGATGCTCTGAAAATATACATATAATTAAGAATAAAGAGATTCAAAATCCTTTACTTGTGTGGTTCAAGGGGTAGTTATACCCTTAAAGGAATTGGAGGGTAATTTTTATTTTAGTGAGTCATATGTTTTGTTCCATCCAATCTACCCAAGTAACTGCAACCATACACCCATATTCCACTAAAATATAATTTTAGATATGTATGGCTCGTGAGGCCCATTTCCTCCCATACCAAGGGTGCAAAGGTCAGGAAAAATCCTAGGTTTCAAGTCCCCGCTTAGAAATCGGGTTTAGGGCTTAATAGCGTGCCAAACCTGCATGTTAGGGCTTGCAACATGCTAGGCCCACCTGTTGGGGCTTAACAGCGTACCAGGCCTAGAATTAGGACTGGCACGTGCCTGTTAGTGCGCTCAGGCCAAGCACACACTTGCCACTAGGCATAGGCTTAACAAAGAACCATGCCCAACACGTGTGAGTTTGGAAAACTGCACCTATGGAGAATGTTCTTAGCAATGTGCCAGGCCTAGGCACTAGCTTTTGGGGTTCGACTAGGCTGGTTCATGCCAACCTAATTTTCCCGTGAGATTAGGGGCTCCAGGTTTGCGTGCTTTCTTCAAGCTGATATTTTTGGAAAAAATAATACAAAAAATACTGATAAAAATCTTGATCCATCAACCATGATCTTGCAAAGGGAGGGAATTCTAGATCTTTCCTTAAGGCTTATAAAAGAGAGGCTAAGATTTTGGTGAAAGGTAAATAAGAAATACGAAAAGAGACAAAGGAAAAAGAAACCAAATTAAGAGGGAGGACAAACAAGAAAAGAGCATAGAAAATAAAAGAAGTCAAGAAAGAGGAAGTTTATTGTGAGAGTAAAAAAGGAGTTGGTTGGAAGAATAATTCAAAGGAAGGAGCTTTTTAGGTCTATCAAGAGAATCCGTTAAAAAAAAGAGAAAAATAAAATTTAAAGAAATAAGAAAAGAGTAAAAAAAACTAAAAGACGAAACCGATCTTTTATCACCAAGCAGAGTGCTGCAAATCAACTCAAGCTTGATCTTATGTTTCAAATAGTCAAAGCCAAAGAAGATAATGATTCTGCCAAAAATGCTCATCTTACACAAATCTTGTAGTTTGTTGCTCCAAACTCTTACACCCTTTTTATTTGTTCTTATATATATATATATATATATATATATATATATATATATATATATAATGTCACATTTAGCGCCCTTGTAGTTATTTGGAGGGTTGTACTAGCTTCTTAATGCGTGTTAGAATTAGAAGGACATTTCTTTCAATCAAGGACTTAAATTGAAGAGAATTTTAAAATAAAGAGCCAATTTGGTTGAAATCACATAATTTGAACAACCAAGCATCATAGTGTAGTGCATGCCAAAATACAAAGACCCAATTGAGAATGAATATGGGAAAAATTAAAAAGAATTCCAAAAATAAAGCATAATTCCATACTAAATTGAATATCCCTAAAAACTGAGGATTGAAATTAAAAGCATGCTGAAATACTAGGATTAATTTAGTTTTCTCCAAAATGGCTTCGTTTCATTTGTTTAAAAGGAATCATAATTTTAGATACCAAATGACGTGTCACCCAGGCTAACACTTAAAACAAAAAATGACCTATTGTCTAGCATGTTCTTCCCCTTTCTATAATTGTAGTTTTAAAGAAAAAAACAACGGAATAGCTAATTTTATCCACTTTGATCTCTCCCAAATCATATTGTTTTTTATACAGAAAAAAAATATCCACTAATACCCTGCCATCCCCTCTGCAATCCCAACAAAACCTTTGACAGCTCTGGATCCCCTGTAATGTCATGACAAAACCCCTGCCCAAACCAACCTTTTTAACAACTTTGATCCAATACAAGTTTAACTGGGTTTTTTTTGAAAGGTGGAGATCAATGTGGTTTGTTTGAAGGGCTGAGATTTGTTTAAAGGGAAAGGGTTTGAAATGTTCTCTGACTCTCTATACATGTAGCCCTAAAATATATCAAGAACAACAACAAATTGAGAGGAGAAAAAGACAACGAAGAGAAACAAAAAAAGAAAGAGAAAGGAAAAGAAAGATTAGGGTTTTTTATCGTTATTTTTTTAATAGATTGGATTGGATTTGAGTTTCTCATATATAAGGATATTTTTGTTAGTCTATATATAAATATCTGCTTGAAAGATGATGGGAAAATAAAATATTAAGCTAATACCCCGATACATTATAGCAAGTTAATTGGCTAATTACATAAAGAATGTGATGATCCAGCCAAAACCTAGTTCCAATTCTTCAGGTGATCCACAAAGGTGGCTACAAATCTGGTTCACAACATAAAAACTACTACTCAATATCACTTGAATTGTAAAAATGGAATTTATTTATCAAGCCCTAATTATATTATTCACACCCAATTGATGACAAAAATATTTGATAGCAGATCTTAATCAACCAATCTTAATGAAAAGTGGCAAGCATTTTTCCTGCCATGAATTCTTTGCAATCAAACAGATTCTAAACTCCTCACGGGTAGTTTTGTATCCTGTCATTGCTAAAAGGAAATAATGTAAATGGTTTTGTAACATTTGCCACCACATTAGAAGAATCTATCTTTATGGATTCCACATTCTTGTCTATGATTTGGTCTCTACAAATGGGACAACTTGAAGTTCTTAATGATAGCCAGTGATCAATACAGTCCTTATGGAACATGTGCTTACACCTAGGCAAGAACCTTATGGACTCCCCATGAACATAATTATCCAAGCAAATCGCACAGTCTCCATCAGAAAATATGAATGAAGAAGAAGATTCTGATGATGATAATTGTAGCAATGTTATGGTTGAGATTGAGGGTGGTGTCTGTTCTCCAAAGATAAAAATCGGTAGGGCTACAAGTTCCTGGTGGGTTTGTGTATTAGGTTCATAGGAACATGAACTGGATGTTGTAGGACTTTGCTGATTATTGGAAGACAAATTTATTAAACTAATAGAACACTTGCAGTTGGAAACAAAAGAGAGGATGACAAGAGCTAAAATGACACCATAAGTTATGCCAATACCCATGATGTAACAATATTATTCGATAGTTTCACCACATTTAACTAGTGTTTTACCCATATATATATATATATATATATATATATATATATATATATATATACACACACACACCTTGATATTCTTTGTTTTATGTTTTGAAGGCATTTTTGGATGAAAGATGCAAAAAGGAGTAAATTGGAGGTAATTGACAGATTTGATGTCTAGTCAATGTTTTATGCAGAGCTTAAGTTCTAGAGGTCGAAATGAAGTGATTCCAGTAGAACTAAAAAGCTAACATCCATACCTTTCTGGAAATTTAATGCAAGAAAAATAAAAAGAGAAAGATCATGGAAATCACATCCTTCAAAGTCAAATCTCACAGTCTGCCAATGTTGACCTTTGCCCATTCAAAATTCAATATTTGGAGCACAGAAGTCCAATTGATGCAAAATAAATTTTTTTGGATTTTTGACTTAAATACCTATCAACACTTCAAAATTCAGCCAAAAAAGATATCATATAAGGGAGATATTAATTTTCAAATATGACAGTTGAATTCTGCCAACAAACAGGTCTCGTGAAGAAACATGTCCAAATTATATTTCGAAGCATCTAAATCGGTGTCCAAGTTTTTATTTCAGCAATTTAGCTCCTCTAAGTCAAATCTTGAAGATTTAATGCAAAGCTATTTCTCCTTTTTAGAAAAATAGTTGTTGAAGTACTTAAATGTAAATTGTCAACTTAAGGGAGGGCTATTTTGTAAAATAGGAACTAGGGTTTCTTAGCATATAAAAGAAACGAGAGATGAGAAAGAGGGAAGAAAAGGTGCAACAGCCAGAAGTGAAGAAACACAAACTCTCCTATCTACAAACCAAAAATAATGCTTTCTTCTATCTTTAGGGGTAGTTCTTATATAGATATGTAAGGCTAAGCTCGTTTTCTTGGTTGCAAAGACACAACAAACCTTCGGATTTCAAGAACCGTGAGATTTATTCTTCCTTTTATTTTCAGTTTATATTATGAATGAGTATGATTGTTTTCCTATGCATATTTTCTATGATTGTTATTGATAATTGCTAGAGTGGACTTTAAATTATTATTGTAAACAATCTATTGCTAAGTTTGAAATCAAAATTGGAGTTGAGATATATGAACTTGTGAAGCAACTAAGCTTGATAATTATGGCGGAACTATATTATTAAACTTAAGGAGAACACTCAAACAAAGGAACATAAGCCGTAGACAGCTTGATTGTTAAGAGATCAATCAATTTATCTAGTTTTTGGGGCTGCCATTGAACTAAATCATTAATGCGGACATTGTGATTATTTGTTGGTTAGGGTTAATTATATGGCAGATCCATTAATTAACCAACATTAAGAAAAGATAAAAATTCAGAATATAAATTGAAGTTTCGTTTCAAGGATCAGTTCTAATTTCCATTGGTGGATGTGTGCTTGCGAACAAGGTTTATTTTCTTGATAAATTTCAGTTTCAATTGATTTTGTTTGCTAGTTTAATTTCTTTCATAGTTTAGATCATCACAAATCAAAACCCCCCTATTGCATAATGTATAACATAAAAATCTAAACTAAATCTTCCTCGTGGGATCGACCCATTGCTTGCTCTATAATATCTTGTGTGTTGTGTTTTAAGCTATGATAATTAATTTGTGCGACCGCGACATCGCAACAACCCACAAATGATCCTCCTTCATCTGCTCTTTCCTCTTGTCTTAGCAAATTAGCATTCAACATATGTCTTCAAAAACAATGAATTTGATCCATTATAATGGTGAAACCCTAATGGGTTGTTGGTGAATTTGGCATTCTTGTCAATTGTTATTATTTATGGAAGAGACATGAATAGTGGGCAACAAACACGGAAGTCGGTGAAGCTTCCATGCAGCTTCCTGGAAAGTTCATATTTAACCTGTCATTAATTATTACGAAATGTATTAAACAATTTTTATGTTGTTAAACTCTTCTGCCCTCCAGTTGTTTTCTTCTAATCTTAAAATATAAGTAGGAAGCTGATTGGAATCCACATATTACGTTTCTATATATCCATACTTAATTTATGACTAAACTACTAAGAAAATTTAAATATTTATATTATATCTAATTAAATCCATATTTTCTCGATTCGTAGCTATTGAAAAAAAAAAACTTACTCATTAGTGTAGGATTGGAAAAGTATCTATCCGATTTACATAAAATTATCATCTCTAACTATAAATTTAATTTAAGATGTGACATATAAATATATTTCCATAGTTACCATATTTGCCATTCACTTCTAAGAAAAATAATAAACATTTCGTACTAAATGTATGGTTGATGTTCATGTCCACCTTGATATTGGATTCTTTAAAATTTACCGTCTATAATAAACAGGGATGGTTATGGGTGCATTGTATTTCCACTATATTCATATTCTACCAACTATAAAAAATTTAAATATTCATTTCTTATCTATAAAATTACAAAAATCTATATGGATATTCATTATACTATATATTATTTAATATAAAATAAAATAGTAATGTGTGTGTATTAAATGGTGAAATACTTGCCCAAATATTGATACTTTATTCATTAGCTATCGTGTAATGTAAGTATCTACAAAAACCTACTCATTAAGGTTAGATCGGATGAGTTTGTATCAGATTTAAGTGAAATTATTATTGCTTATTCATGTTAGTCATCACATTGGAATTCATTAACATTTACCAATAATAATTGGCAGAGATGGTTAAGAGTACATTATATTTCCACTTTATTAATACCTTACCCATACATTATTTATAGATTTTTTTAAAATACATATGGTTATCTATTATGGAATCACTATTTATTATTCAACATAAAATAAACTAGTAACAAGTAAATTCAAGGGGAGGCGAGTGTGTGTATGTGTAATAAATGGCAAAACATTTATTCAAATATTGATATTTAATTCATTACCTATCAGGTAATGTAACTATCTACAAAAGCTAACTCTTTTAGATCATATCGGATAAGTTTATATTGGGTTTAAATGAAATTGTCATCCTTAACTATAAAAATGATTCAAGGCATGGTAGATACAAATATGTTTACATGGTTATGTACTTGGCAATCACTTATAAGGAAAATAATATGCACTTCCTTATAAACCAAATGTATTGTTGATGTTTATACCTAAAATGACATTAAATTTTATTAACATACCAATAATAATGGGCACGGATGGTTATGGATACATTGAATTTGCACTATATTGATACCCTACTCATAATCAACAAAAAAACTAGATATCCATATATTATCTATAGATTTTTTAAAATATATATGGATATCCATTATCCAATTACTATTTATTATTCATCATAAATAAAATAGTAACATATATATATATATATATATATATATATATATATTTCATGGGGGTGTGAGTGTCTATATATATAATAAATGGCAAAACTTTTATCCAAATATTGGTATTTTATTCATTACATATCGAGTAGTGTAAATATTTACAAAAACTTTCAAATTAGATAAGTTTGTATTGGATTTAAATGAAATTGTTATCCCTTGCTATAAAAATGATTCAAGGCATGACATATACAAATATGTTTGTATAGTTAAGGTGCTTGGCAATCACTTATAATTTAAATAATAGGCATTTTCTTATAAACTAAATGTGTTGTTGAGGCTCATGCCTATTTAATATTGAGTTTCCTTAATGTTTACCAATAATAATGGGCAGTGATTGTAAGCCTCGAGTTATTTATAGTAATAAAAATTAATAATAAGAAGGGTTAAAGTTTACATTACATATTAATGCAAAAAATTCTTTACTTTCAGGATACATTTAAAGAAAAAAATGCAAAGAAAAAACTTGAAAATGGGTAAGGATGGGTGATTTTAGCTAGGATTATTTAAGAAACAATAAAGAAAAGAGAGAGCAAGGGACTTCAAAAAAAAAAAAAAAGGGTTTCATTAAGAGAAAGTGGGAGCTTGAGGAAGAAGAAGGTAAATAATAAGCTGGGCAATACAGTGACCTTGAATCGTGTCCAATACACTTAGGTATGTTGTTTTTAAGCAACAATTTCATAATTAATTATATTTTTGGCATAACACTTAGAAATTCCTAATATGTGAGGAAGTTAGGGTTTATATTAATATTGTCCTTGTGCAAATTAATTAGGTTTCTTGTGCTTATTGATGATGATGTTGAGTTTAGAGTTTGTTATTGAAAGAAAAAAAAATGTGTTGGAGAAAAAAGAAATAGCTTAAGTGGTCGGCCATAGAAGAGAAGAATCTTAGGAAAGGGAGGTGTGGTTTTTATGGAAGGATAGAATAATGAAGGGTGTAAGGGAGTGTTTTTTGTGTGTATAAATTATTGAAATGGGTGTGAATGCTATAACATATAAGTGAAAGAAAGTAAAACAATGAAATTGTAGGGAAATATGCCATGAAAAAGGTTACATTTAAGGTGTTCATATTGTGTAATTGTTATAGAAGAATAATTATATGTATTTATGAACAAGAACAAATTATGCTAAAGTTGTTGTTATTGATATGTAAAGCTTTGGAAAGGAAATAAATTTTGTTATATGAGGAATGGTAAATAGGATAAGAGATTGAATGATAAATTAAAAGTTAGGGTTATAAATGGAAATCATATAAAATATGTTGAAGATATTATTGGAATGTTTATATGAAGAAAGAAAATACATATAATATTAAACTTGAATTATACATTGTGATAAAGGAAAACATTATTGGTTTGACAAACATGGATGTCTTCCATTAAATGTTAAGAGAAATATCCATAATTGGGACTTTAGCAAAAGTAGCTCGTTCACCAGGAGTGACAAGTAAGTTTTTATCACCATCAAACTATTAAATTCTATTATTGAAGTGATTTCCTTAAATTGTTAAATTGTGGAAAGAAAGAGAATTGAAATATATAATTAACTTGATGTCCTGTGAAGTTAGAGATTAAAGGCATGGAAAATATAACTTAGTTGTCTATGTACTTAGAAATGTAAGGGTTAGATAATTAACTTGATTTCCCATGAAATCAAACATTAAGGGCATGAAAAATATAATTTAGTTGTCTGTGTATTCAAAAAACTAAAGGTTAGATAATTAAATTGATCTCCATTGAAGTTGAAGATTAAGGGCATGAAAAATATAACTTGGTTATACGTGTACTCAGAAAACTAAGGGTTAGATAATTAACTTAATCTCTCGTGAAGTCAGAGATTAAGGACATGGAAATTATAATTTAGTTGTCCATGTACTCGAAAAACTACGAGCTAGATAATTAACTTAATCTCTCGTGAAGTCAACGATTAAAGACATGGAAAATATAACTTAGTTGTCCATGCACTCGAAAAAACAAGGACTAGATAATTAACTTAATCTCTTGTGAAGTCAACGATTAAGGGCATGGAAAATATAACTTAGTTGTCTATGTACTCGAAAAACTAAGGGCTAGATAATTAACTTAATCTTCCATGAAATCCGAGATAAGGGGCATGGAAAATAAAACTTAATTGTCTATGTATTTAAAAACCTAAAGACTAGATAATTAACTTAATCTTCCATGAAGTCGGAGATAAAGGGTATGGAAAATAAAAATTAGTTGTCTATGTATTCAGAAAACTAAGGGCTAGATAATTAACTAAATCTTACTTGAAGTCGAAGATTAAGAGCATGAAAAATATTACTTAGTTGTCTGTGCATTTGAAAAACTAAAGGCCGGATGAATTAACTTAATTGTCTGAAAAATCAAGAAGCTATAAATTAAGGGTGAAAGATCCATTAATTGTCCTCAAAATTAGGAATGGAAATAAAAAATATGAAAATGGCAAGTAAAGGGTTAAATTGTTCTTGTAAGTGGTGATGATCAAGTATGGGCATAGGGATATATTTTATGATTAATAAATTGAGAGTAAACTAAATTGTGGGAAAAGCGGCTTATTGAAATATTAAGGTATATGTTGTTAGCACATTGTATCGGGAAAATTTGATATATATATATATATATATATATATATATATATATATGAGCGCGTGCGCTTGAAATAAGGTTAAAACATAATGATGTATTATATTAGAACTTGGTATAAGTTAAGTTTATATTTAAAATATGTTCTCATGTCAAGGGTATTTTTCTTGTATTTTTGCAGAACCCTCACATTTTGCTGGCACATTAACCATTATTTTATTTTAGCTAATTAGTATATTTTGGTTAGGTAATGCTTCATTTTGTGAAACTCGATTTTGTTGTATTTTAAATTAAATTCTTATATTCCCTTTTGGATTGTAATAATTATATGGCGTTTTATGTAACTAATATGGATGGTAAATAATAAATGCTTCCTTCTCTCCTAGTATTGTTAAAACTTTTGGATGAATGGTGGTAAAAATAAATTGTTTGAAAGGAAAGAGAAACAAAAAAAGAACGTTCTGTTAGACATACTTGAGGTTGTTTTCAATTAATTAGGTTGTGATTAATTGCTTGGGTGCATATGCTTGATAAAATGTGAATAGGTTGGTATCAATAAAATTAAAAAATATATTTTTTTAATTTTAAAATATTAACACATCAAAACAATTCAAAACATTAAAAAAAATTATAAATTTTTTAAAAATTCTTGCCCAATACCAAACGGGGCTTGGACAAGGCATCTACAACAGGACCAGTACGTTCACTAAGCTATTTAGTCATTAGCTGGAGGATAGAAATGGGGAATTTTGCATTTGTTTACATAAATAATCCAAGGCTCAAGAAGCTCCAAGTTCTCACTTTAACTACTAGCTGCTTTCTTCCTCTCATAATGGGGAAATTGTCATAAGCACACGGGCTGGATTAATAATCTAAATTATCTAATGCTTAAAGACGTCGTCTGAGTATCAGAACGTGCTCTTTTTATCATCCTATTCATTATATGCAGCTGCCAGAGAGCATCCAACAGAATAAAAGGGCAACAATTTCACATGACACAACCAGCCCATGCAGTACATCCTCCGCTAGTGCACCTGCTTTGATTGAATGAAGGACGCTACAAAAATACGAATCAGGAACGGAAATTTCACAAGAAATGCAAAAACAAGTTATTTACATTATAAACCACAAGCGGTCATTTGCGCTGGGATTTTGATGAAGCCCATTTGAAGTAGCCACAATTTGCTTCAGGATTGGATACAGGTCCCTACAAGACCAAAAAAAAATAGAAAAGCAGAGGATCATCAGCAGAGTTCAAATATTATCTGCCAAAATCTGCAGACAGTACTGAAGATAGGTCATCTACAAGAATAGCTTCATTTTCTACCTACTATATGATTTTAACTTACAATGTTCCAAAAGCAAAGTTAGATGTACAAGTATCATTTATTAGCTGGATTTGAAGGATTAGAGCGAATACCTCAGCTCGTGAGCAGACAAAAAATCTGTGGCCAAAAGTAGGACCTGGTTTCTTTACTATCCGAGCAACACAGGGTTCCTTATGACCCTTGCAAACAGGAATACTATTCCGCATGAGCTGCTGTATCCTCTGCCATTCCAACAAAGCAACATTATTTTTCTCTCTCTCAAGCGAGCCATCATTTCCCTTATCTTGATACTGAGATCCTGCACTTGAATTCAGTTGGCAATGCCTGGGACTGCTGCTTTTATCACCCGGTGCATGAGAACCATTCAAGTAACTGCTAGTGTTTGGTTCTGCCTGACTAGGCGAAGCATTAGTAGAAGAGTTCTCAGCACCAGTGCTAAGGTTTGGACATTTCTGGAAAAAAGATCTGAGGGAGAGCTGGGAACACCGACTTTTTCTTGGTTTTTTCTTGGTTCCCTCAGCAGGCACAAACTTAGTGTGCTGACTTTGCAGTATCATTGGAGTGTCAGGACGGCCCTGATTCTCATCAGTCAAATCCTTGGAATTCTCATCTCTTTTGGAAATGGCACTGTCAAACTCTTCAGTCAAAGAACATGACGGACTTGTAGATGGGCGAGATACACTGCATTCATTAAATGATCTTTTCATGCTTTCACTGCATGCCTTTATGGTAGCATCTCCATCTGAAAATGAACTCGATATCCTGGAGGATTGAATTTGTGTAGTAGCCTGCCTTTTCATAAACAAGGTCACTGCACAAGGTTAAGAACTTGAAATTACTACATGGGCTTACACACACACAAAAAAAGAGGCAGCAGATTTCTTAAAATAAACAAAAAAAAAGTAATACGAACTATCATCAAGAACAAAATTGTCACACCAAGCGTTTGCTGGACACCATGAATCATGGGCAGATATCTAGCAGATAAAGGTGGAGTGCTATGTCTGGGAATATCACAGATTTCTTCCAAACTCATATAAACAGGAGCATGATCTGAACCTTCCAATTTGATGCCCCACCCTCCCTTCCACCTGTTTAGGCAAGTAGAGAAACTCATGGTCTTCGCAGTTTGCACAGACATGCAGACAGATTCATCCATATACACTTGAACAAGCAAACAAGGATAGAAACACATGCACATACAGGTTGAAACAACAAAGAAAACTGAGAGGTTTCATAGCATTGCTACATTCAAGAATATAGCTGGATCCAATGATACCTAGTTGTGTCTCCAGGTTTCCAGCGTTTATACTGTGTCAATATGTCACATTCCTTGACATGGCAGGACAAGAAGTTATGGCCTTGCAAGTCATGCTCTTGATGCAAGCATGGTCCAGCACACAGAATATGGTCAATCCTACTCCCAAAATTAAATTGTTCAGCACCTGTACTTGATGACCAGCATGTGTACGCTTCTCTTCTGTAGGACAATTCAAGGTGGAAGAACTAGGATTCAATACCAACTTACTCCCAAAGAAAAAGAAGGGATCATAGAATGGCATCATCATGATGCAAGGATTGAAAAAAAACACTTTGAAAGATACTAATCAATGGAAACTTTAATGAATCAGAGGATAATCCGCTAAGGAAACAAAACTGAGTAGCGACATGCAAATTTATATGTGCAAGGATATGAAGGATTATTGTCAATCACAGAAAGGGGGAAAAGAGTTGATGCCAGACTCTATTATGAAGAGGTCAGTAAACAAGGACAGTGAAAGGTACAATTTTATATAAGAAATTCAACTCTCTTTTTGGTGTCCAAATATAACTCAACATCCAAATCCAGACTTGAAACTTTGCAAATTGAAAATCAAGTGAAAATTTTGTAACCTGTCAGGATGTTTTGCTCGGAAAACATCAACAAAGAGGCCACCTGACAGCATTAGCATAGACCTGAACCATCTTCTGAATCTACAGATAAGTGAATAGAAACTTATTCAGTGCTTGCCTTGACTGGTAAAGTTTTGTGTACTTATTTAACTGACTACTCCAAATAGTCATAGCATAATAGACTAGCACTGCTTAAAAATTAGCTCATAGCTTACTCATTCTTCTCAAAATCTGGATCAGCATCACACCTATCCATAGCAGTAGGTGCAATATTGAGATCACCAACAACGAATACCCTCCTTCCCTCATGCAGAAGATTCTCCCATCTTTTCTACAACAGAGATTACCAAAATCAATCAAAGCACACAGAACTCTTCATTCATCAGGGATAAACTATTAAACACTACAAACATCAAATAATTCAACTTTAACATGGAAAAACTGAAAGGCAAAACAAAATGTAAACTATAAAATCCATCAAGCCACATCATGCATAATCACCAGTAACAATGAAAAGAAGCGAAGTTAATACCTGTAATATCTTAAAAAACTTCATCTTAAACTCAGTTCTCTCTGTATCATCATGGACTGCTCTAGGCCCATATAAGTTAAAAAGAACTGTAGAAGACAAAATAATCAATATCAATTCCATCACAAACTCCACATCAAAATCGGAACTTTACCAAAAATTTAAAAGCTACCTTAGACTAATTCCACCAAAAAATTCGATAAAACCAAAGCTGTCAACCAAATTACCAACCACCACATAAACAAATGCAATTTTTATTTTTATTTTACATTAAACGCACCAAAATGATTATGATCAGTAACGACACACCGTCCCTCACTATCAACCTTAACAAGCTCATCTTTCTCAAACTCCTCAAGCCCTTCTTTTCTTTTACACCGGTCAATGAACCCTGTAAAACCCTCCTCTGCCGCAACCGGCAATGCCACTTCAGTACTTGAAAATGCAGACTTTACTCGACAAAATGTTGCAACCCCTACAAAGATGACAAAAATCATCACCAATAAGGCAGACGTTTTTAGACAACTTTAATTTGTATTTCATTTAAGCAACTCATCAAACACCTTACCAGAGTACCCAGTACGGCCTTTATCGTTAGTTCGCGTGCAAGAAAAAAAAGATTCATACCCATCAGCTATTACTAAATCAGATGTTAATTCTTGTCTTCTTAATTTTGTTTCCTGTATGTTAAATTTGCATCGATCAAGATTGTGAAGACCAAAAAATAAAAGAAAATGAGAGTTCGTGGGATTTTGTATACCTGAAAGCAAATGATGTCTGCATCGAAAGTGTTTAGGAGGTTTGAGAGAGACCCAAATTGCGAGACTCGTTGTCTTAGGCCATTAACGTTGTAAGATACTATCTTTATTGGGTTCCCCATTGATAAAGGAGTTGGTGTTTGTTGGCTTTTTTGTGGTGTTTTTAAGGTTGCGGGTGAATGGAGAGAAAATAGCCAAACTACAAGTCGGTTGCGTACCTAGCGACAAGCTATTTTTTACCTTTTCAAATTATAAACGTTCCATTTCTCACGTTTCGCGGCGGGTGGCTTTTTTAACTTGTTTTTTTTTTTTTTTTTTAAATAAAATTATAAATGTAAATAAAAATAATTATACAAACATCTAATTAAGTAATTTGACAATTAATGTGTAAATAAATAAATAAAAAACTTCATTAATAATATTAAATATAAAATTTAAAAAATCAAGAAATAGATATATATCAAAATATTTGATTTCGTAACGTGAAATATTTATGTGGTTATGTTTATTGATTTTTTTTATTAAATTTTTTTTATTCAATCAAATGATAATAGAAATAAGATTGAATAAAAAAAATTCAAGTAAAACTACACATATTAAAAATATTATTTAAAAATAAATAAATTTTTATTTAAAAAAAAAAAACAAAGTTCATATATGTAAAGACATATTAATAATCATAAAGGAAGGATATTAATTAAAATATATTTAAAAAAAATATTAAAAAATATCAATTAATATCAAAATTAGAAATAAAAATAGAATAAAAAAAGTAAGGAAAAGACAAAGTTTATGTGGCACAAGTGCATTAAAAAAAAATAGAAAAAACAAATGAATCAAGTTATAATTTTCAATAGGTTTAAAAGGTTGGTTTCGTTTTAATTAAATGATCAAAAATTAGATAATAATAGTAGATGAATAATATTTTTATTTTTTTAAAAAAAAGAAGAGTAAAAGACTATGATAGCTTAAAAAAAACCTCTGGAATTATGAAATTGGATAGAAAATGATAAAAAATAAAATCGTTCTAAGTCAACCAGAGTTAACGTGATAGACATGTAACCTAGGTAATAAGGGGCGAGTTAACCTGTAAAACTCATGATCTAGATCATAAGACTGATATAACTTGATAGAAAAGAAATTAAAGAAAATTACATCCAATATTTTTTAAAATAATATTAAATGATAAAATCAGAAAATAAAATGAGCCAAAATAAAAGTATGTCAACTCGCATTAACTTTTCAAACATGTAACCTAGGTCATTAGACCAGAAGCATCATAAATGAAAAAACTGTAAACTCAATTCTTAATAAAAAAAATGTAAAATGATGAAATCGATAAAAAAATCAATTATATAAAAGAATCTAAAATAAAAAAATTATAATTAAAAGAATTAAGGTGAAGGTAAACCTTAACTAGGATTTTAAAGATTTTTAAAAACAAAATAGCATAAAGGGATGTTAAATAAATTGCGATGAGGTATTAAGAGTTTGGAAACTTTTACTTACAAAATTTAATATTAGGTCAAGAAAGAATACCCAATTAACCAAATTAAGCATTGGGGTAATATTATAAATAACGGAATATGGAGCCATATAAATAGCAATTTGGCTTCCAAAGGAAGCCAAGATTGCCAAACCACCATACAAGAGAGGGGGAGTTTTTTTTTTCCCCCTTAAAATTCTTAATTTTTTAAAGAGCTTGAGAGTAAGATTTAAGGAAGGG
Source organism: Populus tomentosa (assembly GCA_018804465.1). NCBI lineage: Eukaryota > Viridiplantae > Streptophyta > Magnoliopsida > Malpighiales > Salicaceae > Populus > Populus tomentosa. The sequence goes on from CM031981.1 coordinate 5,572,084, forward strand.
GTATCAAGGTTAACACTTAATCAAAGATTCAAAGTTTGGAAAGGTAGGGTTTTGGAGAAGTTGAGGGAAGGAAAGAAAAGTGAAGAAAAAACTTGACTTCCCTTGTATTTTCTTAAGGATTCAAAAATTAAGGAATAAGATTTTGATTCATTTGATAGGTAAATTATGTTTAAATGTATTCATGTGTAAAAAGAATTAAAAAATTTGCATAGGTAATGTACTATGGTCATTCGAATAAAGTTGATGAGAATTAAAAAGAAAAATTATTTTGTTAGTTATGTGGATGAATTAAATGAACATTAGATAGTAATTTAAGGGATAATTGATGGCAAAATTAGAAAGTTTATATATATGAATTTAAGTGATTTTGGAATTTAATTAGTTTGGAAATTTTGATTTTGGAAGAATTTGTATCTTTTATGATACATGAGAAGTTACGAAAGCAGGACAACAACAACAAGTTGGTGCTAGGCAACTTGAAGTTCATTTATTAACTTAATTAAATCATGTAACTATAATTTCCTTAAATATCATATATATTTTTGAAAGTTTTGTTTATGAAATGTGAAAAATCTAGTAACCGGGTAGCAAGACTAGTACTTGATTTTAGATGAAGGAATTAATAACCCTGTTGTAGGGTTAGTGTTTGATTTGGATGGAGGAACTAGTCACTCATTAGCAGTGCTTGATTTTGGCTAGAAGAACTAGTTACCCGGTAGTAAGATTATTACCTAGTTTTGAGCAGAGGAAGTAGTTAGCTAGTAGTAGAGTTAGTGCCCGGTTTCGGACGAAGAAATTAATTTATTAGTGATTAGGGTTCATGCCAAGAAATTTTGGCTAATGACATCAGTTATTGATGACATGAATGTTTGTGATATGTCAAAGTGGTTTATTAGGACCATAGGAATCGATTTCAAATAGTGATTTATGTATATACCATGTTTTTTTTTTTTATATATGTTTTGAGGGTAAAAAATAAAATATTGTATGGATTATTTATAATTTTTTTTTAATTTGATTTCAGGTACGTATCAATCCTGTGCTGATTTATAGGATTATATCATATCTTTTAATGTATGAAAAGAATATGTAATGTTAAGAATTGTCCATGTATTATTTTGAAGTCTTATTTTGAAAGTAATCTTTATGTTTTGTAATGCATAATCTTAAATTTTATTATTAGAAGTTTAAATTAGGCAAGAACTTATTTTATATTAGTTTCTATGAATTGAAGTTAGTATGGTTAGATTATATTATTGTTGCTATGTATATTTGTAAGATTTAATATGTATGTTTTATTTCTAGAATTCAAATATTGGTTTTGTGAAAAGTTGAGAATGGTATAGTCTTTGATGGTTGAACTATGTGATTACAATGGTGTTAATAAGAAAATTTAAAGTATATTCAATAACTTGGTATAGATAATATAGGGAAACTTTGATGGTTTACCTTCTTTTTTTGAATAAGTATGATGAAATGTTGATGTGTTATTGATTAAAAAAATTGAGGATGTTACCCGTGGTTGATACTTCCTAGATATGGAGCCAGGACTAATCAGACTTCAGTGAGGAAAAGGAATCAGAATGTGGATATAAATGGGGATTGAGAAGGTGACCCTTTAATCAATATTGTTTCTGCAGAGCCGGCATAGTCTGGACAGAGAAAGTCATCAAGATTTTGGGATGAGGATGCGTTAATATAGAGAGGAATGCTGCAATCTAAGACATTAAATAGAGATGGACATGAGAATCTATCCCCACCTACAGTACCTGCAATGGTACCTCCACCCTACCTTGATCTTGTAGTTCTTGCATAGATATTAATAGCAGTGATCAAGAACATGTCTAATGTGTTAGCCCACGCACCACCAGTAGCTACAACATCCACGAACAATGTGGTTACCTTGGTATGAATTGTAAAGAGTATGAATAAGATGATTTTTAAACTCTTTTTGGGGGAGCTGGATACAAAAATTATGGGCAGATGGATTTGAAAGGTGAAGAGTACTATAACTCAGATAAATGTACTAGAGGACTTAAAGTGGATTATGGCACCAATTATCATCGGATAGAGCTAGGGGTGTTCAAAAAAACTGAAAAACTGTTTAAATCGAGAAAATCAGAAAAAAATAATTAAAAAATCAAACCATAAAAAAAACCGATTAAACTTATTAGAATTTTGAAAAAACTGACTGGTTTGGTTTTATAAGCATGAAACCTAAAAAACCAAATCGAACCCAAACCAAAAAAAAAACCGAGCCAAACCGGAAAAAAACCGAGTCAAATCGGAAAAATCAAGCCAAAACCAATTCAAACTGAAAAAACAGAGCTAAATCGGTTTGAACCAGTTTTGTTTTTTCTTTTAAAAAATTCAATTTGGTTATTTTTTTTAAATAAAAATCAAACTAAACATAAAATAATCACTTCCAAATAAAGCATAGTTTTGATGAGAGACTATACAGTTGAGGAGCCCCACTGGGATGTGGACATGGAGTGAATTTAGAGAGCAATTTGAGTATTACTCTAGATATCATTGTAAGGTGAAGGAGCAGGTGAAGGAGCAGGAATTTTGACCTTGAAGCATGAGGATATGTCTACTTTTACTACGGATATTTTTTTAATGTAATCAAATTTAGGATTAACGTGACTGATTCGATTTGTTGATGTGATTCAGTTTTGGTTAAAGTTTTTTTATGTAATCACAATAAGGTTTTTCTGTTTAAAGTTCATTTCTTTTACAGTAATTTAGCATGACTTTTTCTAATTGTGATTGAAACTTATTGAGTTTGAATTGGCTTTGCAAGTTGTTGATGTTGCAGTACATATTTGATTAAAGTGTTTTTTTTTCTCCTTTGAGGTTTTGTTTTATGGGGTATCACTTTTTCTTTTTGGTAGGCAGCGGCAAGAAATGGAAGTGAAAGATCCACTAGCTGTTGCAAGAGAAGTTCAGGAGGCAGACAGAGAAAAATTGAGGAAGGATAATCCTTATGAGCAGTTTCTTGAATTGCTTTACTATGTAATAATGTGCTGTTATTCCTGGTTAGTAGTGCCTTCACACAGGAATGATATCCTTTTATGCTGCCAATTGAATATTTTTGCTAATGGATATATATATATATATATATATATATATATATATATATATATATATCAGTGGTAGTGTCAATGGTTGATATTTCGCATGAACTCAAACTGTGCATTCGACTCATTATTGAATTACTGGACGTCTAGTCCTGACTATATTCAAAGATTTACTTGATATTGCAGTATTTGAATTCTCACTTTAGAGGGATCAGGGATGTGCGTGCGTGCGTGTTAAGCTGTTAGCTTGTTGATGCATCCACCTCCATAAGCTGGTTGCCTTTGTGACAGATTTAATTTCACTGTTCATGAGCTATAAATATGCACTTCTTTCTCGCATAGAACGTGAAAGTGCTTGATTTTTAACTAGTTACTTATTACTTGCATTTGCATGCAGACCCAGATAGGCCAAAGAATGACAAGTCAACTGTTTTGACAGACGTAATTCAAGTGCTGAAGGATCTAACATCCAAAGTGGACAGACTACAGGTCCAGTGTGCAACACTCTCAGGAGAATCATGTGAGGTGGTTGGCTCTTTGTGTTCGTTCCCTGTGGTCACTATGCTTTATGCTTGCGTGATTGCTCGTGTAGTTGATGCCAAGAAGAAGGAGCTAATGCAGGCTTGATGCAAATATATCTTAAGCAGTTAATGCAGGAAAAGAATGAGCTCAGAGAAGAAAGGGCATCTTTGAAAGCTGAAATTGAAAATTTAAATGCCCAGTATCGTCAAAAGGCAAGGGCTATGTTCCCATGGGCTGCTGTTGATCCTACTGTTGTAATGCCTCCACCTTATTCACACCCGGTTCCCGTTCCTGTTCCTCCAGGACCGATTCACATTCATCCCTCATTGCAGCCATTTGTCTTCTTTGGAAATCAGAATCCTGGTGCCATTGCCAGTCCTTGTTTCAGCATTTATTCTTCGGGTTCCCATTTTCAAGCAAACAGGATTCAAGAAGCAAGTTAACAGATCATCGAAGATGAAAAAAATAAAGAAAGATGTGATGAACTTAAAAAATGCCTGTTCACAATGAGGCACAAATACTTGGCAAATGAAGACACAAAACTTGACTTGAAAGATTTGTGCAGGATATACCGACTGGAGAAAGTGAAGGCAATTAGTGTCAAAGGGAGGAAAGAAATATTAAAAATGGTAGCTCCTCATGTACGTACTCATCATCTCAAGTTCTCCAAGGCAGCTCCTCTAATAGTACGGGAGATGTCCTAAAACCTAAATACTGAGGTTTCCAGTTTTTTGAGCCTCTTGACACTTTCCAAGTACGGACTGTAACGATGGCGTGTGTTTCTCATGACCCTCATATAATAATGTCCTTAATATGAAGCCTTAGCCTGACAAGCATGAGATCATTTCGAACAGCTTCATTGTGGACGAAGCACGTTTTAAGGTTATAGTAGAACCAAGGAGTAACCACCTGGTTGTCTGCGGCAACAGGACACATGGAAGAGGGTGCCCAACTCCGTTCTACTGAGTCAACTTTTCTGGTTCTTGACCAACTCGCATAAAGCTTCAGATTTTTCTGCTAGTTTCTTTTTAGTTGTCTGCTGATCAATATAAGAGCAGTTCATGTAGGTGGAGAAAACTCTGTAAATCATCACCGCAAAATGCCTGATACTTTAATCGGCCAACCAGTCTAGTTGTTAACACTCGTTTCTTTTGTAAACTTCCTTTTAAAGTAGCATCAAAGCCAATCACATTTGAAATTAATCAGTCTTGTTGGCTTTTACAATGGCAATGAAAAATGCCTCGGTAAAACACAACTCTAATGGATTGTTGTTAGAATTACTTGAGTATGGCGATATTGTTGAAGCCACTTCCTCTGCAATTTATCATCCAGGCAGCATGTATCAAGGTGCGTGGATTGTTGCAAATCATTTCAAATGGAACGACGACCCCTCCCTTGCCTGCAACAACACGAGTAACACAAACAATCGTTGCATATCATTATCCCTTCAACGTAATTAATAATCAAGAGCTCAAATCCTGAAAACTCCACTTCGCACGAGGCAGCATGGTGGAAATACTTTAACCATGAGACCATACACTTGCAAGATGTATCGTGCGTCGCTTTATTCAATCTCTGCTAAGAGAGTCCTGTTTTAAGGTCCACCTACACTCTGTGGGGGGGGGGGGGGGGGGGGTTCGAAACTGGAATGCTCATCTTGTGTCTCGCAACTACAATTAACATGTGGTAACGTCACGTGCTTAAAAAGGCACCCCCTTTATCAGCTTCAACTTTCAACAAGCACTCTCAACTTGAAGCAAGCACTGTTGTTCCAATCAACAGGGACATGCACCAATTACCAAATGAGATGAGTACAAAATCCAAGACAATGGAATCATTGAAAGGAGAACTATCAATAACAGGAGACGAAAAATTTCAAAGCATCAACCTTTCACTGATACGTTAGTTGCATTACACATTACAATTTGAAGGGCACCAGCAAGGAGATCCCCCACACTCACAAAAGAATGTAAACTAGTATAACGTGCATCGAGCCATCCTCCAAGCTCCAACTCTGTAACCACACCTCTCTGTTCATTGCACAACATCGTTTAATAAACACAAGTTATACAAGGAATTCTACCATTAAAGACTTGAGTTTCAGAAAGCGGTGAGCCTGGTAGGATGGTTATTGGGAAATTGGCGTAGTGTAACCTAGAAGGTCAGCTTCCACAAAAGGAGCTCCACTTCTCTAGCTTCCTCGCTAGTCTCAATCTTTAAAAGTGCAATTCTTATCTATAGTTTTTTTGAATTCCGGTGACCAGATGGGCCTGACACATTTTGCGAACTCATGCTAGCAGTTCTTAGAAGTCTACGGAATTCTGAAAGGCTTATTCTACCATCCTTGTCAATGTCAGCCTCCTCAAGAAGTGGGTCAACAGAACCTCTCAAGCCTGAGTGCTGCAAGGCAATCAAGAAAAACCAACTTGAGCATCTGTGCTGATCTATTTTTAAATAGAAAGTTGAAACAGAAAAGCTATGCTAGTCACCACAAACCAACCCTTGTCCTTAAGCAAGCACAAAGTGAACTAGGAGCTTCTATATGATCTGGGATTTCCTAGAGGTGAAATGCTAGTCATATACATGAACAAAGAGGCTTCAATGTAGCATGTTAAGCACATGACAAAGATTGAAATACAACAATCAGAAGAAAAGGATGAATACATAAACTAACATCAACCATTATCTAGGAGCTACCACCAAATAAATTCAGAGCCAAAACTAAATGACACTACTTCAAAGCTAGAAAGTTCTTTTGGGCAAGTATTTGAGTTAATTTTGTCAATGAAACTACAGCCTAAGTTTTCAAAACATGAACAATGGAACCCTTAATGAGCTCAACACGTTAAGCAAGAACAATCACTTAAAATAAACATGAAGTATAAAAGCCTTAACTCAGCTACCATGTGAATATTTTTATCCATTTCCTTTTTCAGTTTTGCATGAAGAAGAGATATAACAAGGCAGGATACTCAATGCAAAGAATATCAATACCATTCTAAGTTCTTCTGGAGTTATATATCCATCTCTATCAATATCAAATTTCTCAAAAGCAGCCTGCGATCGCAGCTGCCACTTCTCAGAGTTGTGTTCCTCCAATTGATGGACATGCAAAGCAGCTGCAACGAACTCGGTGAAATCTACAAGTCCATCAGTGTTACTGTCAATCTGCATCAAACATATAAATAGCTCCATCAAATTCCAAAACAAGCAAAACTGATGGAACAAAAAAAGATTTTTGGGTGGGCAAGAGAGGGGATTGAAGAGAAGGGATTAGATGAGAGAAAAAGAAAATTAAGTAAAGTGACATGCAATACAGGAAGGAAGTACAGTTTTTCAATACAACGCCAAAGCCACTCCAAAACAAAAGAATAGGTGCTTCATGTATAAGCACCAAAGAAATCTTAAAAAATCTCTAAGGAAACGATTTAAATAAAACAAATAGCTATATTTAATGCATTGTAATATAAAATAAGAATATCTAAAAACCATTGTGGATCCTTCATTAAAAGCAGAGTCATATTAATTAACATGAAAAACAAAACTAGATAGGGAGAGCATAAGAAACAATGGCCACTAGAAGAAAATGCTCATCATAAGTACTTAAAGAACATTATAACTAGTCCTGGTGGCATGAGATTCTAGCCAGGCAAGGAGCCAGTGGTTACCAAGGTGGAGGAGCATTTCACACTCCTCTCTTAAAAGCCAAAAGTATTTTGTTCATTAACAGAAAAAAAGTTGGTCACTAAAAAGAAAAATGCAAGTTGCGTTGCTAATTTCATACATCAGAAAACATAGAAATGACAACTATCGGGAAAATAAGAAGGCTTCCATCAACAAATTCAAGGCTCAATTCCATCTTTTTTCTTCGGAGTTCCGTAAATATTCAGAGGAAACAAGATTCATGCTTACCGCTTGAACAATTTCTAAGACAAGTGATTCTTTCAACTTCCAAGGAAGATCTTTAGCAAGGGCCTGCAATGAAACCATCATCATTACAACAAAATACAGAAAACAGATACATGGAAATGCATCTCATAGAGAATGGAATGCACAGAATGAAATATTTTAGGTTGCTTGCAAGAAAAACATATAACAGTTTGATAAAAAGAGACTACCTGTCTCATTTCTTCAAGACTAATAGCACCATTTTTATCCACATCAATGGCATCAAATTGATCCTTAAGATCAGCTAGTTCCTCTTCATCAATCGTGCTTGCCAATGCCTGCAAAATATCAACCATTCATAAAATGAAAGCATCCATCTTTTCCCTTGGAGCAATCCTACAAAAAGAAAGATTGTTTTACCCTTAGAGCAAACTGCTTCAAACGACTGTACTTCACAAATTGTCGCATGTTACTCAGGACAGATATGTCAATAGGGATCTCAGATGCATTTCCTCCTTCTCTGACCCATGGGTGTGCTGGACAATTTGAAAACCATGAACTTTTACTCTTTATGCAAGAAAAAAAGAGGAAAAATTGCTTTAAGAACCAAACAACACGTGCACCCAATTCTAATAGATCATAACAATCAGGCATTTATTTCTTCAATGGAAAACTAATATGACACTTACATAGAGCTTGAGCAGCAGTAAGTCTTGCACGAGGATCCTTCACCAGTAACTTCTGCACAAAATCTTTTGCACTAGTGCTAATGGTTGGCCATGGTTTACGGAGAAAATCAGGCTTGTTTCTTAAAACCTGCATAAACTAAATATTAGAATTTCGAAGGATGAAATAATATTTAACAATGCAAAAGAGAAAAATATCCATGCATGGTGATTGAATTAAGTGGGAGCCAAAAAGTGGCCTGTATGCAGGAAAAAGGTATAGTTAGAACCCATTAGGAAAAGAATACAGTTGTTTGAAGAACTGTGATGACCAAGCAAAGTGGAGGATGGGATAGTTTGGCGGCTTTATGTTTGGAAAACAAACTGACTATGATTAAAAGTAATTACAGAGAGTTCAAGGAAAAGTAAGTACAGTGTTGTGGAAGGAAGGTTATTGACATGTAAGCAGCAACAAATAACAACAACAACCATGCCTCTGTCTCCACTAGTTGGGTTTGGATATATGGATCCTTTTGCACCATTCCACACAACTATATACCGAATCCATTTCAATATCAAGTATTGACTGTAAGCAACATTAAAAGTGACTATAACAGAAACTAAAGGCTCTACTAAATCCATTGAGTGTCCAATTGCAATGACTTGTACCAGAGACAAGCAGGAATCAGAAACGAAAAAAGCCACATCCAAAGTTAAAATTGTATCACACCTCCTTAAATATACCATCCTCAGTCTTATCCCAAAACGGACGCCTCCCACATAGCAAAATGTATGTAATCACACCAATACTCCAGACATCTGATTCAGGTCCAGAATTGCGTTTTAATACTTCAGGTGCAACGTAGTAGGCACTGCCAACAATATCTCGAAACTTCCTGCCTGCAGTTCATTAGATCAAATAATATAAATGATCTATGGGTTTCAAAACAAATGCTAGAAAAAATGCTAACCACAGGTTGCCAAGAGAATATTGCGGTCTCATGAGTACAAGTAAAAATAATAAAGGCTTTTGGATTCAGCCACATTATGAAAATTCTCCATAGAAAGCATGGTAAGTTTTTTTCTTCCTTTAATATTTTTGTAAATATCATGCATATAAGCATAAGTCAGATCTCTGCATGATGAAAATACGACTCACCTGGTTTTATGAAGTCTGACAAACCAAAATCTGTGGCTTTAAGAGGCGAGTCCTCCTTGGTTGACTTGAAAAGAAAATTCTACAGGAAAAAAACAAAAGGATCCATTCTCAAGAAGCATGATTCTGCACAAAAGATATACTTGTTATCCATATGATAAAATTGGTAATACCTCAGGCTTCATGTCACGGTGCACCAAGCCATGCAAATGACATTCAGCTGCAACTTTTAGCATCTGTCGCACTACTACTGCTGCATCTTTCTCAGTATAACGACTGTCTTTCCTGATTCAACAAATTAAAGCAGTGGTAAGGTGAACAGTTTGAAAAATGTTTCAGCTGAAAATGGTCATTTTTAGATATACCGAATGCATTATTTTCACATAAATTTAACCAGGAAAAAAAAAAAAAAAACTTATCACAGAAGAGAAACAAAGATTTATTACTTTGCCAATATCCGATCTAGCAACTCTCCACCTTCACATAATCTGATAAAAGACAATATAAAACATGGACAAGATTAGTAAAAGAAAATAGAGAGCATTGCAAGCGAAGTTTGATAGTAAAAAAAAAAACTATTCGAGGAGAAAAAATATGATGGACAATAAGCAGAAATGGGAGATGCAAATACAGAAGCAACATGGTAATATGTGAATGGTATTGTCAGACAGATCCCATGAACATGAAACTTACTCCATAACAATATAAACATAAGAATCATCCTCAAATGCGTTATGAAACTGAACTACATTCACGTGGCCTGTGAGTTCTTGCAATATCCGGACTTCTCGTTTAACATCCTCTACAGCAATAGGAAGAACCATCTACCAGAAAAGCCAAATAATAATTTTACATAAGCAAGAATTAGTCAACATTTACTGAAAGAAAAACATAAAGGAAGTTTTTTTGTTAAGAGACGAAAATGGTAATATTTATTCCATCTTAAAGCTTTCAAGCTTTTGGTAGTCACATAGTTAGTCTAACCTGAATCACTAATGGCTTAAAACTTCATTTACCCGAACTGAAGAAGAAAACAAAACATTACCGCTCACCTGGTAATTTGAGAGGGAAAAATTAAGAAGATTGAATGGAACAAAGCTACCAAAGAGCACAATTGTAGCTTTCCATTTGAAAGGCATACACAAAACAACATTATGGGCTAGCATATGTAGTAGTAAGAACATTCCTATCTACCTATTTTTGAATAAAAATATACATTTCTGCTTTCTTCGATAGGGAGTGAGGGGGAGAGAGAGAGAGAACAGAACCCTGCCTAGTCTAAAACAAGTGATTCACAATTTAATGCAAATTCTCAGACCTGTACTCTCCAACTAAATTTCACCATCTGAAAGGCCTTTAATTATCATGCTATAATTCTCGATTGCTTAAAAATAAATACTAGCAACAATAAATGCAACAAAGCTCATAGTTAGCAAAACAATGCAATGTAATCACCAAAACCAAACTTGCAATAATTGCATACGGATGCGGATACTCGATCAAGCTTTAGCCCATCAAACCAGTAAGAACCAGGTTAATATGAGTATCACTAGAAAGTGCTTGTCCTAGCACCCAACATGATAACATCCCTAATGTGCAAAAAAGTAATCCAACAAGTCAACGATCATTAAGGAATAGAATTCTCAAACGCAAAAGATTTCTGAAGCACTCCAAAGATAAGAGAAAATGGGGATTTATGAAACAGAAGGGGATGGGTGGGACCTGGTAGATCCTTGATCTTCAAGTATAGAGGAGTCAGTATTCAAAACAGAAATAAACAAAATGAGAACCTATCTATAACAAAAGGCAAAAACCCCTTTAAGGATCTTCTCAGAATCTTCAACTGCACCAATAAAACCAACATAAATATTAACAACAATCACACAAAAAAAAAAACCCCTTAATTATTGTCCTCCAAAAACCACAATATAACCCCAGTTCACAAAATAATAAAAGAAACAAGAAGCAATACCTTATTTTTGTCAATTCTCTTGACAGCAACTCGATCTCCATTACCCTTATCAGTAGCAACATATGTATAACCAAATTGACCATGACCCAACAATTTGCCAATTGTATATCTGATATCAAAATCTTTATCATAACCAAAATCTGTTCTTTTCCCACAAGGGATCGCCTTGCTACTTTGCTTCTCTTTGACCTTTAGCTTCTTTTCTGCCTCGTTGTTAACATTCTTATTAATCTGATCATGATGGTGCACAACTTCTTGCTTTTTTCTTGTTGCTGCTTTTGTTGTCCTTGTTTGTGGCTTTGTGGGTTCTTTTCTGTTGTGATTAGCCTTGGTATTGTTGTTGCTGTTAGAGCCACTAACTTTGATGGTAGAAAAACAAGCACCCATGATTTTGTATTCAATTTTAGTCTAATCAAACAGCAAAGTTTGAGACTTTAATGAGAGATATCATGAGAAATGCGAAAATAAATGGCGGGTTTAGGAAATAAGAGATGAAAATGCGTGACTTTTAAGAAGAAAGGAAAGAGAGGGTAAGAGGAAGAAGGGAAGAAAGAGACGACAGGAGAGGGGCCTGTTGATCAAAAGAGACTTTTTATTATTTTTATTATTATTATTTATACTTCCTCAAAATAATAAAAGTGAGAAGGCAAACCCTTTTTTTTCCATTTTACGGACGGAAATCGTGATGAAGATGTAATAATAATAATAATAATAATTTTTTTTAATTTTGTTTTTCAAAACGAATCTGATGTTTTGTTACGTGGTATTTGTTTTGTTTTGTTTCTTCATATGGAATAAAATAGACAAATGAGGAATAGAAAACATGATATTTCGAGTAAAGATAAAATTGTTTTAATATATATATACACACACATATATATATACACACACACACACACACACATATATATATATATATATATATATATATATATATATATATGGCGTGGGCTTTTCTCACGTTTTTTATATATCAGTATTGTTTTACTGTATATAGTGCATAGTAAAACTCTAAACTGTTTTATTTTTTTTATTTGTGTTTTGGTTTTTATGCCTTCATGATTATTTTTTTTTCTTTTTTATTGTGTTTTTTTTATTTTAATGAATTTTTTTTAATTTAATTTGTTAATATAAAAAAAAATTATTTAGTTATCAGACTTTTTCATGACACGGCTCTCAAGTTTGACAGGTTAACTTGGTTTGACGAGTTAACCCAGATTTTTTTTTTTTGCTTTTTTTTAATCAATTTTTTTGTTTAATTTAGTTTGTTAATTGTTTTTTCATTTAACCCGTTGATTTTTTTTTCTATTTAGTTATCAAACTTTCATGACGCAAATCTCAAGTTTGACAGGTTAACCTGATTTGACGGGTTAACTCAGTTGATTCAGATTTTTTTTTCCTCATTAGTAACAGGCGTATGTCTTTTGTTTTTTTTTTTTTATCTTTTTAATTAATTTTTTTGTTTAATTTAAGTTATTAATGTTCAATTTTTTTCTATTTAGTTATTAAACTTTCATGGCACGGATCCCGGGTTTGACAGGTAACCTGGTTTAACGAGTTAGCCCAGTTAATTCTAGGTTAACCCGTCAATTTTTTTTTTCTAATTAAGTTATCAAACTTTCACGACACAAATTTAAAGTTTGACGGGTAAACCTGGTTTAAAGGGTTAACCCAGTTAATTCAGATTTTTTTTCTTTTTCTTCATTAGTTTTTTTCTTTCGATTGGTTTTTTTTCATTTTAATTAATTTATTTTAATTATCACACTTTTATGACACGACCTTACAACAAAACTCGCATCCAAGGCTATTGGCTCTGGTATTGCAGCTAGACCTACTGGGTCATGCAAGTTTAATGTTATTATTAATATTATAAATATTACTTTTGGGTTATGCGTTACAGCCAAACCCAAGATTTTTAGATATAGCGTTGCAGAAAAATCTAATACTTTTTAGATCTTAGTTTTTTCTTGGTATTTTATATATATATATATATTAACATGCAGCATCGCACGGGTCATGTAACTAGTAAGAGATGAAAATGTATGACTTTTAAAAAGAAAGGAAAGAAAGGGTAAGAGGAAGAAGGGAAGAAAAAGACAACAGGAGAGGGGGTTGTTGATCAAAAGAGACTTTTTATTATTTTTATTATTATTATTTATACTTTCTCAAAATAATAAAAGTGAGAAGGCAAACCTTTTTTATTTTCCGTTTTACGAACATAAATCATGATGAAGATGATGATGATGATAATAATAATAATAATAATAATAAATTTTAGTTTTGTTTTTCAAGATGAATATGATGTTTTGTTATTAAAACAATTTTATCTTTACTCGAACATCATGTTTTCTACACCACATTTGTCTATTTTATTCCACATTAAGAAACAATATATATATATATATATATATATATATATATATATAATGATTGTTTGGTATGATATTAGGATGACATGAAAAGCCATTCATCTAAGGATAAAAGTGGAAAGATTTTCTTTATAATCCTAGTCATTCTTACTTTTGTCTTTTCTTTTACTTTTTGAAAAACTATTTTGTTAAAAACTCTAAACTAGTTTTGTTCTAATTTAAGAAGAAAAACTCATTCTAAGTATTTTTCATCACAATCTTCTTTTCTTTTCTACTTTAAAAGAAATATAGACCTAAAAAAACATTAAATTTATCTCTAGAAAGAGCAATGTTAGTGCCTCTAAAGAGAAATTCGTATTCTAACATGAGACTGGAAGAAATAGAAAGGGTCCATCAAAGTAGGGCCCCAAACTAGAGGAGATGGCAACCTAGAATCCACCTTTGGTAGAGAGAATAGTAGCTCTCCTCGCAAGAGAAGTTCTTCCCCTACCATTACTAAGGAATCTTAAGAAAGAACGAGGCTACCTCAGAACCTTAAGGATGATGCTCCTAGCACCTTAGGTATAAAAGGATATAGACCTTGTTAGTTTTTTACAATTAAGAGAATACACAACTTAAATATCTAATTATGCTAAGCATATTAGCCGACAGACCTTAGACTTCACCTAGGTTTAATTTACGATTACAACCCTCTTTTACATGTATGTATTGGGGTATCACTTCCTTCTCTAAATAGTTGTGAGGGAAGTGTTTAGGTATTACCAATTGAGTCCATACCATTTGCACTTTAATAGGTGGATAACTTTATCCCCTTATGATAAGTTTTCTAGGCTCATTAGAATCAAGCCTATAGTTAATGTCTTTGAAAATTATTACCATTTGATTGTTGACACTGATGGTGGCAATGACATGCATTGGTTTTTCACCTTTTCTAATAGAACCACTGAAGTTATGAAAGGAACTCTATATGGAAAGCCTGCGTAAGTCAAGAAATGAAGGGGTAGATGGCTGATAATAAGGTATAGCGGGTTAGTAAGTCCTAAAGATAGAATGTAACAAATATGGGGTTATTCCCATTACTAGATGGTTCATCCACCTTTGTCTTTTATTGTGAGTAGAGGTAGGGCTAAAAAAGTGATAAAGGATTACCCTATCATCATTGATGAACTTTTTGTTTCTAAGGGCTATATTCTTAAGAAAATAGCAGCGGGAGTCAAGACTCCCACAGAAAAAGGGTAGTCATGCTCCCCCAACCAGAGATCAAATAGATTTGACTCTCTCTAAAGTGATTGCAGGTGTTATTGCCCACTTTAAGAGAAGAAAGGTCTCAACCCCTATGAAAATCGATGTTTCAGCCTTAATCGTAAAAGGCTCTTATGGTGGCCTTTCCTCTACTTTAACATCTAGGTTTATTGATAGAGGCTGCAGTAGTTAAGGCCTCCACTTGGGCTATTTTTTAGGAAGTTGAGTTTAACGATGCTTTCGTCAACCTCAGTTTTGGTTAGGCTCCTTTCAGCTTTCTCACCCTACCTAAGAAGAAAAGGCAACTCATGAAGGCTATTGTTGGTGGGAGTTTAGGCTTTAGGAAGATTGGTCTTGAGTTGGTGAGACTATTGGAGAGTATCCTTACTATTCATCAAACATCTCAATAATGTCTAATGAGAGCTATTACCGCCATTTGACCTTAATTAGACAAATGACCTTCAATTTAAGGAACTTTTCTCATTTTTCTTGGTAGTTTGTTTTTATGACCATTGTTCTTAACACTCATTTTTAGCTAACTTTCATAATGTGTGCCCATTTCAAGAGGCATTAGATTGCCGAGAGGAACCATATAAGGGAGGTCGTTGCCAAAATAGGGCTAATTAGGTTGTCTTCAAGTGGCTAAAAAAGGAGAAGACTACTATGGAGACCAAAATAGGGATTCTTATGTGGTTTATTCATTGTTAAAGGAAAAAAAAATAATACAAGGCATTGTCTTTTAGTTAAGCTCCAATAATAGACTATTTCAAGCCGCTTATAACCAAGTAGATTCTTGAGGCCAAAAACACCTAATATGGTTTGAGGGCTGAGCTTTTTACTGTTAGGGAAGAAGCCTAGACTTTTTGAGCTTAACTAGAGTATTTAAGGAACTCGCATGGAGAGCTTAAGGATGTTTTTAGGGGGTCTGCAGCTTTGATCGAGATGGATGGGATAAGATATTTCTTGCCATATCCAACCTTTATTTCTTCAATAAATTAAAGTGAATGTAGGTGGACTTCAGTACTACCTTTCATGTAGTTCTAGTGCCTGATTTTGTAGACGTGTTTCCTATTAGGGCCGCTGCTACTCGACATGAAGAATATCTAGCTGGGGAGCCTAGACTAGATATCTTAGCCTTTTCCCTCTTTTCCTTTTACTCGTATACATAGCCTCAATTATTTGGGTTTATCTATGTATTTTTTTTATATATATATAACATTTGATTATTTTCATTTCTATGTTGACTTGTATGTATGGGTTTAACATTCATAATAAAAATTTCACATGAAGATCAAGACTAATAGAAAAAGTTTTGAAATTTTATATGGGTGTAACACCCATACTTATAATAAATTTAAGAGGATTCCCTAAACAATTGGTATGGGTTCAATGTCCATTGTAAAAATTTCGTATAGGGTCTAAAAACCTTTAGGAAAAAATTGTTGAAAATTTGTATAGGTCCAACACCAATACTTAGAAAAATATTTATCAAAATTAAACTTTGTCTAACCTTAAACAAAATTTAGAAGGGATCTACCCCTTGTTTGGAACTGAGAGAAAATCATGGTTTTAAGTATATTCTTATCAGTCTAGATAAATATGTAGTGGATTATTAAAAAGTCTCTAGGCAGTAGGTGGAGATTAGTGTTATTATATTGAGAGGTTTCAAGTTTGATCTACTTAGGAGTTTAGGGCTATTATCCTTATAATGGCAAAGTATCATTGTTGAAGTAGTTTATCTCATCCTTGAAGAAATGTGCAATCATACTAGGAAAACCATATCAATCCCTTTCAAGGTAAATTGTGCAATTTCACTATAGAGACTTTAAACCATTTCAAGGTAAATTATATAATCGTATTAGAGAGAATGAGTCAATTCCATCCTTGAAATATTGTGGGGTTGGTGCATTGGAAATATATCATGTCAATCATATCCTTGAATAAATATACAATCACATTAGGGAGACCATGTCAATTGACACGACCAAAAGATTGATGTCTTCTCCCAAGTGCAGGAGTGTCGAAGTAATAAATAACCCAGCAAGATCGGGGTCGAACCACAGAGAGGTTAATTCTATAAATTATAGACAACAATAATACAACAATAATAACAATAATAGTAATACTGATACTAATACTAATACTAATACTAATACTAATACTAATAATGATAATAATAATAATAATAATAATAATAATAAAGAAGAAGAAGAAGAAGTTGATGAGAACTTTGTGATGGAAGATTAATGTAAGGATTAAACAATGATAAAAACAAATGTCAAGGTTAGAGGATCCACTAATGATATTTCAAACAAGTATAGTATAAACTCTTATTACTCAACTGAAAATCACACACAAAGGAGGTTCCAATCGGATGATTTGTCATTAATAGCTCATTATAAATTGTTAACATGATCATATTAATTATCTTATTTACGTAACACCAAACTTTTAAATATTGTCAGGAATTCATGATGCTAACTTATGTTAACAACAAATCAAGTTCCTTTCATAGCACAAGTGTAGGTAATACCATACGGTTGTGCTATGAGAGTGCCAAGCATTTGTTGTACCAAGTGTTATACAACACAAATCTAGATTAACCATTTAACAAAAAAAGTATTAAGAATTAGTAAGAGAAAAAGATATGACATTTTAATATTAAACATTAAGGTCTATGTTGAGTTTACACCATACTTATTCTTACACCATTAGTGTAGCCTTTTCACCTTGACATAATAAACTTAGCTAAACATAATGAAGAAGAGAAACATAAATAAACAAAATAAGAACATAAATAAAATACAAGTTAACTAAGTAAAGGAGAGGAAATGAAAAGCATAAACAAGATATTAATGAAAGTAAAACTTAAAAATTACAAAAACAAATATAAAGAGAGAGAGAGAGAGAGAGGAAATGAAAAGCATGGTAAATGCCTCCTTTTACAGGCCAAAATTCAGAATTATTGATTTGATGACTAATTGTTGAGTGAGTGGCCAACTCTTGAGTTGGTGAAAATCCTTATCTTCTTGTTTGAATAAAACAAAATTGCTAGCATCAGAACTGGGTCCACTTGTACTTATGAAAGTTGTAGGAAATTATCTTAGCTTTCCAGGAAAAAAAATGGAGGTCATTTGGACTTTTAGAACTCAAGATATGGGTTGAACACTAAACAGTGTCTGGGCTACAGGACAGATTTGGACTTCTTCGTTGTTGCTATAATTTGGACTTGAAAATGACCTTCTTAGATCTTGATATCGATATGAAAGTTGTAGGCCTATGTCTTACCTGATCTGTGTAAAAATTTGAGATCATTTGGACATCTAGAACTCGAGATATAACCCAATTACCAAACAGTGTTCTAGTTTGGACTGCACCAACATCTCTTTTCTAAGTTTTGCCCTCTCTTTGTCCTTTCAATTTCAATACTTGAACTCATCAATCAATCCTTTCATTTATGTGATAGGCCTGCATTTTAGATGAACATTTATCATAAATTAAAGGTATCTTATATTATTAGGTATGTTATTATAAAACATGCTTAAGTTAAGGAGTTATTGATACTTCAAGTACAAAATGATGATATAAAACCTTAATAAATATGCACTTTTAAGTACTAATCATCAATCCCTTCCAAGTAAATTATGCAATCACATAGGAAGACTTTGGTCCATTTTAAGATAAATTGTGCAATCACACTAGGAAGACTGAGTTCATCCAAGCCTTTGAAGGTTGCCCTAGAGACATGCCATGTTAATCCCATCATTGGAGAAATGTGCAATTGCACTAGGAAGATTATATTAATCCCTTATAAGGTTAATTACACAATCACACTAAGGAAAATTTGATCCCTTCTAAGGTAAATCATACAATTGCACTAGGAAGACTGAGTCCATCCCATCCTTGGAAAGTTCCAAGGATGTTGCTCTGAATATCACCTAAAAAAACATCATTACTTTGAATAATTTAATTCATATATAAGAAACTTACATTCTTAGTCATTGACCATGGTACATTTTATTGCCTTTGAGGTATAATTAATTTGATGACATTTATCTACTAAATTCTTTAGTAGATATCTTCTGAATGGTTGCCAAATAGACTTCACATGTTGTATGATTTGAACCAACACTCCATTTAGCCTTGTTGGATGCTTGCAAACTTTAAAGTGCCAAACGACATTTATAAGGTCAGCAAAAATATGTAGCCTAAATTTTCTTGTACCACCAAGTCCTCTGATAAATAAGGGAAATCATATTGATTTGGAGTAATAATTCATGCTACATAGCCTTTTGATTATCTCACGAACAATGCACATCTTGTATACATAGTAGATCATGCCTTTTAAGTTGATTTGAAACATTCTTTATGATTAAAGTAGTTTATCTTGCTAAAGGAACTTCATTAATACTAATAAATAAGATCATAAAAATATGCATCATTCTTGTAATTTAGTGATGTTATAGCTTTTAAAGTTTCTCTTGGTTGGTATATTAGTGTTGAAGAAAGGCTAACACAAAGGTTTTTGAAAACTAGGATATATAGTGGTTCAAGGTTTTTATGTCAAGCTCATTGGGCTTGACTATACCCTCGAGTAACTATCGTTTTCTAATGAGAAGTTAGTCCTAATTAAAGAGTTAATGATATTCTAATAAAGTAATCATGCCAATAGTTATAGAGATGTTTATTGGACATTCCATTTCAAACGTGTTGTGACCGTCTGTCATTGATAGTGATTAGGGATGTTAAAAATCAGCTCTGAAAAAATAGTTGATGGGATTTTGATCAATTTTCCCACAGACAACACCATTAATGAGATCCTGAAAAATCGAAGTACCTTAAAAACAAGACTTATATGTTAGATAATTGGTTAATTTCTTGACTTTAGCAATTTGATTCATTCTTCCTGGCGAAGGTGACTAGAAGCCAATACTTGACACCTGGTAAGTGAAAGTGTCTGGTGGTTAGGTCCAGAAAAAGGTCCCTTTTGTTATATTTGAGGACATTTCAATGCTTACATAAGTTTTTTTTTTTTTAGAGAAAATACAATGATAATTTAAAGAGATGGATTTTAAAAATATAAATGGTTAAATAAGTGTTAGAGCTTCTTGAGTTTAAGGTATACAACCTCGTTCAAGGCCAATAACTTCAATAACAACACGTTTGTTATGTAGTTTAGGAAGATTAGCCATCTACAAATGCATATTTTGATTGAGAAAAACAATGTTTAGATGTTACTTGCCATTTATTCTGTCAGTTTTCATGTATAACAATTAAATGTTGAAAATAATTAGTGTAGATCTCGCTCTTATGAGTATAAGCCTAGTTGTTGCAATCCTAGCTATAGTGAAGGTGATGCAACCATATTATTTTATAGTTTTACCTATATTTAACTCGTGTTTTGCCTATGTTTTATACATAAAATGCCTTGAGTTTTTTTTTTAAAATCTATATTTGATCGTTTTGAACTCCCATTGATTTATGATAATATGAGTATTATGTATGAGAGTTAATTGAGATATATGAAGATATAAATCAAATGAATGAGTGTGCATGCAATTTTTGATGTTTAATTGGTTTAGGAATTGACTTTGAAAATATGGCATATTGAGTTTATAGCGTCATACCAATGCAAGCTTTTGAGCCTTCAACATTATATTATTTGATTGTGCATTTTTTCAATGATATGTATCTCTAGAACTTGCTTCATATCTTGTTGAGATTACATTCACATTACGTGTGTACATGAAGATGATAAAGGCCTTGTTAATATCTCATGGATCATGGTTGGAAATTATGTAAAAAGAAAAAAATAGTAATGCTTGATGAAAAGATGGGCAAAGTTGCTAAAGGTGAAAGAAAAAAAAAAGAAAAAGAAAAGAAAAGATTCTATTTGGAGCATATATTTGTGTTCTTAAGATTCTATGTTGATGGAGCTTGAAATCAAAAGAAGTTAAGTATTGGTGCTTAAAGATGGAAAATTTATGAATATCTTGTTTGAAAGATCAATTTTTTATAATGTTCTACTTCCTTTGGTTTTAGCCTTTTCTTTTATTTTCTTTTACCTCACCTTAATCTTAGCCTTATTACAATAAAAAAGTAAGATCTTTGATTTATGCATTGCGTATAATATTTTAGTAATTGAGATGAGATTGAAAAGCAAGCTTATGGTAGAATATATTCATTGATTGAATTTGAGAGATTTAAATACATAAGCCCTTATACACGTGAGTGTTAGAGTGTATATCAATTAGAGGACTTATCACTTTGGCATGGCAAGATTTCAATTAAATCTCAATAATTAATTGAGTTTTAAAATTTGCATGTAAATGAATTCAACAAAATTTATATTATATATCCTTCTTGATTATATTCTTGTTTATAATGCATATATTCTTAGATGTTGATGGGAGATTAAGAGATTGGTTATAGTTATTTATCTATCCTTTCTCGAGGACAAGTAAGAGCTAAGTGTGGGGGTATTTGATGCAATCATATTATTTGATAGTTTTAGCCATATTTACCTAGTGTTTTGCCTATGTTTTATACATAAAATGCCTTAATATTATTTATTTTATGTTTTAAAGGCACTTTTGAATGAAAGATTCAAAAAGAAGTAAATTGGAGATAATTGATAGTTTGACCTCCAACCGATGTTTTATGCAGAGTTTAAGCTCTAGAAGTCGAAACAAAGTGATTCTAGTGGCATTAGAAAGCTAACATCCATACCTTTCTATATATATATGGAAAGAAAAATAAAAAGAAAAAGAGCATGGAGATTGCAGTCTTCAAAGTCAAATCTCGTATTCTGTCATTGTTGACCTTCAGCCATTTTGACTTAAATATCTTGAGTTACAGAAATCCATTTAATACAAACTTAATTTTTTTGGATTCCAGACTTGAAGACCTATCAGCCTACCAAATTTAGCAGAAAAAGAGCTCATATGAAAGAGATATGAGTTCTCTAAGATGACACATGAATTCTTCCAACAGACAGGTTTTGTGAAAAAATAAGTCTAAAGTACTTCTCAAAGCATGCAAATCGTCATCCAAGTCTTTATTTGGGCAATTTAGCTCCTCTAAGTCAAAAGATAAAGCTTGAAGATTTTATGCAAGGCTATTTCTATTTTTTAGAAAAATAGTTATTGAAAGGCTTAAATATAAATTGTCTACTTAAAAAAGGACTATTTTTTAGAAAAAGGATTAGGGTTTCCTAGGATATAAAAAGAAAGAGAGAAAGGAAAAGAGGGAACAACCAGCCAAGAGAGAAAAAACACCCTTTTCCTCTGAAAAACCCAAAATCATGTTTTCTTCCTTCTTTTTAATTAATTGTTCACTAGATATGTAAGGCTAAACTCTTTTTCTTGAAAAAAGACATGGAAACCTTTGGATTTCAAGAACTGTGAGATTTGCTTTACCTTTTCTTTTTAGTTTATATGATGAATATGTTTGTTCTCCTACGTTTATTTTTTCTATGATTATTTATTTTAATTGCTAGAGCGGACTTAAAGTTATAATTGTAGACAATCTATTGCTAAGTTTAATATCAAAACTGGAGTTGTGGTATATAAACTTGTGAAACAACTGAGTTTAATAATTATGGTGGATCTACGTTATTAACTTTAGGGAGAACATTCGAACAAATTAAACATAGACTGTGGACACTCATGCTGTCATGATTAATCAATTTATTCAGTTCTTAAGGCTTCCATTCAATTCAATTATTGGTGGGAACACTATGTTTATTTGAAGGTTAGGGTTAGTTATACAGTGAATTCATTAATTAACTAATGTTAAGAAAAGGATAAATATTCATAATATAAAGATGTATCATTTCAGTAATCAGTTCTAATTTTCGTAGGTGGATGTTTACTTGAAACTAAAGTTTCTTCTCTTGATAATTTTCTAATTTTATTTAATTTTGCTTGATAGTTTTTTATTTACTTTTGCTTTAGCTTAGATAACCTCCAAATCCCCCTAAATTGCATATCATATAGCATAAAAATATGAACTAGACCTTCCTAGTGGGATCGACCACTTGCTTGCTTTATACTATCTTATGTGTTATGTTTTAAGTTAGGGTAATTAATTTGTGTAACCGTGACATTGCAACAGAAGGCTACTTGTCTAGAACTTGAGGATATTGATCTTTTTGAGATAAACGAGGTAAAAAGAAAATGAATACCTTACTGTTATATTTCAAATCAAACACTACTTTCAGGTCCAACTAAATTATGTTATTTCTCATCTAGGATTTTGCTTCCCAATTTGTATATTGTTGGACATCCTTCAAGTGCAATAGGTAATTTCTTGTAAAAAAAATTAATGATTAGAGAAAGATTTAAGAAGTTTATTAAAATAATAGTAATAGTAATAATAATAGTAATAGTAATAATAAGAAAACTAATCATTGATTGAGAAGAGAAAAAGATGGTTGTTTTTTTCTAACTCAAAACAACTAAGGTTATTTACTTAAAAAAGAGTTGGATAATTTTAGAATTAATAGTTCCTCACAATGATAATTTAAGAATAAAAAATAATATATATTGTCTTTGGAGACCTGATCCCTTTGTACCTTTTGTTTTGAAAATATAAAAATTCAATCTAAAACTATTAAAGAGACACATATTTTTATATCTCCGACTTTGCCTCTATAATCAAACATGTTTTTTTTTTATCTATATGTCTTCTATACTAAGACAATAGTCAAACACTACCCTAATTAATAAATGATTAATTATTTAGCTAGTAATTGATAAAATTAGGAATGGTGATCATGGTTTTTTTCCCTAGTTATTCATATTATGAAGTTTAACAACACATCCACTTTTTTAATATTTTTTTTTTACTAGCCATATGCTGGAGTGCTATAGCAATTTGATTTTTGAAACATATTTTTATTTAATTTTGTGATAATGAGAACTTTTACTTTAAAGGATTCCAATGATCTTATCAATATGTATTTTGTTCAAAATAAATATCCATAAAAACTTCAATGAGGAAAATAATGTATTTTCTTTGCCAAAATTCCATTTATTATTTATTTTATTTATTTTTATTTTGACTAAACAATGACTTTTTATTTATAAAAAGTTTTAGCAATTAAAATAAATATCTATCAAAATTAAATGATTTAAATTAAATAAGAAAATTTGTAGCTCTTTATGGTCAAAGCCTCATTTTCCTTATTCATTAATTTCTTTTTAATTTTGGAGAGGACACACTGTTTTTATGAAAGGCATTGTTATTCAAATTAAAACTTAGTATGATTTGTAAAGCAATTATAAAGCACAAAAAAATTTAATAACATTTAAATTAGTTTCACACAACTATGTAAAAGAACCAAAGAATGATTAATTGGAGAAAATAATATAAAAATTACAATGATAACAATGATAAAATATATATTTGATTCTCATTAACAAGCTATTTGGAATCTTTGGAATTGATTTCAATTCCATGAGTTAAATTAACTTTTGTTTTTGGAACCTTTTTGAAAGTATTGATTGGAATTTTGAATAGAATTCAAATCATAAGAAATGAGCAAAAGCAAATCAAAGAAGAGAGCATTTGATTTGCTACAGACCATCTGTTTTACTACATTAATTCCTAATAAGAAACACTCATATTTCTTTTCTCTTAAAAACCCTATAACTTCTCTTTTCCGTCTTTTCTTTTCTTTAACATTACCATGGTTTTTTATTATGGGGTATGTAGATGAAGAAGAAGACAAACAATGTGACTGTATGATTGATATTTGTGTTAGGTTTTCCGAAACACGTACACGCAATGAAAACTATAAATTTTTAAAAAAATTTAAAGTCATAAAGATCCTGTTAGATAGATTTAGGGTTGTTTAGGGCTTGTATGAAGATTACTTGAAGATCAAATGTTCTTTTTGGCTTTGAATAATTGCTTCAATACTAGGTTGTTACAAATCATAAGTCTTCCAAATGTTTGGCCTCGAACGGTAATTGATACGAACCACCAATGAGAAAACTCATCAACCCTTTTTAAGAGAGAGGAATTGTTAAGTCTTTAAGTGTTAACTCTTTTCTTTTATATTTTTCATGTGTTTTTGTATGAACCATCTCCTTTTAATTATATGTTTTTGAGTTACACTTGATTAATCATCTCATTTTAATTTTTAACTAATGGTTTTTAAGAGTATAAACCATTAGGTTCCCTAATAAGTTAGTCCAAATATAAATTATAATCCTAAATAAAATAGGAATAAAAATTTAATTTATTATCAAGTCAATAATTGATTGATTTATATTTGAAGATCAAGTATAATATTAAGCAATCTATCATGATCCTCTAAATATTAGGAAAATCATAAGTGGTTTGACTTAACATTTTAATAACCAGTTTCTTAGTGTAATTATTATGAATTCATTGATAATGTTTCGATTTAGATATTATATCATTGAGTATCTATTATATCAAATTATATTTGTTCTCAACACCATACTTATTTATTCTTTAAATAAGATTTGAAACTATTTTCAAATCTCATTCCACTTTACATAAGAATTTACAATCAATACTATTTAAGAACAAATAAAATATTTTTTTCTAATTCATCTAGGGTGATGAATCTTCTCTTCATTACTTAAATATTTTCATATAGTTCATGTTATACCTAATATATGTTTATTTATTATCTTTTATTAGGATAAGGTGTAGCATTAGTATGTTTCCTATATAATCATAAAAAGTAAATATTTTTGTTTTAAAATTTATGCACAGTGGTACTTTCTTATATGATCATAAAAAGTAAATATTAGAACTAAAAACCATTATGTTAAAAACCTTAAGTTTCATTTTAAAAAAAACATAGAATTATTTTTTAAAATCATTGTAATTAATTATCTAAATATTATTTTATTTTAAGATATATTTTCTTTTTCAAAAAAAGATGAGGGAGTAGATGATTAGTACTTAAAAGTGTATTTTTATCAAGGTTTTATATAATTATTTTGCACTTGAAGTATTAATAACTCCTTAACTAACGCATGTTTTATAATAACATACCTAATAATATAAGATACCTTTAATTTATGGTAAATATTCATCTTAAATGCAAGCCTATCACATAAATAAAAGGATTGATTGATGAGTTTAAGTATTGAAATTGAAAGGACAAAGAAAGGGTCAAACTTAGAAAAGAGATGTTAGTGCAATTCAAACTGAAACACTGTTCGGTAATTGGGTCATATCTTGAGTTCTAGATGTCCAAATGACCTCAATTGTTTGAAAAAATTTGATAAGACATAGGCCTACAACTTTCATGTGGAGTCCAAGATTTAAAAAGGCCGTTTTCAAGTCCAAATTATAACAACAACAAAAAAGTCTGAATCTGTCATGTAGCCTAGATATTATTCATTGTTCAGCCCATATCTCGAGTTCTAGAAGTCCAAATGACCTCAATTTTTTTTTCCAGTAAAGATAAGACAATTTCCTATAACTTTCATGAGTACAGGTGGTTTCATTTCTGATGTTAACAATGATGTTTTATTGAGAAAAGAAGATAAGGATTTTCACCAAGTCAAGAGTTAGCCACCCACTCAACAATTAGTCATCAAATCAATAGTTCCAAATTTTGGTCTATAAAAGGAGGCATTTGCCATGCATTTAGGGGCTTGATTGTTCAGATCAAGAACTTGCTCTTCCTCTCTCTCTTTATATTTTTTTTTTGTAATTTTTAAGTTTTGCTTTCATTAATATCTTGTTTATACTTTACATTTCCTTTCCTTTATTTAGTTAACTTGTATCTTATTTATGTTATTCTTTTGTTTATTTATGTTTCTCTTCTTCATTATGTTTAGCTAAGTTGATTATATTAAGGTGAAAAGGTTACACTAATGGTGTAAGAATAAGTATGGTGTAAACTCAACATGGACCTTAATGTTTAATATTAACATGTCTTATCTTTTTGTCTTACTAATTCTTAATACCTTGCTTGTTAAATGGTTAATTTAGATTTGTGTTGTTTAACACTTGGTACAACAAATGTTTGGCACTCTCATAACCCAACCGTATGGTATTACCTACACTTGTGCTATGAAAGGAACTTGATTTGTTGTTAACATAAGTTCGCATCATGAATTCCTGACAATATTTAAAAGTTAGGTGTTACTAAAATAAGATAATTAATATGATCATGTTAATAATTTATAATGAGCTATTACTGACAAATCATCCGATTGGAACCTCCTTTGTGTGTGGTTTCCAATTGAGTAATAAGAGTTTATACTATACTTGTTTGAAATACCATTAGTGGATCCTCTAACCTTGACATTTGTTTTTATTATTGTTTAATCCTTACATTAATCTTCTATCTCAAAGTTCTCATCAACTTCTTTATTATTATTATTATTATTATTATTAATGTTGTTGTTGTTGTTGTATTATTGTTGTATATAATTTATACAATTAAGCTCCATGTGGTTCGATCCCGGTCTTGCCGGGTTATTTATTACTTTGACACTCCTGCACTTGGAAGAAAACATCAATCTTTTGGTTGTGTCAGTAGAGAAGTAAGCTCAAGCATGCCTAGGCTAAAAAAGGATGGCCTATACATGCTTAGGTTGTAATTAGGCCTACATGCTTAGGCCATGTAGCCTAGGCTAGATTTTTTTGTTTTTTGTAATAGATTGTGGACAATTCATCTATACTAGCGACCAAGCTTTGTTCGCCTACAAGTATTTTTAGTTACCAGGGTTGTTTATGGTGGGAAAAAAAAGGTTTCAAGTTTTTGGATCCAACAACCCAGATTTCAACCATTTTTCACCCCAAAATGTATGAACCTAAAAACCTTATTTAAATAACAAAACACATTTTAATTAGTTTAAAAACTCAAAATTAAATTTCAAAAAGATTTTCAAGGTCCAATCCATTTTTTCTAGTATCATTGACAATGGAAAAGCACCTCCTTTGAGTTCCTATCTTAATTTGAAATCCATAAACACCAAAACAAAAGTTTTTTATGGTTGGAATCCAACCTACAAAGATTTTCAATGATTTTTCAATGATTTTATCTCTCGTTTCTTAACTATAAAAGTGAAATGTGATAAAAAATAAAGTTAATGGTCAAAACATAAAAACCTAAAAGAAAATGGATTGAATATCATAAAATTAAAATTTAAAGGAGCAATAACCTAATTTTATAAAATTGGCCATCAATCAGCGTTGGAAATCCTAACAAAACATAACAAAACCTTGACAAAATAGATCAAAACACACCCAAGCGCACAAAACCTCGAAAACATAAGTCAAAGGGTTTAATAAAAAAAAAAAAAAGAAGTTAAGAGATCAAATTGCAAAACTTGCATAACAAAAGGACTTGAAGTGCAAGTGTACACTAAATGATTAATGTTTCATGAGAAAATAAAAAATGAATGAATAATGAAAATCATTATTAAAAAAGGGCATCTTATTTTACTTTTTTTTCCTATAATGTTCATTGTAGGAAAAATATGCTCTGGGCTTTATAGGTTTTTACCTTTTATCCTTATATTTTTGGTTGTTTACTTTTCAATAATAAAACTTTTAAATTTCTCATATTTCAATCTCTTTATCATGTGAAAAGATTCAATTTGTTCTTTATAGTTTTCAAAAAATTCAATTTGATCCTTAAAGTTTTTTATTTTTCTATTATTGGACACTGTAGTTTTAAGTGTTAAGGTTTCGGTCTTAAAACTTTATTTCCTCATGTTTTAATCCCTATTTATTACAAAAAGTTCAATTTGTTCCTAAAAGTTTTATAAAGGTTTAATTTGGTCCCTAGAGTTTTTTATTTTTATTTTGGCTCTTAATATTTTTGGTTTTAAAACTTCATTTTTCTTATATATGAGTCCTTAGATATTGAGAGTGGAGAGTGAAAGTTGTCACCAAATAGAGAGGAGATATATATTTTAATCAACCACATTTTAGCTAAGAAAAAAAACATGTTTTCGTTGAAAAAAAAGAGAGAGAATAAGGAGAAAGGAATTTGACTAAAGAAACATCTTTTTTCTCATGAATTTAAATTATTAATATTTTTAAAAATATTTATTTTAATTATCTTAAGTTTTTATTCAATAAATTATGTTGTTAATAATAATAATAATAATAATAATAATAATAATAATAATAATAATAAGACATGTTTCATCAAAACAAGAAAAATGCATATATAAGAAATGAGGATTTTGGCTAGGAAAATATATTTTTTTCTTCATAATTTAAATCATCCAAAACATTTAGAATATTTAATTCAAATCCTTGAAGGTTTTTTTATTTAGTTTATTAGTGGGAGGGGGGCATTAATAGAATGGGAACTGGGAGAAATAGTTGTTCTGGGGAAGTTTAATGTTTAATATTACCACCTGCTTCTATGATCTCTTAAGTAATTAATACTATTTAATTTTCCTTCATTTTCAATACTTTCTTTTCTTAACAACACAAAGCAACAATTCAAACACTCATCTTTGATCTGACATGTCATAACCCAATTTTGAGTTATTTCTTAAAAATCAATTTATTTTTTCAAAATAAAAATTAAAAATAAAATAAAAGCTGGTAACATGGAGAAAGTAGATAGAGAAATCAAGCTGTAATTTTTGAAAAAAATTCAAGGTCTAATTGTACCTCAATATGCCCAAAAATAGAGAAAAAAAATGCAAATTCAAGGTCAAATTAAATTATTATTGAATGAATTTGCATAAACATTAAGTCTAATGACATAATTAATTTTTTAATAGGCTAATTTGATTTAATCATGGGCTAAATTAAATTTTAATTATGTTTAAGAATTAATTTGGGTTCAATTGAAGGATTTAATTAAGTGCAAGAACTTAGTTATTCTTTAAATGGGTCAAATTAATTTTATTTGGGGCTTTATTGATGAAAACATTAAGTTTGAGAGCATAATCTGGGCTTAATTGAGAAGATTGAAATTTTAAGGGATCAAATTTAATTTTCACCAAGTTAATTGATTGAAATCAAGGGTCAAATTACAAGAAAATTAAAGTTTTAGGGTCAATTAGAGGTTAAATTGATAAAATTCACAGCCAATGACCAAGATGCAAAAGATACCAAACTATAAGGGCTTAATTGACAAAAACCAGGGGAGCAAAATTGAAGAAATTGAAAGTTTAATGGTCAATTAGGGGTTAAATTGGCAAATTCCAAGACTAAGGACCATATTGTAAATGACGCGCAACTTTGGGGTTCCAATTGAAGTTCATCAGGGGCTTAATTGCATTAAATCAGAAGTTTATGGTCAATTAGGGGTTCAATTGAAAGACAATGAAAGCTTGAGGACTGAATTGAAAGTCAGTTTAAATCCCTATTTAAACCTGAAACGACACTATTTTGAGTTTAAGAGGAAAAAAAACCTGACAACACGTCATCTCCGAGAAAGCTGTCTGGGCGGCTATTTTTCAGATGTATTTAATGCTTCATTTCTCCATAAAATCTAACAAAATATACACGCAAATGATCCCCCACAGTTGCTTTACAACCCCAACAGAATATGTCAGTTTAAATGGCAACGAGACAGCGCTGGCGTCGGCCTAAACAGGCTAACTCGGGCAGCTTTTTTCTATAAGTTAAACAGCTCATGATGCACACTTTGAGCCAATGGTTGAGATTCTTCCAAACCGAATCAAGGGCTGAAATTTTTCCCTTGTAAATTCCACCACCTATAAATAGAGGCAGATTTGATAGTCCGATGAAGGAGAAAATCGAGTACAAAGTCAGCCAAAACCAGCATCTCTGCCCTGTTTCTGCAGCTTTTTCTCTCCTTCTCTCTCCTCGCCATTTCAGCCACCAGCCGGAGCCACCACCAATTCCACCATAAGAAGCCAACACAACCATCAGCCGACCACCAAGCTGCCACCGCGGCTCTCTCTCTTCTCCTTCCAGCCTTTCTCTCTTCTCCGCAACCTTTTCTTCTTCCTCTCACAATCGACTTCAGCCACCGTCACCTCAGCCGAAGCTTCTTGAGACACCGTCCAGACATCCTCAGCACATCCGAGACCCCCAAGTTGGGCAACTTTCTCCTCCCTGCGTTGCCTCCTTCTTCTTTGTTGAGGCTGCTGCATGCATAATTCATTTCTGCATGCAGCGGCTGAATAATTAAGTTGCCTTTGGGCCGAGCCAGTTTTGGCACAGCCTAAATGGCTGGATTTGGCCCGACCCCTATTTGTTTTTTGAAAAAAAATCCAAAAAAATTCAAAAATCATTTAAAAAAAATCATGATTTTCTCAAATATTTTTCTATTCATTTTGCATAATATCGAGTTGTATATTTACACTATAAAATACAAATCCGGTATTAAAATATCTGGTTTTCTCCAAAATATTTCAAAAAAAAATTAAATTATTTTCAAAAAAATATATTTTTTATTGCATACGGCTAAATCCTAAAATTTTTTCAAGCATATTTTTCATAAAAAAAAATTACATCTTTTTCATTTTTTTTAAAATAAAAAATAGATATCGTAACCAGTTTATGATTATCCATTAGGATTTGGCCAAAATATCAAAAACCTTTTTTCCAATCTTTTTTAGGGTCCAAATATAAACTTTAATATTTGTGGGGTATAAAATTACATGATAAACTACACCCTCGGATATTAAAGATACAAAGTGTAAATAAATGTGATGCTAAAATTCAAACTTTAGAACGGTTAGGATTTAACCCAATAAGGATTTAACCCGATAAGGTAGAGACTCTCTCATGAAGAAAGATCTGCTTTGAACCTTAGAAAAGACCAATGAAAAAAAACCCGACCTAGAAAAACAATCAAATAACAATGCAACTTACCTTAGGTAGGGTGCACTGGGGGTGATGTGTCTTCCCCTTACACAACCAGTCCCTTACTCAGACTCTTGCAGACCAAAGGTTCCTAGTGACCATAATACTAGGTGGCAACTCCTAAACATTAATGATAATGCTATGATTAAATCAAACAACCCTTCCCAACACACAACACCTCATATGAGGAGGCACGATAAAAAGCCCCACCGTCGCCAGACGACGTTGCCCCCACGACATGGCAAAATCATTCATGAAAAGCCTTTAATTTTCTATAAGCAGCTTTGAGACTATCAATCAGCACAAAAGAAAACAAAGTGCGAAATTGTGGAGAGAGATGAGACTATTTGAGCAAGAACCTTTCTCCAAGTAAATATATGACCTTAAATGTGTAATAATAGGGCAACAAGCTCTTATAACAGCTTAAAAGCATGAAACAAGCAAGGGAAGCTGGCAAAATGTATTTCCAACAAGATCATTTTGTTGTGTTACACTCCTGTTGAATTGATTTTTTTTATATAAAAAAATATTTAGACGTTACTAAAATGTTTTCTAATAAGTATTTTTAAAAAAATTTGTAAGAATTGATCTAAAGTGATATGATCGACTTGATGATTTCAAAAACAACTTAGACAACCAATAAAAAAATAATTCGACAAAAAACAATTTCAAGTTGACATATTTTTTTTTAATATTAAAAAAACAACATATTTTATCGAGCCATGTTAACTCGACTTAATTTGCTAAATCCATAACTATGATCATAAGATTATGATAACCTCATTGAAAACAAATTGAAATAAATTATAAAAACTGATTTTTAATTAACCTAATATTAAAGGATAAAATTGAAAAAAAAATATTTAAAGAAGAACAAAAAAATAACCTACCAACTTAGGTTAACTTGCCAAACTCATTACACGAGTTATAGGATTAAGATAACTTTATATAAAATAAATTAAAATAAATTATGAAGTCTAAATTCCCAATCAACCCAATATTGAAGAATAAAATTGAAAAAAAATCAATTAAAAAAGACAAATAAAAACCTTAGTGAACTCATGTTAACTTGTCAAATCTCCAACTTAGATTATGAGATTAAAGGATAACCCCTTAAAAAGAAAATCAAAACTAATTATAAAGCTCAATTCTAATAAACTCAATATTGAAGGATTAAATTGCAAAAAATAAAAATAAAAATTTTAAAAAGCATTTTTTCAGCAACCAATGTTTTTTGAGGAGGTTAATAATAAAGTTGCCTCCTTTTTTAGTTTTTTTTTTAATTTAACATTTGAAAGGATAAATTACAATAATCTTTTTAAAGTACCATTAAATTATATAAAAGCATTTGAAAGTTTGATTTAAAAAAAAAAACCCTTGTATACTAAGAATGACCTTAGTTATTATTTAGAAAAGGAAATATTTGAATTAAATTTTTTAAATTTGAGAAATAATATTAAAGAAACTTAGAACAAAATTTACTCGAAATAAAATAGTAAATTTAATATTTTTCATGGAATAAAAAATAATATGTCCATCTTTTAAGTTCTTTCTCTAATTTTATAATTTAATTATCTTTTGTAAATCACAATTAAAGGTATTTTGGATACAAAAGAAAATTTTTAAACAGAGGTCTTTGACAAATTTTTAAATTTTGTGGATGTTTTTATTATAATCTTATAATATTTTAAAAGATTTACTTTAATTTATTTCATTTTAAAAAATACTATTTTGCAGGAGTAGATGTTGTCCATAATTATTAGACTAATGAGCATATGTTTAATTTATTAATATAAGAAGATGCTAATCAAATTAGTTCATACAAGTTTAGTTTATAAGTATATATCCAAACTCGTATAGAAAATTGAAACACAATCCCAACATACATTCAAATCATATACTATTTTAAACTTAAACTAAAAAATTATAAAGCATTTATTTCTTAAACCTCTTATAATCTATTTAAGTTGAATATTAGCTGTTTTAAAGGATTAACTCTTTATCCTTAAAACTTTATTATTCATAATTTATAATTAAACTTGACAATTTTTGTTTAAAATCTAAAAATTACACAAAAACTGTTCCAGTTGAAGAAATTGTTCAAACTCTTCATTCATGGGTGAGAGAAACTAATGGACTGATAAAAATATTTTGTTATACGATAGAGAGTTATAAACCCAAATCAAAGTCCAAAAAATAGGTTAATAAGAAATAATTCCTTATTATTTGCAATGGCACGGATGCCATTTATTGTTATACACAACACTCCCACACATTAATTAACTTTAAAATTACAATTTCTTTGCTCATTAAAATAATATTAAAAAAATAACAAGGAGATACATTTATACTTATTTTATTTGCGAAAACATATAGTTTCTCATTTTTGGTAGAAAATCACGCAAACTTTAATTTCACAGATTGTTTTACATTTTTACCCAAAGTATTCTCATCAGTTAAGAAAGTTTCTTTACTTTCGGAAAGTTCATTATTTCGCCCAAATAACCAACCAAAACCAAGGAACTCTATTCAAAATTAATCCACCCTTAACGGCTAGTTTCCCTGCAAACGTGTGAATCCGTGCGCTCGTGTTTAGGCTCTAACGGTCAAATTCTCTCACTTTATAAACCCTATCTACTTTGTCAAAAAATCTATTTCTTATTTTTTTCTTCTTGCTTTGCATTTTTTCTCCCATTCTCTTCTGTTCTCTCAGATTCTTTGTGACATTCAAATGGAAACCCCATCTTCAACAAAAAGAGTCACAAGATCACAAGCTCTTGCTGCTGCTCTTTCCAACACCACCACCACCAACAATATTCCTCTTTCAAGTGAGTGATTCGATTCTTTCTTATTGTTTTTCTCAAATTGAGAAACAATGAGTTTTGCATTAAATCTTGGATTGATAATGATTAGGATTCTGCAGTTTCTTGATTTGTTTCATAAGATTTCTCATTTTGTTGATTGCATTTTCAGGGGCCAAGATTGAAGATTCTTCTGATAAGGGTGAAACAAAATCAAGAAGGAATGCGAAACAACAACTACGAGATAGGTCTGCACTTATCGATATAACAAATGATTCGCCTATCGTTGGGCTCGCAATGGAAAGTTTAGAGACTCCATCATCAACATTACGCAATCAAAAGAGCAGTAGAGCCAAGAACAGCACCCCCAATACACCCGGATCTGGAGAGGCATTGCTTAGGGGTCAAGTGAAAACCCTCTTGCATAAAGTTGAAGAAGAGGCAGAGCTCTCGAAACTTTCATTGGTGAGCCGTCCTTTTCTGAATCTTCAAGGATTTATTGATTCTCCTATAGAACTTCTTGCACGCAAATACGCCTCAAGTCCTTAATCTTTCTGGAGATGACATTGCCTTGGCTTCTGTTACTCGTTTGCCTTCTATTGAAGAACAATTGAAGATTTGTCAGCCAATGATCCTGGCAGACTTTTCGTTAAAAGAACTGAAAAAAACTGAGTTATTTTTTTGTTCTTGTTGAGTATAAGCAAATTGCAAACAGTATATGGGGTTCTTTTTTGTTCTGGATAATCTAGAATTTGACAAACTATTGTTTTAATTTTCTTATGGTCTTATTAGATCTGTTTTTGTTAATTTTCTTAATTGAAAATATTAATTTTAACATGTTGTTGATACATGGCAGGGCGTAGGTGAGATCTTTGAAGTGGAGAAACAAGACTGTCTTGAATCTCAAAAGACTCTGACAAGGTCATTAATGCTGGATTTCTCAGAGAAATCTGAAGGTTCTGATTCATTGGAATGCTCCTCTGAACTTACTTTCCAAGGAGATAGATGCGGAGTGATGATAAGTGAAAGCAAAGACAAGTCATCAATGACAGAAGACGACAATGCCTTAATTTGGTCCATTCAGGTCAATGCAAGTGCTCATGATGAAGATGAGGAAGAAGTAATAATTGAAGGAGAGGAAGAAGAGTATTATTATTACCATAATGAATATGAGGAGGTAGAAGAAGAAGAAGAAGGGGAGCAGGCTGATGACGGAGGGTTGCTTGATGAGCTTTGTGAAGGAATTAGCAAGATAAGTGTGACAGTGAAATCAATGGCTAAATTTGAAGGAAAGCACACAAGATTTGTGTACAACAGTGATGATGAGATTGTTGAGGAAGTAGACTGTGGAGATAGGGATTCAGATGGTGTTTTACGCTTGAAAGGTCTGCCATCTCCAAAAGGGAAGCATCTACGCTTCCATACAGACGAGGAATGAGTGATTCTTTGATCATTATCAGTTGGTTTTTGTTATTGGATGGATGTCTTTCTCGACACCAATTTGGAGGATAGTTCCTTTGCTTTGTTTTCGTTTTTTGTTTAGCATTCTGTGGGTTTGGTTGGACCACACATTGAAGTGAAACTTTGAAGCAAAGTTTGATGAAATAATAGCAATCTTTTCCTATTCTTGAGTTATGTAGAGTAAATGGGCTCATCTCGCTTTGTATGGGTTGTTGATGCTCTCACGTTAGTGAAAAGAAGTCTTAGAATATGTTATCGATAGCAATAGCTCTGTGCCCTTCTACAGACCTTTTTTTTTTTTGGTAGGGAAGACCCGCTTTGCTTCATTCCAATGAATGAAGACTTCGATCTCTTGCTTCGAACCTATCTCAAGCCTTTTGACTTTGATTTCATATGAAATATTTCAGAGTTTGTAGTGAGATGGCACCTTTCTATTACCAAGTTATGCAAGATAGAAAATGATATGATAGAAAATGATAGCTTCAAGATATCTTGAAGCTTCTAAAGTACTAGATCAGAGAAGAAAAGGCAAGTCCTTTATTTCCGGCGCGATCTCTTTCGCTTTCAGCTGGTTTATTCTTAATCTAATTGGCAACTATGGCTTGAACATGAAACCATAAAAATAAACAAATTTTTTAATTTCAATCATTTATCATGAGACCACCTTTTCGCTGATCGAGGTGCTTCCAAACTCTCATTTTATTGTACCATTAGCCTACAATAACAAACTCAAGGTGGTTACTTACTACAGGAGTTTTAAGTTGTTCAAGGAGTGAATTGAGATTTCGAGGAGATTCTTCTCGTAATGAATGTTTTTCAAGTTAATTATTTTTTGGATATATATTAAAATATTTTTTTATTTTTTAAAATTTATTTTTAACACAAAAACATAAAAACAATAAAAAATAATATAAAACTTTATTATTATTATTATTAAAAGACCTTTTTGGAATGAACGGTAAATTTGACACATAATAACAATCATTTTTTTCTACCATTGAAAAATTGTTAAAATTATTCACAATTATTTACTAAAAAAACCTTAATTTGCTTAATTCTATGACTCAATAAAGGAAGTGGTGTCTCAATATATCTCATGTTCGTGTCTCAGTTGAAGAAACACATTGGCAACAAGGTGACTAAGTCATCTTTGCCTCAATTTCAACAAGCTTCCACCCTGTAACCCCAAGCTATTTTGGATCGCAGAACGAAAAGAAGTAATCAAGCAGCAACCCAGGTCTCGATACATTAGAAGGTCCAATCTCTATCAAATATCATCTAGGAATTCATGGATAAAATTGCACTCTTATTCCCTCAATTTTCCTTCAGGACAAGGGTGAATTGAAGAGGGGGGGAATTGTCAAGGTTCTAATTTGAGAAAGGAGGGAACAAATTGCTTATATGGGATTTAAGAAAAGATGATCGTTAATAAAATACAAAGTTTGATTGCTAAACAATGTTTCTCACTCGGAGTTGATGTGCGCCATTTAGTTTAAAAATAGCATAGGTGCTATACATTATTTGGACTAAGAACTAGCTATAAAGAAGTCACGTGTTGGCATTACATTAAGCAGTCTTTTCTTTTATTTATCTTCTATCATTCTAGAATGTTAAAGTTTGTTATATATACAGACTAATTTCTGTAATAGAAGGAGGAAAAAGAAGAATGAATTGCTGAAGACTATAACCAACTTCTTTCTCCCTCTCTCTCCCTCTCCCCCCTTACCTTCTCCTAACTTCTTCTTCCTACTAATATACAATTTCTACAAGTCCATAATTGCAGGGCGTGTTGCACTTATCCTAACACTCCATTATCCTTATATTTTATA
This sequence comes from Populus tomentosa, assembly GCA_018804465.1. NCBI lineage: Eukaryota > Viridiplantae > Streptophyta > Magnoliopsida > Malpighiales > Salicaceae > Populus > Populus tomentosa. Next base: position 5,609,875 of record CM031981.1, read on the forward strand.
GTTATTGAATCCATTTTAGTGTCGCTTGCAGCAAGTGGAATCAGAGTCACTGATCTTCGAACAAAAGCAATGCTCCCTTGACTTGAGTCCCAAGATCTCAAAAGACTAGAAGAGTCATTGGAGGCAACAAACAAGAAACACTCACAAAAATATAAGCAAGTTTTGCATTTACTAGAAACCACTAAGTCTGCTTATAAAGTCAAGTTTGAAAAGCTCAGGGAACTTATCAATGGGTTAACTCGTCAATACAATGCTCTTCTAAGAAGTGGTAACACACTCCTGGTGAGACTAATACAACAAATGATAACTTGAAATTCAACAGAGAAGTACACAATCATATGTGGTATATAATGGTGGTTACTATCCCTATAAGGTACACAAACCTAAAAGAGATTTTTGTAATTTTGATGGTGATGATATGCATAAATGGTTTATAAATACAACCAATATTTTGATATTGAGGAGATTGTTCAGGTTGGAAAACTTAAGATAATCTCATATTACTTAGATGGCATGGCTTTGTATTGGCACCATAATTTCATGAAGGGCAAGAATGATCAATGCATATCTTAGAATGAATATGTAGAGGCAATATGCTCTAAATTTGAAGGTCAAAAGGACCTATTAGAAGAGCTTAATAACCTATGACAGAAGAGAGAGTTAGAGGGTTATAATAAAAACTTTGATATACTTTGGAACATGGCTTAAATCAATGAGAAACAAGCTTTAATATTCTTCTTATGAGGGTTAAAGGTGGAGATTAGGAATTTAGTTAAGATTTTGGAACAAAAAACATTAAATCAAGCCTATAACCTAGCATGTTTGCAAGATAACACTAGCTTACAGGAGATCCTACTATAATTCCAGTAAACTTGTACCAATAAACATTAGCCATGTTGCCAAACCCAGCCAAAACCAAAGAGCTTATAAAATTCCACCACCATTAACTATCATCAACCTTAATAGCCACAAAATGGCTTACTGCCAAACCCTAACCCATACCCTCATATAAACCTTATTTGAAGCCCACCAATTCTGTAAAGAATAAGGAGTTGGATGGAAGGAGAGCTAAGGGATTGTATTTTTGGTGCGATGAAAGGTTTGTGCCAAGCCATAAATGCAAAAATAAAAAGTTGTACTAGTTGATGATGATGGTAAAGAAGTATATGATGATATCAGTAACAATGACAAAGAGCCTAGCCTTGAATAAATAAGTAATTTCTTACATTTCTATCAATGCACTGAAAGAAGTCATTGGCTTAAATACTCTAAGGATCACTAGTAAAGTTGTTAAACACCTTTTTTTTTTTTTATCATGGTGGATTCAAGAAGTACTTATAATTTCATTGACTCTACCACTGCTAGCAAGTACGGTGTGAGTTTATTACAATCAGATCCTTAACAGTCAATGAAACTAATAGAGGCATAAGGTTATGTGCTATTGTTTACAAGAATTTTAAGTGGAAGATACAGGGAAACAATTTCAAGGCTTATGTATTAATTTTTTAATTAAATAATTATGACATGGTGCTAGGTATATAATGGATGGAAACTTTGAGAGACATTATGTTAAACTATAAAGAGATGTGGATGTCTTTTAAGTATAAGGTATAATAAATAGTAATTAAGAGTGACGATCTTATAAAATTACACGCTATCAAATTTAAACATTTCAATAGTTTATTAAACATCCCCACTCAAATATTAGAAGTGAGTCTATATAGTTTGAGGATAGTCATAGAAAAGTATTGTAAACTACATTTTATGATTGTTACACTTCCACCTAGCCAAAAAAGGAATATTGAGATGGAATTACTAATGAAAGAATATCAGGATTTATTTAGGGAGCCTCAAGGCTTAACCCCACCTAGGTTACAAGACCACTCAATTCCACTTAAGGAAAGGGCTCAACCTGTTAACATGAGGCCATACAGGCTCTTTGGACTTCAAAAGGATGTAATGGAAAAGTTAATATTGAAACGCTAAGATTTGGAATCATATAACCGAGCCACAATCCTTTTGCTTTTCTTGTTAATTAGTTAAGAATAAGGACAACTCATAAAGATTCTATATGGACTACCGAGCACTAAACAAACTCATAATCAATAACAAGTACCCCTTTGTTGATGAGATATTGGAAGAATTAGTGGGGTCAACCATATTCTTAATATTAACTTAAGGTCTGGTTACCACCAAATTAGAATGAAGCCTGAGGACACTCCTAAGACTACATTTAGAACTTAAAGTGGTCACTATAAATTATTAGTTATGCCATTTGACTTAATCAATGGTTCAACTACTTTTCAAAACTTAATGAATGAAGTTTTTCATAAACATCTTAGGAAATTTATACTAGTATTTGATGTTATCCTAATCTATAGTCAAACTTTCAATGATCACCTAAGACACTTTCAGATTGTCTTTGAATTGTTTAGGGTATATAAACTAGTTGTTAAAGATTGCAAATGCATTTTTGGTAATGCATCAGTGAAGTGTTGAAGGCACATCATTACTAAAGCAAGTATAGCTACTGATTCAAGAAAAATACTTGGCCACTCCCTCACACTATCATACAACTTAGAGGGTTCATGAGATTAACCGGTTACTATAGAAAATTTTTTAAATATTATAGCTCCATTTGTAGACCCTTAAACAGGATACTAAAGAAGGATGGTTTTAATGGAATGAACAGGCCACTATGGCTTTTAGACTTTTTTAAAGAAGTCATGACTACACCATTAGTACTGGAACTCCTAGACTTGAACAACTTGTTTGTAATAAAGAATGATGTTTTTAGAATGGGATTAATAAGGGCAATCCTGATGCAAGAAGGTCATCCCTTAGCCTTTATTAACAAGCCTTTTAGTCCTAGACAACAAGCCATATTTATCTATGAAAGGGAAATGCTAGCAATATCGCATGCTGTAACTAAGTGGAGACACTACTTATAAGGTATACATTTTGAGATCAAGATAAACCATGTCAGCTTAAGATACTTATTAGACAAAAAGGTAACTCTTTCTTTTCAAAACTTTTGGCTAGTTAAACTAATAAGGCGTGATTTTGAAATTGAATATAGGAAAGGAAAGGAAAGGAAAATATTGCAACTAAAGTATTATTTGACTCACCAGTGTAAAGCTTTGCATATTGGGATTGTCCACCATTTCACCCAGTCTTATGGATGAAAATAAAGCATCATGGGCAAAGGTTAAGGGATTACAAGCTATTATACATTATCTCCACCAAGACTGATTAGTACTTAAAAGTGCATGTTTATCGAGGTTTTATATCATCATTTTGCACTTGAAGTATCAATAACTCCTTAACTAAAGCATGTTTTATAATAACAAGTTTGATATTATAAGATACCTTAATTTATGGTAAATGCTCATTTTAAATGCAGGACTATCACATAAATAAAAGGATTGATTGATGAGTTTAAGCATTGAAAGTTAAAGGACAAAGAGATGGCCAAACTTAGAAAAGAGATGTCGATGCAGTCCAAACCAGAACATTGCTCGGTAATTGGATCATATCTAGAGCTCTAGATCTCGGATTTAGGTCCATTTTATATGGATGGAAAGGTAAAACATAGGCCTACAACTTTCATTCGGACACCAAGATCTAAAAAGGCCGTTTTCAAGTCCAAATTATAGGAACAACGAAGAAGTCCGAAGCTGTCCTGCAGCCCAGACACTATTTAGTGTTCAGCCCATATCTTGAGTTCTAGAAGTCCAAATGACCTCATCTTTTTTTTGTTGGAAAGCTGAGACAATTTCCTAGAACATTCCTAAGGATTCTGGGCAAATTATGATGTTAGCAATGACGTCTTGTCCAGAAAAGAAGATAAGGATTGTCACCAAGTCAAGATGTGGCCACCCACTCATCAATTAGTCAACAAATCAATAGTTCCAAATTTTGGCCTGTAAAAGGAGGCACTTATCATGTATTGAGGCATCTTGGTATTCAGATCAAGATCATGCTCTTGCTTTCTCTCTTTGTATTGCTTATGTTTTGCTTTCATTAATATCAAGTTTATGCATTTCATTTCCTTTCCTTTACTTAGTTAACTTCTTTCTCATTTATGTTCTTATCTTGTTCATTTATGTTTCTTTCTTTCATTATGTTCAGCTAAGTTAATTATGTCAAGGTGAAAAGGGTACACTAATGGTGTAAGAATAAGTATAATATAAACTTAACATGGACCTTAACGTTGGATACTAACATGTTTTATATTTGTTATCTTGTTCACTTTTAATACTTTGCTTGTTAAATGGTTAATCTAGATTTATGTTGTATAACACTTGGTACAACAAATACTTGGCACTTTCATAGCCTATACTGTATGGTATAACCGACACCTGAGCTATGAAAGGAACTTGATTTGTTGTTAACATAAGTTATAATCATGAATGTCTGCCAACATTTACAAGTATTAGCTTTATTCGAATAAAATAACTAATGTAATCATGTTAACAATTTATAATCTGATTGGAACCTCCTTTATGTGTGGTTTCCAATTGAGTAATAAGAGTTTATACTATACTTGTTTGAAGTACCATTAGTGGATCCTCTAACCTTGACATTTGTTTTTATCGTTGTTTAATCCTTACGTTAATCTTTCATCTCAAAGTTCTCATTAATTTCTTCATCTTTTGCTTTTATTATTGTTATTATTATTATTTACATTCTGTTTATATTATATAATATATATCTTTGATCTTTTCATAAACTCAGTATATAGGCTGGAAACCTGTGACCCGATCTTTTAAGATCATTCTCAGGTATAACAACGCCACGTACTGAGTATTATAACTATTACTATTACTATTACTATTATTATTATTGTTATTATTGTTATTATCGTTATTGTTGTTGTTATTGTTGTTGTCTTGTTATTTATAATTTATACAATTAACCTCTCTGTGGTTCGACCCCGGTCTTGCCGGGTTATTTATTACTTCGACACTCCTGCACTTGGGAGAAGACATCAAGCTTTTGGTCGTGTCAAGTTTTTGGCGCCGTTGCCGGGGAGGTAAATTCTTGTATAAATTATAATATTTATTTTATTTTCTCTTTTCACTTTTTATTTTTTTCTAACTTTTGTGTCTTCCGTTTTGTTTTGTTTTGTTTCGTTTCTTTTTCTTCTCTTTTCTTTTCTTCCTTTAATTCTCTTCTTACACGTGCATGAGAGTTTGGTCACGTACATTAAGTGGTCGACTTTGTAGGGTATCCTCATCATTTTCAGAAAATATAGCCGAAGAAGATAATCAATCGCTTCATAATGAGAATAATGAGAATAACCGTATGAGAACACTTAGAGACCACATGAATCCCACAAGAACAAGTGCACCATCATGCATAGTTTTCCCTCCTGATGCATCTCATTTTAATTTTAAGACAGGCATTATTCAACTTTTACCATCTTTTCATGGCTTAGACTTAGAAAATCCATACTTGCATTTAAGGGAATTT